>CM060939.1:840540278-841025785 GCA_030765085.1 Allium cepa | reverse complement strand
CTACCAACTGCTGTCTTGTCTGATAGTTTTGGAGCTGTGGCATCTAGCATTGATCCTTCTCGTCGCATCTACCAGGTACCAATGCGCGTATACCTGAAAACGGAAACTGCATTATGGGTAGCAACGGTTTGACAGATTTGGGAAACGAGTGTGGTGGTCTTAGTTCGACCGCAATTAACAATGCGTATGGTGTTGGTGGCATGAGTGGAAGTGAAGTGGGGTTGGCCGAAGCTGCTAACTCTGAGCAATGCACGTCACCTGTTTGTTTAAACGCTTCAGGGGATTTTGGTCCAATTAATATTGATGTCTGCTTGAAAGTGACCAAGGTAGTTGACCAGCCTGAAATGCATCTTGAATTGGGTGGTGATGTGGGCAAGACTTCTATGTTTGTTGAGTGTGTTCCTGGTGTGAACGATGGTGATTATGTCCATGTCCAGGGGGTTGGTTCTGCTAGTCTCCCAAGTTGTGGCCAAGGCACATCTGTTGCTTGTGTTATTTCCCATAAGAATTATGTTCCTAATGTCACTACTAATTGCTCTGATGCTTCTATACCACCTGCTGATATTGCCCCCGGTATCGTTGACAGCCGTGTAACTGATGATTCGAAGCACTCCTCTAAATCGTGGTCTTCTCTTTTCTCGACCTTGCCCCGTAATGCTGGTGCGTACATCCCAATTGATTTTGATTTGGTCGAGGAGAATGGAGTGATGATTCCTCCCCCGAGTGTTATGCAAGCCGGTGAGGAATTTTGGTCAGACTATTTGGTGGTTTTTTTCCTGGATTCGCATCACCGTCTTTCATATGCGACTACGGTGCTTCGGAGGGTTTGGAAGCTACGTGGTAATTTGCAAGTGAAGTTGATCGATTCGATGTGCTACTTAAAGTTTTCCTCTTCTGAGGATCGCCGGCTTGTTTTGGATGCGGAGCCTTCCTTTGTTGATGGTAGACCATTTATAGTTACCCCATGGTCTCCTACCGTGGCGTGTGCACGTGAGCAAGTATTCACTATCCCTGTATGGGTATATTTTTCTCAGATTCCCTCTGTATTACAGCCTCTTATTGGACTGAATTGGTTAGCTTGTAATGTTGGTAAATTGAAATGTTTTGACTCCAATACTGTGGCGCGTGATAAGTTAATGTTCGCGAAGGCTCTTATCGAGATCTCCCCTACTAAGCCTCTCCTTCTTCTATTTCTGTTCAGCTTGCTGTCGGCCATGTTGTGGAAGTCAGAGTTCGCTATGGATGGGTTCCGGATATTTGTACCACTTGTCACTCTTTTGGACACCTCTCTATTGATTGCCATCATTCTGAAGCCTCCGCAGATGCTCCAAAGACTCCTTTACCGCGCCACCGTCGTAGGATCTGGGTCCCTAAGTTTTCTGGCAGTTCCTCTTTATCTTCTCCTGCTCCTGAGGTTTTGATGCCTGTTATGAGTGTTCCTTCTTTGCCTCGAGTTATGCACGTTTCACCTCCTGGTCCTGAGGTTCCTAGTGTTGATCCTGTCATCCCTTTAGTTGCTCCAGACCCTTTCTCGCTGCTGCCTCCTGTAGCTTGGGATGAGGCTGAAGGGTGTTGGATTGATCCCATTTCTGATATGAGGTATAACCCGGAAAGTGAATCTTTCTTTCGGTTTTTTTCTGACGATCTTCTTGACCTTAGGTGGCTTCGCTACAAACAATCTGGTGACTCTATAGTTCTTGATGTGGACGGTATTGATGCGAGATCTAATTCTGACATGCTTGCTGATCCATCCTGGGATCGATCTTTTATCTACTGTTCTGATGATGTGGTTTTCGACTCTTGTCTTGCTCTTCGGTTTCGCCCTTTTGCTGGTCTTTATGGATCTGTCCCTGTGTGCACTTCTTTAGTGTCTGGGGTGGTTGGTGATTCTCCCTCCTCGGGGGAGTTTTAGTTTTTTGTGTTACTTATAATTGCGTGACATAGCTGTCACGTACCTGTGCTGTTTCTTTCTGTTTTTTAGTAGTCAAGGTGCTATTACCTTGCTCCTGTACTTCAATTTTTATTACGTTCGTAATAAAAAGTGGACGGTCCACTATAAAACCGGCTGGCCTTGCCAAAATAATAATAATAATAATAATAATAATAATAATAATAATAAATGAGATTAATTAAGATTAATTAAAGATTTATTTAAAGTAAATTAATTTATTGACAAATATTAATTGGTAATTAATGATTTATTGGTATGAGATGATTGCTTAATGGTAAGTAATTAAAGGTTTAATTTCTTACAATAATTAATTAAGGGGTTAATTAATTATGTAATTGGTTTAAAGGCTAACTTAATTAATATGATTAATTAAGAATAATTTAATTAATTAAGGTGATTGATTAATTAATTTATATCAAATGATTTGTAATTAATTAATTGAGATTGGATAATTAATTCATAAGTCATTAATTCAATTGGGAATAAATTGAATTAATTAGGATTAAGCAATTAAATTAATCCTACTTATAAATGACTATTGAATGCTTGACCTTTCTTATGAATGATTGAATTGTATGAGATGCCTTGAATTGATTATCTTATCTAATCTATGATATTTTATTCTGTGGATTGAGCTGTGTATAATTTATCCATTATTTACATTTGTATATTATCTGTGAATCTATGAATGGACGATAAGCGTTATAGTTTATATCGCTTATCAACTATATTTCTGTGTTTAATCTGTGATAATTGAATGATGTTGCACTATTGTGTTAAACCCCTGGACCACACTTATACACACACAAATATGGATTTCTCGAGGAAATCGATTAAGTCACAGATTTTGAAAGAGTTTAAAAATTGAATATTTAAATCCAAATGGTTTTGGAAATGGATTGGGTTTAAAATGAATTTTTTTTGAAAAGGAACTTCAGAGATAAAGTTTATTTTTGAATAACTTGATTACGCCTTGAAGTTTAAATTAATTTGATTTAAACTTAAATTCAAGATTTGAAATTGAATTCTATGTTTGGAAACTAGGGACTAAAGATGTTATATCAGTTATCTATGGGTTAAACTATTTTAAAAGTATTGATTTGGGAATGTGAATATAATTTAAGAGCTTTAACTCGTGCAAATATAATTGGATCTTTCTGAAATGAAAACCATTTGTTTTCAAATAATAAAAGCTTTCACATAAGTAACGAACTTCCGATTTGTGTAAAAGGGATTTCAAGTTAAAAAGAAAATGATTTTCCAAGTTATGGAAACGGTTTGAAAGCTATATGTTAAATCTTTGATTTAAAGATTTAACGAGTTAATCCAATTAAAATGAGAATTATTTTGAAATTTGTAACTGAATCTTTGTGAAACTGGGTGAACTTAGTGAAATGAATCTTTTTGTTTAAAAAGATTTGAAATGGTAATTTGTTTAAACCATTTGGAAGAAAATTTTTGGGTAATAAGTTGTGACTTAACTGAGATCCCAATATCCATATGTTTCTTGTAAATATTGTGCTCACTATTCGGTTTAGCCGGAAGAGGACCTTTGTGTCATATAGCCCATTCCGAATATGTGATACGACGTTATGGATAGCATTTGAAGACCGGTGGTGAAGACCGGATATTTTCGAAAGCGAAAGGATAACTCGTCGAATGTCTTTGCATCGACTGGTCCCCGGTATAGAGACTCCATATGTCATGGGAAGTCCGGACGTGATTATGGATTATCCGGATTTGCAAGGGCTTCTTCGGAAGTGCCTTCGGTTCTGTTCAAACCCAGAACATACTAGTATGGATTGTATGTCTGACATTACATTTTGAGATATAAAGCAGATTTCTTTCAAATACATTTCTGTTGGTGGCATAGAATTTATTCTCTTAGCTTAACACCCTTCTCTGAGACATACGAGCTCAGAGGTTATGTAGTTGAAGGTTATCAGTAATATATTCCCAACTTGGTAATGTGGCATGCTGAGTGCTGCTGATCATTTGTTGATCAAAGCATGGCTTTTGTGAAAAGCGTAGCTTTGTGGACGAGACTTCGTCGAACCTCACAACCCGGTATGGTCAAAACAGGAAGAATGCAGCAAGGTTATTTGGGGATAGCGCCCCCTGAGGGTATGTTCATTTCCTTCTGGATAGAGGTGGTATCATGGTATGGAGCCCAGATACTTAACCTATGTGGCTGCTGCAAATTTATTACTTTGTGGTTGTTGGTGAATCCCGGGATAAAGGTCGGCTACGACCGGAGGATGGCATACCCGTGTCAGTAGTTATCTAGTTCAGAGGTAACTCAGCCTTGTGTTGGTAGAGATCCGGTTAGGTTCTTGGGGCGTCGCTCGAGAGGCGTACCCATGTGGCAATGGGAAGTTCCTTGGCCCGACCATTTGTTGGAAATCCATAGAAACAATACGAGTCTTGTACGGTTTTAGTTGTATAACCTGCCATGGAATGTAGCGGTAATCTACTATTGAACATGGTAGCTATAGTAAGCATAGTTCGGAATGTCTATGTTGGCTTAGATTAATATTATACTTTTGAAATGTTTTCTGCCCTTTGCACTAATAGTAATAACATCAAAGAAATGCGCTCGTATCAAGCATATTTGACTATCGTAAGAAGAAATCTCCTCCAATTCTACGATTGCATCGTGTGTGTGGCAGGAGGTCTTATGGTAGTTTCATTTTCCAAAAGCATATCGGATTTTCTTTTATAAATCTTGTTTTACTTAAAAGATAAACTGTTTTTGTTACTCATACCAGTCCCACGACTGATCTGGAGTTTATTGTTCCTTTCCTAAACTCTGGGCGCCCACTATTTTCCACACGGGCAGTCTAGAGTTGGGTTTTTCAGATAGTTAGGTTCAATAGATTATTTGGAGCTAGTTCAGTCTTTGGATCGGACTGCACTAGCTTATCTTTGTGCATCATTATTTGGAGTTCGAGCTATTTCTGGATTGGTGCCTTGGAGTTGGAGTTCTCTTTTTTGAAGACTATCTTGGAGATTATCCGCTGCTGTGTTGTCTATTCTTTCGGCTGTTATTTTCTTGTATCATATCTCTGTTGTATATGGATATTCGTTGTATCATTCTATTGTATTATCCATTGTATCTTTCATTGTATCCATATTATATATATTAATGTATTATTCATTTCTTCCGCTGTGTTGTTATACTTAATTGTGTTAAAAGCTCCGGCGAACCAGATTTAATGGTTGAATCTATGGCATTCGAGTACAAGTGAAGTACGGGTGTTGATTTTCGAACGTTGAAAATTCGTATCGTCACATTACTGGAATAGAACTTGGATTCAATACCCATACTATACAAAATAGGTAACTTATATTTCAACCATGGAAATGCTAAGTTGCCCCCGATTTTATGAAAAAATTTAAGGATAAAAAAAAGCTTTGATTGCTTTTTCCAAAATTTATGTTTTATATTCTTTTCAGATTTTATACCAACCACACAAGGCCATTACGTGGTACCCTGAAGGCACCACATCGAGCTCCTGCGTAGTGCCTTCAGGCTACTATTAGGAAGTATATTTTCGAGACTTTTTCCCAAGTGGATGCCCGAGGAAAAAAAGGCGTTTCTTCATTTATTTACAACTTGGGGGATACTCGGCATTTCCTAGTGTTCAAATAAAATTTTCCTACGAAATACAAGAAAAGAAAATTGAATTATTCCAAAATTAATAAAGAAAAAACCATTATTGTTTGCTAATAACATCATCAAAAAAGTCATAGAAAAAAATCGGTTCTGGCTGATAACTTCGCCATTAGTTGGACTAGTTTTTTTAATTTAGAAAATGATAAAATTGCCTCAAAACATCATTTGCTTAAGGATAGAGTGCATTTGCAAATAAAAATTAGAAAAACAATAAAATGAAAAAAGTAATGCTGCGATAGAGGGCATAAAAATCATATTGAGTTCTACTCAGTCAACTCCAAGTGAGTGAAATTGAATTATAGTTTCTTAGCATTCATTTATAAATTGCTTGAACCATTCATCACTGAATTCAAATAAGAAGATATCCTTGCATATCTTGATCTAACGCTATAAATAAATATCGATTGGTAAAAGTTTCAGTAGAGAAGTTGGCATCTGAAGAATATAACGTTTTATATTTTCGTTGAGTACAAATCAAAATATTACAAAGAATATAGATAATCTTTCAATCCTTTTTGACATCCACGATTATTTTGCAAATCAAACCGTAAAAAATAATATGAAAGGAACGTGCCCCAGTTATAAAGGGCCTAGAAAATCATACCGACTAATCTATCATATCCCGGCAAGTGTAACAAGAAATATTCTTATAATTTCGCAAGGTTTATTTTTAAAGTTTTTTGAATCATACAATACTAAATTCAAACAAGTAGCTAAACTTGCTTATGGATAATCCAATGAACAAAAAGACAAATGAAGTAGATTTTGAAACACGGAGGATGAATATGGAATTAGCGGAAGTTAATGGGAAAAGATTTGAAAATATCTGAAGAAA
Organism: Allium cepa; assembly: GCA_030765085.1. Classification (NCBI taxonomy): domain Eukaryota; kingdom Viridiplantae; phylum Streptophyta; class Magnoliopsida; order Asparagales; family Amaryllidaceae; genus Allium; species Allium cepa. The sequence goes on along the minus strand of CM060939.1, from coordinate 841,019,323 downwards.
AAAGCAGATGATGTTGATTGACGAAGATGAGAATTTATACATAGTAGTAGGGTTTTGCAAATATGAAATTACAATTTTACCCCAAGTGGAAGACGATGGACCGCTAATTTTAACTAATTGCCATGTGACGTTGTTACTAAACTTATTTTACACCAAGTGAAATACTATATATGAAAATAACCATAAATGTTTTCTGTTGGTTTATTTGTATACTCATTTCTACACATATTAATTAATTAAATACTATACTTAATTGATAATTTATTTAAATTTCAAAAACATTTTTTAGAATTATTTTAATTTTAGACATATATATATATATATATATATATATTTACAATCCAAAATACTAATACAAATAATTATTTGGTAATTTATTCTTATGTAACTTATTTTATTGATAGAATGATGTTAAATATGTTGTATTAAATATTAGTAAGGTAAAGGCTTATTTATGAATTTTAAGAATCAAAGCCTCCTATTATTTTGATTTCGTACTTTATATAAAAATTGTTATTGTTTATAGTTTGTGATTTCTACGATTATCAAGTAGACCCTTCATAATTCTGATATACCATTTAGTTTCAATAGAAGTCAATCACTATTTTAATTAACTTAAACCATTTTACATTCAAGTTTGTATTGTAATCTTCTTCCTCAAATTTTATTTAGTAATAAAAAAGAAATACATAATAATCAAGGCTTTCTTTGGTTATTCTTTCTACATTATATTGAAATATACCTTATAGGTTATTCGAAATGTTCTCTTTGGTTCATTTAACTATGCTATATTCAAGTTCACATTGTTATTTCATTAAAATATAACCAATAATAAAAACACATGATTTAAACAAATATATGCTACCATTATCATATTACGTTACATATCACCTATTTAACTATGTATACTAGATAATTTTCTACAACATTATCATGCACAATGCATGGGTTACACATGTTTGGAAGCTGAAGAATATATCTTTTTTTTAATATTAGTGAAAAAGAGTATGCTAGTGATTGAGGAAGCGGAGAATTTATATCGCAAGATTTGTAACAACCTGCCATTTTTGGCCTTCTAAATTAGCATAACTCAAGATGTGTAAACCATGAAAACCCGAAAATGATGTATCATTAGTGATTGATAATAAGAGATAAACAAGGAAATATAATCTATTTATCTCTTTATGAACATACAACTAAATATAACAACATATATAATATAGTTAAATATCATTTTGTTTCAAATTTGATAAATTCAAAGTATACGAAGTCAAATACAGTCAAATCCAATCCAAATACACTTACAATCAGTGTAGATATCGAAAGATTATTTATATAAAATTATATATACATAGCAATATCTTCACTACCCGTATTATCCAATGTCACTTGGTACAATACATTAGTGTCCATAAACATAGTGGTGAAACGAAAAAGGAAAGATGTTGAGAAATCGAGAGAATAGTCCAGTGAGTGTTGCAAGGCTGTTCTTCTCATTCTCAAATAATACCAAGATAACTATGATAAACAATCATACCTTAAATATGTTTCACCTACATCCAACAAATTCGTCAAATAGTAAATTAACAAATGACCACCTCCATGAAGCAAGCTACAAATCCCATACAGTTACAACAGTCAATGACACTGTCAAACCCTTATAAAAAGGCCAAGTCCACCGTATTTTATTAACACAAGGTTGAATCGATTAATGGACAGTGTTCCGTACATGGCTTATGGGCTCATTATGGCTAGCAGTACGCCCCTCAACATTTCAACACTCATTGAACGATCGTGTTACCATGATGACCAATTGAGGTCTCAAAAATCAATGGTTAAACAATCACTAACAATAGCAATCGACTATTCATATGCGCACGTGTTTCCCTATATTACCACAATATATACGTCAAATGACAAAATTCAACTGAGCTAGGAATCGCACCAAATCGTTGTCGAAAGGTCACTCATACCAAACCAACATATTTGCATCCATCAAACATCAATATATATATATATATATATCATCAAAAAAATCCTATTCAACTACGCATATTATTCGAAGAACAAACGTTTGATAATTTGCAATTATATATGTGCCTATACGTTTCGATTTCATACTACCGTTGAAAAATGTTAGAGATCGACCGATAGGATTTCCAAAGGTCAACCGTTGGGGTCGAATTTTACTGCATTAAGTTTATACTCTGCTCTTGATTTGCTTTCCTCAATTTTTCTTTCATTTTTAATCCATTTTCTTTTAGATTCAAATATGATTCTCTAGCATCTATCTTTCCAAATGCATTAAAGATTCATGTTGATTCATGTTGAATATGTACAGAAATTGATTCGAAAGTCGACGTGTATAAAACTATTTTTCAAATTTTTCATAAGTACACTTACTTACATATATACATTAAAATACATTTAAACATCATTATAAATCTGAAATAAAATTATTATACGACTTGAAATAACATATGCCAATTTATAAATATTTTACATAATTCTTATATGTATTTTGTATCATGTTTTTAATATAAACTAGTTTCTTAATCAAAAACGCAGTTTGAAATATATTATCAACTATCTCATAACAAATTATATAAAACTAGTTTAAATTTATATATTTTCTATTAAATATATAAACATACTTCTGAAAATATGTTATGAATTATTATATGCTTCTAACATAGCAAATTTTGGTGCTTTTATGCACATATATATATTTCAAAACTTCTATCTAAATATGTTTCTTTTCTTACATGTGCGTGCGTATTAACATAGTTTCCAACTTATATTATATATTATATTATTGTCTCAAACTTTATTTTATAGCAATCTATGCACTTCTTATGATTATATGCCACATATCATTACATACAAATCCATTACATCATTGTTTGGACGACATTGTTTAAATTATAATTTTTCATTAGTCATATATTAATTCCAACTTTAATTTTAGATTATATCATTTATATTTACTAGAAAATTTCAACAATCATTCATACAATTCTAATTTCTACCCCTAAGTCATAATAGAACAAAACAAGGTTGAACAGTTTATTTTACAATTTAGATGTAAACCACGCACATAGTTTAGAATATCCCTAAGTTGCTTGATGTTTGGAATTGGCCTCCCCTCCAAATTGATGAAATTTAGAATCTATTTAGTATTAGACTAAAGCCTAGGCCATGCTCTTCAATTTAGTGGTGGAGTAATTAATTTTTATCGAGAATCGAGATGGTAGTTTGAATATTTAAGAAGAGGGTTTTCAAAAATGAGAGGAAGAAGAAGAGATAAAAATAACATGAATAGAAATTATTTTATCAAATAGAAATATAAGTTCAATAAACCAATATTTATTTAAAGCAACATAGGTTTGATATGGCATGTAATCTGTAGACAATTTAAACAACATTCATCATGGCGTTATTTATATGTACTCGACCGACAAAGCTACAACCCAACCACTAAACTTGAACATAAACATAAAAATGATCAAAAAATTCATATAAAGTTATAGGCTCGCATGAATAGGAATAAATTTACATACATAAATTTGAATATAATGGTTTAGGACATACAATATAAGATTACAAGCCAAATACATTAAACCAACTTGAGTTAACAATCAATATATGCAACGCACATGCAAATAAAAATACCAAATTAATCTAGTAAATTAAATCGACATGGATCATTGTTTAATTTACCTATTTAAAAATATTATTTCATTTACTTTTTCAAATAATACGCAAATCCTCTTAATATTTAAGGCCTTCTTTGCAAATAAGTTCAATTTGGCTGTGCTATTTATTAGTCAAAATTATTACATTTGCAACATGCCATCTCAATTGAACAACTAAAATATATTGTACTATCCATCGTCCTTCTAAGGCAAAATCATCATTATTTATCCAATAGTTCACTCAAGAAATACAAATATGTCGCATCAATAATGCCACAATTCATAAACCCCCACCATTATACTTAGATACATATATATAAAAAGATACTACATCTACAATGCTATAATTTTTTTCTAAACCATTTTTTATTTCTTAAAGACTGAATATTACTATGATAACGTAGCGCTTTGTGCTATTTCTTCCAGCCTTCTAACTATTGTTGATGTAAAGGTGGAAGATTTTCCAACTGGACAACCTTAATAATGTATGTCCATTAGGAACACATAAGATCATTTTTCAACAAGGGTTGCTTTACATATTTGCAGATTCAAAAATGATACAATACAACTATTCATTATTACTTTAGTAAGTATCGGTACAATAGAGAAGATTATAATCAAACATAATTATGGAATTACCCATTATCGAATCATAATCAGCTTCACTAACATATTTTCATACACTCAAAAACTTAATTACAGTACCATGTATAAAATTTGTACGCTCTAACAGTTTGCCTTAGAGAGAACAATACTATAACTACTAAATTACTATAAGAATGGATTGCAACTGTTCATTATTACTTTAGTAAGTATCAGTACAAGAGAGAATATTATAACCAAATATAACTATCGAGTTACCCATTATCGAATCATAATCAGCTTCACAAACATATTTTCATACACTCAAAAACTCAATTACAGTACCGTGTATAACATTTTTCAGCTCTAACAATTTGCCTTAGAGGAACAGTACTATAACTACTAAATTACTATAACAACTAAATTACTATAACAACTAAATTTCTATAACTACTAAATTGTCTAATTAAAATCAAATATAATATAAATTGCTATCTTCTCAATTAAGACAATTGTACTGTTAAAAATATCCAAATTTAATCTTTTTGATATCATGATGAGGCATCGGAAATTGTAAAATAAAACGACTTATAAATTCCTGGATTTGCATTTCCTAAAGCCTCAACAAACAATCAATACGTCCAAACTAGTACAATTTTAACATTGCAATTAAAATACTGATAATTTTTGCTATCTAATATTATATATAAAATTAGAGGTTCACTCTGTTAATATACATTTTACCTATGCTATTTTACCAAAAATGGGTAATTATACGGTATAACTGTAGAACATAAAATCAAAAGAAAAAATAGTTGCTTTCAAAAAAAAACAAATTAGCTTCTATTACAATATAGAACATGAATTCAATAACCATATTGTGCAAAATAAAGCAAACGTTTAAAAGATCGCAGAAAAACAAATCACTTATGGCAAATTATTTCGCATTAGCTACCCTAGCTTTTTAGTCTAGCAAATTAATAAATTGCCTCAAAATATTTCTTTGTTATGACAATGCGTGCTAGAACAAAATTCTGAAAAACAAAAAAATGATAAAGCACCGTTCCAAGCAAGAAAATCATACTGTGTAAGGAAATTTGATCGTTTTGTAAGGAAATTTATGTGGTACATTAATGGACCGTTTCCTTCCTCATTATGTGGTACATTAATGTGTATATATATATATATATATAAGGCCATAAAGATATATCTATAATTATTATAACTTTATATAAATATATGTCATATACGAACTTAGGAAAATAAACAACATCAAAAAATCCTATACAACTTCCATAATAATAAGATGTAAATTGACCTTCAAATAAAAGTTATAAACCTGTTTATTATAAAACTATATATATATAATAACAGATTTTTAAACTTATAAAATAAATCATACAATATGGTTTGTAAAATATACATATATGGACTCAAAGTTAAACAAAAATGAATATAAATCTACTTGCCAAATATGCAGACTCCATTTGCAGATCCAACACAACTCACACACATTAAATATGCAAACACTTCTAGAAACAAAACAAACTTTTCAAAAAAAAATGGAAACCACGTTTGGTATATATATGTATTCAAATCCAACAACTTTATATAAACCACTCTATGTATGCATCTTATATTTTTATACCACTATTGTGACGACCCGGAATTCCACTCCCAAAAAATCGCATCATCAATTAAGAAAGAAAGGGATGGAAGGATAAAAGAAAGAAAATAAAGAAGAAAAAAACACTAGAATCTCAACAGCGAAACAGATAAATTATATTAATAACATAAGTATTTACATAATATACAATATCAATCAGAGATACACAACATACATGTGACGCCCCACCTCTATACCCACGCTAGCCAAGAACACTACAGTGTAATGCTGTCAACTAGCACGGAGAATAAGACTGTTGAGGAGCGACCATCCGTGTAATTGCTTTGCGCGAGCATCGATATGTCAGATAGTATAACATGCATTTCTTATCAAGAGGGAAATCCGACATACCGACACAAACTCAAAGCTACTACACAGTGGCTATAATATCTTTAGAAACAAATATAGAAATAAACATAACATAAATCAGTCACAGACAATTCATATCACAAAGGCGGAAATAGATATGAATATTACACATGAAAGTGTATATCAGAGTAGTGGTCAAATAAGATCCAGAACATCACAAAGGAATAGATACAAGTGCTAGACAAAAATATGTATACATCAAGGAGTCTATATCTTAAATGTATACAACAAAAACTACCAAAATAGAGTAGTTAACCAAAAGTCAGAGAAATCAATCCCAGGGGAGAAGTCAAGCAGAAGCACCTGTAACATCTCGGTCTGACCCGAGTATTATTTAATAAGAAAATAATAAACGGATCAGTCTAACTGTAAATATCAGATGAAACGATATAGAATAAGAGATCTGACTAAACACATAATAATCACAATGCCGAGCTGTGATATATATAAGTAATTGAAAATCAACGAGAGATTAATCAATATCACCAAATCTACACAAGAATCAAAGAAATGTCATACTCCTCATTTCGTTCACCAAACCACAATAAATGACATATTATATCAATGCCAATCACAAAAGTCAGTGACATACAAATTCACCAATGCACAAATATTGATAAAACTTATCAATGGAAATCACGAAAATTGGTGAAGCACAAATTCTAGAAATCATCTCAAGAAATCCAAAAATCACAAAAAGGGGGAAGGCCTATAACAAACGGGAGCATAAAGCCCACCAACACGTGTATCACAAACGGAACGCTAATTCCATGGTTGCTAACCATCACAAATTGAGCCGAAGCTCCACAAACGGCCCGAAGACCATGGGTTGCTACCCCACCAATTTGAGTCGAAACTCCACAAAACGGGGTTTAGTCTCCCTCGTAGACAAAGAGACATCGCACATTGCTAGTCTAAATCACAAAAATGATCGTCATGATCAACGAGAAGTGTCGATTACAGTAAGCTAGTAAATATATGAGCTTAGCATCATGTCCCATAACCACTAGCTTAACTTAAATATTTACTAACAAATTGTAGATCTCCACTAGAAAATTGTCACAACAGATTCAATCGAACAAGTCCAAGAATTAACCGACGAAGTAAACGCGAGCGTTTCATACCACTTGTTTTACTAGGTCGTTTAATTAGATTTCTCACACGAGTGAGGTAAAGGCTTGTATATACTAATAGATTGGAAAACGGTTTAAGAAACGAGCTTTGTAATAAAATAGTGTTGAAATCGTTTTGATGAGAGAATTTTGTTATTTACTACTAGTATAGAAAACCTTTATATTTTTAAAGTGACAAATCACAAAGAAGATTGTAGGAACAATCAATCACTAAAATTCACATTCGAAGACGTGAATAAAATCCAAAGAAACCGATAAAGAATCCATCGAAATGGATATTCAAAAATCCCTAAAAAGGAGTCATCAAATTTATAACAAATGATAACAACAAATAGGATCATCACGAATCGATTTAAATTGGAATTCTCAAGCAAATAGGCAAATAGGCAAAACACTGCAGTTTCAGACGTCTGAAACAAGTGGTTCAGACGTCTGAATCTGGAAATATAAAGATTTCCAGAACACAATTCAGACGTCTGAATCAAGTGTTTCAGACGTCTGAAATAGGCATATTTTAGCCTATTTCCTTTCTGGTTCCAAATGAACCAATTCAGACGTCTGAAACCATATATTCAGACGTCTGAATCTGGGAATAGAAATCTTCCCAGACAATATTCAGACGTCTGAATATTACGTTTCAGACGTCTGAATGAAGGGTTCAGGGCATTCTCTGAACCTAGGCCAAAAATGGCCAAACGGATACCGGAAGCGATCGATCGAGCGACGACGACTAAGGAATTACGTCGAGCGACAACCCAGCCTAAACGGCTCTTCGATACGCCTCAAATATCAATGTCCAAATCTCCATAATAGGATTTTCATAAATTAGACCAAAACACCCAAAAATTGGAATATATACGAAATCAATCCAAACCGAAATCAATTGCACAAGAATAAGTGTTAGGAATTCATGCCTAACAATCGAAGATAATTATAGACTAAGATGTGAGATAAAAATCTCACCTTTGAACCCAAATCAATGAAGAAGAAGCTTGAAAGCAAAGGAGAATCAACCACTCTTCAATCCCAACTCAAGAAGCTTGATTCTAAGCTTAAAAGAGAAACATTTCCTAAATTAGGTTTAGGAAATTTCTGAAATCAAATAGAGAATGAGTTGGAGAAGAAGAAGGAGATGCTTACTAATGGGTTCTCTTTGAATTTGGAGCAAGAACTTGAGCTAGCAAGAGGAACTAGGGCTTGGAGTTTCTAATTCTTTTTCTCTTCCCCCATTTTTGATGAAGCTTGAATGAATAAGGAAATTATGAAGTGATGAAGAGGAGAAGGGGTTGGGACTGAATACATAAGTGGCTCAGCCCAAACCAAAGCCCTAAGTACAAAGTAGCAAAAATCAACTTTCTCCAAACATATCGAAGCTTATACTCAAAAAGGTCGCAAACATCACTTTGAACTCAATGGGGGTGGTCTCGAGTCCTAATTCGGCTGTTTGCAAAAAGTAGCTTTTCGGACTAAAATCCGACTAACGATAAAATATTTAAATAAAATATTTAAATATAAAATCGATAAATATGCGGGTTGTTACAATACACATCACATATACTAGACAGTTATAAACACCTGTCTAGTATTTACATCTCAATACAATCACAACACAGAGAAAACACAACGGAACTATATATCTACAACGTAGAAGCCTCCTGCTCCATTGCTCCTCCATTATACGTCAAAGCTAACCTGAATCCCTTGGCTACTCGTAAAAATTTGAGTACCCAAGAGTTTAAGAAAACAAAAGATAAAATCCGGGTCAGACATGGGTCAGGTGTGAGTAACAGGTTAAGGTTGCTTAACTTTTAAAAACCTTTTGAAAAGAAAGGTATCACATAAGACTTGCCACACATAAACATGGAAAAGTTTTTACCTTACGCTAACCAAAACATTTGATAGGAAATCCGATGATATTATAATAGTGTCTAGGGTTTTCAAATAAATAAGAAATATTCGAAATTGTTACATGATTAAATTCCAGCTACTAGCCACAAAAGTGGGTAATACAATCAAAACCGTTGGTACTTATTGGATTGTGGATTCCATACAATGGCAGGGCTACTGGGGTACCGTCCGTCACAGTACGTGGCCTAGATCACCGTACCAAGAAGCCACCCTAACTCCCCTGCAACACAAAGCCGGAACCATTCCTTACTGAACAGTTCCAAACAAGACAACCCCGCAGTTGTGTGCAACCAACTGCCCACACAACCGAATATAAAGGGACTTCTAGACAGGGATCAATCTCGCTCTCCAGTGGGAGCTACCCACGAAGCCTTGCTGCACCTCCCCTGTTTTAGCCATTCCTGGTTGATGAGGCTTGAGGCTACAATTACCTTTAGAGAACACATCTCTTAGAATGCTCATCGTCCACCTGATGATGTTCTGAAAGCATTCAATCCATACAAGTTCGTTCCGAGTTCGAACGAAACCGAAGGCATTATCTCGTTACACTCATTTGAGAATCACCCTCAGAATTAACGACGATAACCCTTGCACTCTGAATCTTCATTTCGAACCTATAAGAACTAGTTCCGTCAAACTCATCACGGAATCACCCCCAGAGTTATACTGACATATAATCCTTACACCTCGAGTCTTCACTCTTCACATAAGATTCACGACCTATCGTTAATTTGGATCGATGTGGTTTTCGGATATCCAAATATGGAAAACCGATCCTGGTCTCATCGAAATCCAAAGCGTGTCTTTTAGGTCCAAGTTGTTTTAAAGTTTAAAACAATTCAATTCAATATTGTCTATATATACACAGATAGATAATTCTCAACATCAAAATAGATAATCAATATTATCATCACAACAGATAATCTATATCATCAACTCAATCAGATAATTCATATTATCAACTCAATGCAACCACAACATCCAATCACACAACATCATTTATCTCATAACTGAGATCTTAACCATTCAGGGTAATAAATATCAATAATCATTCATAAGCAATGACTTATTAAATCACCATTCTATAATTAATTTAAAATGAATTAAATTAATAACTTCTTCCTTAATTAATTTAAAATGAATTAAATTATTTATCCATCCATATAAATCTTGCTTACATATTACTTAATTAATTATAAATAAATAAATAAATTACTCTTAACAAGTTACCCTAATTAATCATCTTGATTAATTACCCTTTAATTACATTCAAGTAATTAATCTCTAATTAATTTCCCAAATTAATTATTCCAAACCAAACCAGTAATTAACTTGTAATTACTTTATTAATTATTTAATAATAATTAATTACATTAATTCTTAATTAATTACATTAATTCTTAACTAAATTACATTAATTAATACCTTCATTGATTAATTGTTCTTATTAATCAACCCTTAATTATATCATTAATTATTTAAATTAATGATCCCAAATTACTTTATTTAAAATAACTCCATTAATTTAATTATCAATTATCTCTATTGATTAATCATTCTTGATTAAGTAATTAATTACATTAAATTAATTACATCTTTTAATCATTTTCAAATAACTCAATTATCAAAACCTAAATTAATTACACTAAGTAATTAGTTATTAATTACTTGCTTAAGTAATTATCCACATACAATTTACATATTAATTACACAAAGTAATTAATTTCCAAAACTCCACCATTAAATTACATCCAGTAATTTGTTTTCTTAATTACTTCACTAAGTAATTTTCCATTTGTAATTATTCTCAAATCAACCAGTGATTAATTTAAATTAATTAAACTAAATTAATTAACTTAATTAATCAAAACAACTTAATTAATTACAATCAGTAATTAATTTTCTTAATAACTTTCATTAAGTAATTATACTTAAACAATTCTCAAATGATTATCTTTAAGTTAATTAATGCAATTAATCATTAAAATTAATTACATTAATTAATTATAAAATAATACTAAGCCAATGACCTACATTAACCAATAACAAATCTTTAATTACTTTTCCAAAGTAATTAATTGAATTAATCAATATTATTTCTTAATTTATTTAAAGAAACTAATTAATTTATTTCTAATTATTAAATTAATCAAGTGATAATTAAAAACTTAATTAATTATTAATTACTTGGTTAATAATTCAATTCATTAATTAAGTTAATCAAATCTTATTTAAATTAATTTCTAAATCACACTTAAATCAAGTTTAATTAACTTACTTAAATTAATTAATTAAAGTCCTTAATTATTTAATTAATATCCTAATTATTAATTAATTATAAACTTAATTACAGTATTAAATTATTAAGTTCAAAACAATTTAATGAAAATCATTAATCCTTATTAATGATTTAAATATCATTATCAAAGTAATTTAAAAACAATTTTCTTTTAAATTTTCTCTAAATTCCATTTTAAATTAAAATTAAAATGAAATCAAATTTAAACAAGATTCAATTATTAAACACTTTTTATTTCATATTAAAGAATTACTTAAGGTATTTTATAAATAGTTTAACCCATAATCAATTTAGATAAAATTTAAATTATAGTTTAAATATTCAAGTGATTTTTGAAACATTTAACTTTAAAACTTATTTCATTTCAATCCAGAATTCAAATTATGTTTTCAGATTCAGGTTCAAAAATTTAAATTTAAAATCCTTTTTTAAATTTCATTTCAGATTTATAAAAACATATGTTATAAAATAATAAAATATACAAACTTAATTATAACATTTGAATCTATCAACCTATTTCCCTATTGAAACTTTCAGATTCAAATTCAAATTTGAATCCAGTATTTCAAATTCAGATTTAACTTAAAATTTAAATCTTGTTTTAAATCCTATTTCCAGATTTATAAATCACTTTATATAAAAACTGTGCAGGTTTAGTTTTTAATTATTTTATTTTTGCAAATCTGTTATTTCAAAACCTGAAATTCAAACCTATTTGAAATCATCATTTAATCTTGCTTTAAGTTCAGATTTAAACTTGCCTTGTTTATTTTTAAATTTAGTTTAAAATTCAAAAACCTGAAACAGATCAGGTTTCAGGAACAACCTGAAAACAAAAAATACCCGAGTCAAAACAATTCTACTCGAGTAAAACTCCCCTCAGCTTCGAGCAAAAACAAAGATGACCCGAGCATTTCCCGCCGAGTACCATCTTCATCACATTCCAGAACAATAACCCTCTGATGGCTATGGTGCACATGCACAAAGCCTATGGATGATTCCGATCATCCACGATGATCAACCCTAATCCACAATCGACTCCAAAGTCCAACTTGATCACCTAATCATCAGAAGCCTCTATTTCACCAAAAATCAATAGCCAACCCCACTTCTAAACCTGGAAACCCAGTTCAACCCAAACCCCTCACCTGTCAACGGCGATATCACACCTTCCCGACCATCGTTAGAGTTGAAATTCCGGCCTCAACCTCATCATGGACCCTACGACGCTTCTCTAAAACCGCTTAACACTCTATCAAGCATAGAGGCAGAAACGGTCGAATTGAAAACTTGATCAAATCCAGGGTTGCAGAACAAAATCTCACACCTCTGCTAATTCAAAGATCTATTCACAAATTTGTTAATTTTTCTGATGTTCCTGATCACACTACTACATACAGAAGAAACTACAAATTCCTAAAGTTCCACAATCGTCAGCATTTCCCAAAATCAACTTTTTTGTTCATCAAAGAACTGCTTCCCAAATCCTCAATTAAAAATTGTGATACTGGTTTTAAAAATCATATTTTTACTTATGTTTCTATTTTACAATGCTGAATTTAAAATTTAAACAGTTGGTGCTTTACTATTTTAAAAATGTGTTGATGTATTTTTGTTATAAAGACAGACAGACTCCATTATTAATTTTCTTAAAATTTTAAACATGAATCCATGTTGATTCACAATTTTGTTTGATAATCAAATCTTATGAAATCAAGATCAAGTAAGTAAGGGATTTATATTTATTCAGGGTCTAGGAACACCACAGAGCAAAGTATTTATATAAACACCGCATACATTCAGAAATAATCATATCAAATTTTCACCTGTATATTCATACATATCTGTTCATTTCAGATATAATAACGTGCAACCAGATTGTTAAAGCTTTAACAAGTTACTCACCGTTATCTTCAGAAAACAGACCCTTCATTGATTTAGAAAAACCTTTGAATTCTGACCAAAAATCATATGCATGTAGTGATTTCATAACTGTAGTTTGATGCTTGTGATTTTCAGAGATGCAGCTATATGCAGGCCTGATTTTCCAGAGATGAAATGCAGTGAGATTTAGGTTGGAAAGAAGGAAATGCAGACTCCTTAATGCTTTTGATTTATAGATTTTGGTTTTGAGAGGTATTACAGATCTTAGAGCTGCTTTTGAAATGAATTTGCAGATATGTTTTTGAGGGGTTTTGAGAGTTTTAGATTTTAAGTGAAGTGTTTCTTTGATTTAACCAGCATTTGATTTTTTTAAAAGAAAATAAAGAAAGGTGGAAAAAGTTATAAAGGCTGAAATACTTTAATAAAAATGAAGAAAAGATCAAATGACGCTTGTCATTTTGTTTGCTTACAACTTAACACATGTAGCTTATATTGTTAAATTGTTAACATTTGTCTTTTACTTAAGTAAGTTATATTTTTAAATGTTTAAAAAGAGTTTTCCTTAATTTATTTTATGTTTATGTAAATATATATGAATTTCCTATTAAAAGTAAATGTAAATAAAACAATTTATAAATTAAAACTTATACAAATATTTTAAAGAATCTATTTATTTGAATTTTAAAATAAAATTCCAAATCAAATTAAACCTTTGAAATCAAAATTAAAATTAATTTATTCAATTCAAAAATGAAGACTCTATTTCCTTATTTTAATTCTTCTTTATATTTATGAAAAAAAAATATTTATTAATTATGGCTTAAAATAACAAATTAACAAATTTTATAGGATTTATAAAGAAATTATAAATCACTTTTATTATCAAATGAATTTAAATCATATGCTATCTTAAATTTTAAACTTATATAAAATATACTCAAATCATGTTACTCAAATAATATTTAAAAAGAAATAAAATCAACTTTTATTTAAATTTAAAACAAAAATTAAGCTAAGGCAAATTTTAAACAATTTTATTTATTATAAATATTACAAACCATATAATCACTAATTAAAATAGATTTTTAAAAGCTTAATATTAATTTAAAACATAATTTCCTAATTACTCAATATTTTATTAGAATTTAAAAACAAAACTTCATTTATTTATTAAATTCTAAACAAAGATAAACTATAATATACACACACACACACACACACAAATATATATACATTATAATTCAAACATTTATTTTAGCTTTTTAAAAGACAAATCACTAATTAAATATTTATTAAATCTGATTATTAAACCAAAACATATTTTATTAATCAATATTGTCAATATCAGTTTAATTTTATATAAAGATTATTAAATTGATATTGTCTAAAATTCTGGAATATCACATTCCTTCCCCCTTAAAAGAATTTCGTCCCCGAAATTTAAAACAAATGTAATTTAATAACCTATTTAAGATTTTAAATTTTAAAACCAAGCATATATCAAACATATGCTAACAACCATAGCAATCAATTCATCCAATCAAACCAAATTAACTATCCAGACAAAATTCTGGATAGAGTTTCCTCGAGTTTCCTTAGTAAACATCGGGATACTCGCTCTATAAAACCCAAACAATCAACATTACTAAGCTACAGAACTCCTACTCATCTATATCTAAAACTGAACAAGATATCAGACTATAGACGAGTCTGACTCAACAACCAAATCTCCCCGAACAGCTGATTTCAAAACCAGAAATAGATATACACGTACTCCCTTAGTGATATGTGAAACTCATCGCATTCCAGTTGTCCAAACTAGCAATTCAATCCAGATAATCAAACACTTATCCAAAACAAAACACAAAAGAAATCCAAAACATCTCAGAGCTAGCTTATCCAACCTTACCAAAATTTATAGCTCTTAAAACTGAGAAACTTATCCAAAATTAGATCTGCAACTTTAGATCCACAAAAACCCTTTGGACGATCCTGAGCTGTCTACTTCCTACCTGATCAACTCAATCCTTGCTGATGTCTCAAGAAACAAACTAGACCAAACACAATCCATCAGAATGATCCTTCACGATCAATCAAGATCAAGAACAACTCCACTCACAACCATCAGAAGAAAACAAACTTCTCCTGTCCGAAAAAGAAAAGCGGATGCACCCCCAAACTGCTTCCGCTGCACAACTCTGATCTTGAGTAGAAAAGAATGCCGATGAAGAACACAAGCACAACTGGACAGCATAACCAAGAAGATCTTTGATAACCCAGAAAAATTCAGAATTTCCTCAAATCCTGAGTTGCTTCAACAAACTCCATCTCAAGAAACCAACCTTCAACTAGTTGAACCACGGGTACCACTGAATCTCTAGATGAAGACAACCTCTGATTTCTCTAAAAATATCCAGAAAAATCTCGAACAATCCAAGAGAATACTCAACTATCGCAAGTCACTTTTGCGATCAACTCAATCTAATTCCAAAGAAAACTGTTCTCTTTAAACCAATTAGAACAGCTTATGCTGGTCTTACCAACCCATCGAAAAAATGGATTCTACTCTACTTCTTCTGAACTCCTTCTCCAGAAAACTTCTAAGCTAGAAAATTCTGCCGATACGCAAAACATTCCGAGCTGCACTGTTGATACCAATGCCAAAGAATTTCCAATTCAAAGCTCTTCGAGAAACTCGGACTTCAAATCAAATAGAAACACCCAGCAGAACTCAGCTACAACACCAAAGCAAACTCGCCTCCTTAAACTTGTTCCAAAGAAATTATCTTAGGAAACATCCATAGTCACTGCATCTCATCACACAGCTACTACTTCCCTGAGGTATCAAGATATCATCACTTGCTTCTGCTCAGCCAGAAGATCCAAACACTACCCATCCCACTTCAAGGATGAACTCTGAACCTTAACATATTACCTTCAGAGATCGATGAACTCTTTACACCACTGCAAAGCTTATTCGAGACGGTATTCGATCTACAGTCTCGGCAGATACACTTCCAACCTAATATTCAAACTTCAACCAATGGTAGTCGCGTTATACACACCACTACCCCCATTTTACCTTTATAACCCATATTGGAAAACCCGAATACGTAACCAATAGATAGGTAGAAATAAAATAAATATATATATATATATATATATACAAATTACAAATACGCTCTCTCAAGATAGACAAGTGTTAACAAGTTAGTAATTTAAATATATAACTAAATTAAATAAAAGACAAGTGTTAACAAGTTAGTAATTTAAATAACATGTGTAAATGTAAGAACTAAATTTCATGACAAGTGTCATTGTCTTATTTTATCTTTTTCTTTATTTTGAATTAAGATAAATTTCATCCTTATAAACTATGTTTTTCCCTTTACTCTTTTTTTCCAATCTTTTATTCTAAGCTAAGAAAAGCTTAAGCAAAATCTGAAACAAGAAAATCTGTAATTCATTCTTCAAGTAAAACAGAAATTACCAAACAAAATCTGAAACCCCTCAAACATAAAATCTGTAATTCACTCCCTAAACAAAAATTACAAATCTGGAAATCATCAACATGCTGGAAGCCTGCATGCATTTTTCTTTCAACCTGAAGATTCTTTGCATTTTCATCTCTGGAATTTCACCTGCAAAGCATAATGAATTCCAGCATTTTTATCATGGCCTGCATGCATATAAAATGGGCCAGAGTTTTAAAATTTGCAAGCCTGCATTTATGAATGATAACAAAAGAGGGCTTTGCTCTTCAAGTTTCTGGTGAGTAACTTTATTTGTTAAAAATTCTAAGGTAAATCTGATTTATTGAACCATGTTTTAATATAAGTTGTATTGGAATATTTGGTAAAACTCTTGTGAAATTGTGATGAGAGTTATCTGAAAATTAGGATTACCTATAGAACATTTCTGTTCTAAAGATTTCAAGCCTGGTTCAATTTAAATCATTCCTCTAGATACTAATGTTTAAAACTGAGGATTTAGAAAATATTATTTGATTAAGCTATGAACTAAATTATAAAATTTGATTTACTTATATAGAAACTGTAATTTCTCAGTAAATTAAGTTTAGAGATAAAATCATGCCACTGTTAAAAATTCAAACACTGATGATTGTGCAATTCAGATATACAAATCAAAACGTTAGATTAATTCATGATTTTTAAATGTAAAAACATAAATTTAAAATGGGTTTTAACTGTGCATATGGGTGTTGAGCAAAATTGAGGTATTAGGGTGTCTCTGGTGATTCAAGTAGTAATGGTGGATGTGCTTCTGTATGAATGAAGTAGAGTGATCAAGCTCTTTATAAAAATTAACAAAATGGTGAATTGATTCTTGAATTAGCAGAGGTGTGGAAATATGTTCTATAACCCTAGTTTATGAGCAAGTTTTATATTCGGTCAATTCTGACTTATTATGTGATCGAGTACTAAGGGGTTTTGAAGGAGGGTAGCTGGGTTGATGACGAAGGTATGGAAGAAGTAGCAGCTCTAATGGTGGCCGGAGGAGTTTGGATTCACTGTTGACAGATTTTGAGTTTGGGTTTGCACTAGTTTCCAGTTTTTTTTAAAAAAAAATAGAGGGCTGCTCTGTTGAATTTTGGGAAATGGAAGATAACTGATACTTAGGTGATCATTTTGGTTTAAGGGTGGATGGTGGATGGGGTGATCATCACTGATGATCGGAAAGTTGTCCATGGTTATGTGCATGTGCACAGTGACCATAAAATGAGTTTAGTTTCTGTAATATAGTGAAGAGGGGTTGCTCGAGTAATTTTAAATTTTTTCCCGAAGTAGGAGTAAGGATGACTCGAAGTATTTTAGCTTTTGACTCGGGTAGTTTTGGTTACAGAGTTTTGTTTCTGTAGCCTGAACAGTTTCAGGTTTTTCAATTTTAAAACTAAATTTTAAAAAAAAATAGCAAGGCAAGTTTAAATTCAAACTTTAAGTAAGATTAAACTATGAATTCAAATAGATTTGAATTTCAGATTTTGAATAAAATTGCAGTAATAAAATAAAGTATTTAATTAAATAATAAAACCTACACAGTTTTTATAAAGTGATTATATATCTGAAAATAAGTTTTTAAAACAAGATTTAAATTCTAATTTAAATCTGAATTTAGAATCCTGGATTCAAATTTGAATTTGAATCTGAAAGTTTCAAAAAGAAAATAGGTTGATAAATTCAAATGTTATAATTTAGTTTGAATATTTTAGTATGTATAACATATGTTTTTATAAATTTGAAATGAAATTTAAAACAGGATTTTAAATCTAAATTTTTGAACCTAAATCTGAAAACATAATTTGAATTCTGGATTGAAATAAGATTTTAATTTGAATGTTTTAAAATCACTTGAATATTTAAAGTATAATTTAAATTTTATTTAAATTGATTATGGGTTAAACTATTTATAAAGTCCCTTAAGTACTTCTTTAATATGAAATAAAAAGTGTTTAATAATTGAATCTTGTTTAAATTTGATTTCATTTTGATTTTAATTTAAAATGGAATTTAGAAAAATTTAAAAGCAGTTTGTTTTTAAATTTCTTTGATAATGATAATTGAATCATTTATGAAATTAATGATTATCATTAAGTTGATTTGAACTTAAAGATTTATTAATTAATCTAGGTAATTAAGTTTTGTAATTAATTTATTTAATTAATTAATAATTAGGTTAATTAAATAAATAAATAAGGATTTATTTTATTAATTAAAAGTTTTAAGTAAGTTAATTAAATTTGATTAAAGTATGATTTAGAAATTAATTTAAATATAAGATTTGATTAATTTAGTTAATGAATTGAATTATATTAATCAAGTAATTAATAATTAATTAAGTTTTTAATTATCATTTGATTAATTTAATAATTAGAAATTAATTAATGAGTTTTATAAATAGATTAAGAATTAATATTGATTAATTCAATTAATTACTTTGGAAAAGTAATTAAAGATTTATTATTGGTTAATGAAGGTCATTATCTTAGTATTATTTTATAATTAATCAATGTAATTAATTTTAATGATTAATTGAATTAATTAATTTAAAGATAATCATTTGAGAATTATTTAAGTATAATTACTTAATGAAAGTAATTAAGGAAATTAATTACTAATTGTAATTAATTAAGTTGTTGGTTAATTAAGTTAATTAATTAAGTTTAATTAATTTAATTTAACCACTGATTGATTTGAAAAGTAATTACCTATGTAATTAAGAATGAATAATTACTTAGTGAAATAATTAAGGAAATAAATTACTGGATGTAATTTAATGGAGGAGTTTTGGGAATTAATTACTTTGTGTAATTAATATGTAATTTATATGTTGTATAATTACTTAAGTAAGTAATTGATAATTAATTTCTTAGTGTAATTAATTTAGGTTTAGATAATTGAGTTATTTGAAAATGATTAAAAGATGTAATTAATTTAATGCAATTAATTACTTAATCAAGAATGATTAATCAATAGAGATAATTGATAATTAATTTAATGGAGTTATTTAAAATAAAATAATTTGAGACCATTAATTTAAATAACTAATGATGTAATGAAGGATTGATTAATAAAAACAATTAATCAATGAAGGTATTAGTTAATTAATTAAGGATTAATGTAATTAATTATAATTAATTAATTAATGAAGTAATTTCAGGTTAATTACAGGGATTGGTTTGGATTAATTAATTTATGAAATTAATTAGAGGTTAATTACTTGAATGTAATTAAAGGATGGTTAATCAAGATGATTAATTAGGGTAACTTGTTAAGAGTAATTAACTACTTGATTTATATTTAATTGATGTGTAAGCAAGATTTATATGGATGAGTAATTAATTTAATTCATTTTAAATTAATTAAGGAAGAAGTAATTAATTTAATTCATTTTAAATTGATTATAGGATGGTGATTTAATAAGTCATTGCTTATGAATGATGATTGATATTTATTAGCCTGAATGGTTGAGATCTCAGTTATGAGATAAATGTTGTTGTGTGATTTGGATGTTGTGGTTGCATTGAGTTGATAATATGATTTATCTGTTTGAGTTGATAATATAGATTATCTGATGTGATGATAATATTGATTATCTATTAAATGTTGAGAATTATGTATCTGTGTGTATATAGATAATATTGAATTGAATCGTTTTAAGCTTTAAATAACTTGGACCTAAAAGACACGCTTTGGATTTCTATGAGACCGGGATCGGGTTTCCATATTTGGATATCTGAAAACCACATCAATCCAAATTAACGATAGGTCGTGAATCTTATGTGAAGAGTGAAGACTCGAGGTGTAAGGACTATGAGTCAGCATAACTCTATGGGTGATTCCGTAATGAGTTTGATGGAAGAGTACTTATAGATTCGAGATGGTGATTCAGAGTGCAAGGGTTATCGTCGTTAACTCTGAGGGTGATTCCAAAATGAGTGTAACGAGATAATGCCTTCGTTTTCGTTCGAACCCTGAACGAACTTGTATGGATTGAATGCTTTCGGAACATCGTCAGGTGGACGATGAGCATTCTAAGAGAGGTGTTCTCTAAAGGTAATCGTAGCCTCAAACCTCATCAATCGGGAATTGCTAAAACAGGGGAGGTGCAGCAAGGCTTCGTGGGTAGCCCCACTGGAGAGCGAGATTGATCCCTGTCTAGAAGTCCCTTTATATTCGGTTGTGTGGGCGGTTGATTGCAACAACTGCCGGGGTTGTCCTGTTTGGAACTGTTTAGTAAGGAATGGTTCCGACCTTGTGTTGCAGGGGAGTGGGAGTACTCCTCGGTATGGTGATCTAGGCCACGTACCGTGACGGGCGGTACCCCAGTAGCCCTGCCATTGTATGGAATCCAAAATCCAATAAGTGCCGTAAGTATTAGTTGTGCCAAACTATGTTGGAACGTGAGATGTAAGCATTCCAGCTATTTCTGTATTTTACTTGAAAACCCTAGACATTATTATAATATCATCGGATTTCCTATCGAATGTTTTGGTTAGCGTAAGGTAAAAACTTTTCTATGTTTATGTGTGGGAAGTCTTACGTGATACCTTTCTTTTCAAAGGTTTTTAAAGTTAAGCAACCTTAACCTGTTACTCACACCAGACCCATGTCTGGCCCGGAGTTTATCTTTGTTTTCTTAAACTCTTGGGTACTCAAATTTTTACGAGTAGCCAAGGGATTCAGGTTAGCTTTGACGTATAATGGAGGAGCTATGGAGCAGGAGGCTTCTGCGTTGTAGATATATAGTTTTGCTGTGTTTTCTCTGTGTTGTGTTGTATTGAGTTGTAAATACTAGACAGGTGTTTATAACTGTCTAGTATATGTGATGTGTATGTTGTGTATCTCTGATTGGTATTGTATGTTATGTAAATACTTATGTTATTAATATAATTTATTTGTTCCGCGGTTGAGATTCTAGTGTTGTTTCTTCTTTCTCTTCTTTCTTTCCTTCTTCTATCCCTTTCTTTCGTAATTGATGATGCGATTTTCTAGGAGTAGAAAGTCGGGTCGTCACAGGTGGTATCAGAGCATTAGGTTGAGTGAATACCTAGGCTCTGGAGTGGTGTCTATCTTGAGAGAGCGTATTTGTAATTTCTATATTACTACATATATATATATATAAATATATATATATATATATATATTATTTCTACCTATCTGTTGGGTTACCTGTTCAGATTTTTCCAATATAAGTTATAAAGGTAGAATAGGGTAGTGGTGTGTATAACACAACTACCGATTGGTTAGAGTGTATATTTGAGGTTGAAAGTGTATCTGTCGAGACTGTAGACCTAATACCGTCTCGAGTGAGTTTTGAAGTGGTGCAAGGACTTCATTGATCTCTAAAGATAACCTGTTAAGGTTCGGAGTTCATCTTTAAAGTTGGATGCGTAGAGTTTGGATCTGTTGGCTGAGCAGAAGCGAGTAATGATATCTTGTTATCTTAGGGAAGTAGTAGCTACGTGATGAGATGCAGAGACTATGGATGTTTCTGAAGATAATTTCTTTGGAACAAGTTTAAGGAAGTGAGTCTGCTCCGGTGTTGTGGTTGAGTTCAGCAGGATGTTTTTGTTTGGTTTGAAGTCCAAGCTTCTCAAAGAATTTTGGAATGGGAATTCTTTGGCTTTGGTGTCAGCAGTACAGCTAGGAGTGTTCTGTGTGTCAGCAGAGTTTTCGGGCTAGCAGTTTTCTGGAAATGGAGTTCAGAAGCAGTAGAGTTGAATCCAATTCTTCGATAGGTTGGCAACACCAGCATAAGCTGTTCTGATTGGTTAAGAGAGAACAGTTTTCTTTGGAATTAGATTGAGTTGATCGTAAAAGCGACTTGCGATAGTTGAGTGTTCTCTTGGATTGTTGGAGATATTTCTGGATATTTTCAGAGAAGTCAGGTGTTGTCTTCATCTAGAGATTCAGTGGTACGGGTGGTTCAACTAGTTGAAGGTTGGTTTCTTGAGATGGAGTTTGTTGAAGCAACTCAGGATTTGAAAAACCTCTGAGTTTTTTTTGGTTATTAGAGATCTTCTTGGTTTTGCTGTCTAATTGTGCTTGTGTTCTTTATCAGCATTCTTTTCTGCTCCAGATCAGAGTTGTGCAGCGGAAGCAGTTTGGAAGTGCATCTGCCTTTCTTTTTCGGATAAGAGAAATTTGTTTTCTTCTGATGATTGTGAGAGGAGTTGTTCTTGATCTTGGTTGATCGGGGAGGATCATTCTAGTGGATTGGGATTAGTCTAGTTTGTTTCTTGAGACATCAGCAAGGATTGAGCTGATCAGGTAGGAATTAGGCAGCCGAGATAGTCCGAAGAGTTTTATGGTTCTGAAGTCTGATTTTGGATAAGTTTCTCAGTTTTTAGGAACTATAAATTTTGGTAAGGTTGGGTAAGCTAGCTCCGAGATGTTTTGGATTTCTTCTGTGTTCTATTTTGGATAAGTGTTTGATTATCTGGATTGAATTGCCAGTTTGGACAACTGGAATTCGATGTGTTACACGTATCTCTGAGGGAGTACGTGTATGATCTATTTCTGGTTTTGGAATCAGCTGTTCTGGGAGATTTTGGTGGTTGAGTCAGACTTGTCTGTATTCTGATGTCTTGTTCAATTATAGATATAGATGAGTAGGAGTTCTGTAGCTTAGTAGTGTTGATTGTTTGGGTTTTATAGAGCGAGTATCCCGGTATTTACTTAGGAAACTCGAGGAAACTCTATCCAGAATTTTGTCTGGATAGTTAATTTTGTTTGATTGGATGAATTGATTGCTATGGTTGTTAGCATATGTTTGATATATGCTTGGTTTTAAAATTTAAAATCTTGAATAGGTTATTAAATTACCTTTGTTTTAAATTTCGGGGACGAAATTCTTTTAAGGGGGAAGGAATGTGATATCTCGGAATTTTAGACAATATCAATTTAATAATCTTTATATAAAATTAAATTGATATTGACAATATTGATTAGTAAAATATGTTTTGGTTTAATAATCAAATTTAATAAATATTTAATTTGTGATTGTCTTTTTGAAAAGCTAAAATAAATGTTTAAATTATAATGTATATATATATTTGTATATATATATGCATATTATAGTTTATCTTTGTTTGGAATTTAACTTACATGAAAATAAATAAATGAAGTGTTGTTTTTAAATTCTAATAAAATATCTAGTAATTAGGAAATTATGTTTTAAATTAATATTAAGCTTTCAAATATTTATTTAAACTAGTAATTATATGGTTTGTAATATTTAAAATAAGTATTAAATTGTTTAAAATTTGTCTTAGCTTAATTTTTGTTTTAAATTTAAATAAAAGTTGATTTTATTTCTTTTTTAAATATTATTTGATTAAATATGAATTGAGAATATTTTATATAAGTTTAAAATATAAAATAGCATATGATTTAAATTCATTTAAATATAAAAGTGATTTATAATTTCTTTGTAAATCATATAAAATTTGTTAATTAGTTATTTTAAGCCTATTAATAAATATACTATTTTTCATAAATAAAAAGAAATTAAAATGAGAAAATAGTATTATCATTTTAAATTAAATAAATTGATTTTTATTTGGGATTCAAAGGATTTAAATTGAATTGCAATTGTTTTTGAAACTCAAATTAATTGATTCTTTAAAATATTTGTATAAGTTTTAATTTATAAATTGTTTATTTACATTTTCTTAAATTAAGAAAATCATATATAATCATACAAGCATAAAATGAATTAAAGAAAACCCTTTGTACACATTTAAATATATAACTAAATTAAATAAAAGACAAGTGTTAACAAGTTAGTAATTTAAATAACATGTGTAAATGTAAGAACTAAATTTCATGACAAGTGTCATTGTCTTATTTTATCTTTTTCTTTATTTTGAATTAAGATAAATTTCAGCCTTATAAACCATGTTTTTCCCTTTACTCTTTTTTTCCAATCTTTTATTCTAAGCTAAGAAAAGCTTAAGCAAAATCTGAAACAAGAAAATCTGTAATTCATTCT
Source organism: Allium cepa (assembly GCA_030765085.1). NCBI lineage: Eukaryota > Viridiplantae > Streptophyta > Magnoliopsida > Asparagales > Amaryllidaceae > Allium > Allium cepa. The sequence continues at coordinate 840,994,273 of CM060939.1, read as the reverse complement.
TCAAGTAAAACAGAAATTACCAAACAAAATCTGAAACCCCTCAAACATAAAATCTGTAATTCACTCCCCAAACAAAAATTACAAATCTGGAAATCATCAACATGCTGGAAGCCAGCATGCATTTTTCTTTCAACCTGAAGATTCTTTGCATTTTCATCTCTGGAATTTCACCTGCAAAGCATAATGAATTCCATCATTTTTATCATGGCCTGCATGAATATAAAATGGGTCAGAGTTTTAAAATTTGCAAGCCTGCATTTATGAATGATTACAAAAGAGGTCTCTGTTCTTCAAGTTTCTGGTGAGTAACTTTATTTGTTAAAAATTCTGAGGTAAATCTGATTTATTGAACCATGTTTAAATATAAGTTGTATTGGAATATTTGGTAAAACTCTTGTGAAATTGTGATGAGAGTTATCTGAAAATTAGGATTACCTGTAGAACATTTCTGTTCTAAAGATTTCAAGCCTGGTTCAATTTAAATCATTCCTCTAGATATTAATGTTTAAAACGGAGGATTTAGAAAATATTGTTTGATTAAGCTAAGAACTAAATTATAAAATTTGATTTACTTATATAGAAATTGTAATTTCTCAGTAAATTAAGTTTAGAGATAAAATCATGCCACTGTTAAAAATTCAAACACTGATGATTGTACAATTCAGATATACAAATCAAAACATTAGATTAATTCATGATTTTTAAATGTAAAATCATAAATTTCAAATGGGTTTTAACTGTGCATATGGGTGTTGAGCAAAACTGAGGTATTAGGGTGTCTCTGGTGATTCAAGTAGTAATGGTGTATGTGCTTCTATATGAATGAAGTAGAGTGATCAAGCTCTTTACAAAAATTAACAAAATGGTGAATTGATTCTTGAATTAGCAGAGGTGTGGAAATATGTTCTATAACCCTAGTTTATGAGCAAGTTTTATATTCGGTCAATTCTGACTTATTATGTGATCGAGTACTAAGGGGTTTTGAAGGAGGGTAGCTGGGTTGATGACGAAGGTATGGAAGAAGTAGCAGCTCTAATGGTGGCCGGAGGAGTTTGGATTCACTGTTGACAGGTTTTGAGTTTGGGTTTGCATTAGTTTCCATGTTTGTAAAAAAAATAGAGGGCTGCTCTGTTGAATTTTGGGAAATGGAAGATCACTGATACTTAGGTGATCATGTTAGTTTATGGGTGGATGGGGTGATCATCACTGATGATCGGAAAGTTGTCCATGGTTATGTGCATGTGTACAGTGACCATAGGAATGAGTTTAGTTTCTGTAATATAGTGAAGAGGTGGTGCTGGGGTAATTTCAAATTTTTTCCCGAAGTAGGAGTAAGGATGACTCGAAGTATTTTAGCTTTTGACTCGGGTAGTTTTGGTTACAGAGTTTTGTTTCTATAGCCTGAACAGTTTCAGGTTTTTGAATTTTAAAACTAAATTTTTTAAAAAATAGTAAGGCAAGTTTAAATTCAAACTTTAAGTAAGATTAAACTATGAATTCAAATAGATTTGAATTTCAGGTTATGAATAAAATTGCAGTAATAAAATAAAGTATTTAATTAAATAATAAAACCTGCACATTTGTTATAAAGTGATTATATATCTGAAAATAAGTTTTTAAAACAAGATTTAAATTCTAATTTAAATCTGAATTTAGAATCCTGGATTCAAATTTGAATTTGAATCTGAAAGTTTCAAAAAGAAAATAGGTTGATAAATTCAAATGTTATAATTTAGTTTGAATATTTTAGTATGTATAACATATGTTTTTATAAATTTGAAATGAAATTTAAAACAGGATTTTAAATTTAAATTTTTGAACCTGAATCTGAAAACATAATTTGAATTCTGGATTGGAATAAGATTTTAATTTGAATGTTTTAAAATCACTTGAATATTTAAAGTATAATTTAAATTTTATTTAAATTGATTATGGGTTAAACTATTTATAATGTCCCTTAAGTACTTCTTTAATATGAAATAAAAAGTGTTTAATAATTGAATCTTGTTTAAATTTGATTTCATTTTGATTTTAATTTACAATGGAATTTAGAAAAATTTAAAAGCAGTTTGTTCTTAAATTTCTTTGATAATGATAATTGAATCATTTATGAAATTAATGATTATCATTAAGTTGATTTGAACTTAATGATTTATTAATTAATCTAGGTAATTAAGTTTTGTAATTAATTAATTTAATTAATTAATAATTAGGTTAATTAAATAAATAAGGATTTATTTTATTAATTAAAAGTTTTAAGTAAGTTAATTAAATTTGATTAAAGTATGATTTAGAAATTAATTTAAATATAAGATTTGATTAATTTAGTTAATGAATTGAATTATATTAATCAAGTAATTAATAATTAATTAAGTTTTTAATTATCATTTGATTAATTTAATAATTAGAAATTAATTAATGAGTTTTATAAATAAATTAAGAATTAATATTGATTAATTCAATTAACTAATTTGGAAAAGTAATTAAAGATTTATTATTGGTTAATGAAGGTCATTAGCTTAGTATTATTTTATAATTAATCAATGTAATTAATTTTAATGATTAATTGAATTAATTAATTTAAAGATAATCATTTGAGAATTATCTAAGTATAATTACTTAATGGAAGTAATTAAGGAAATTAATTACTAATTGTAATTAATTAAGTTGTTGGTTAATTAAGTTAATTAATTAAGTTTAATTAATTTAATTTAACCACTGGTTGATTTGAAAAGTAATTACCTATGTAATTAAGAATGAATAATTACTTAGTGAAATAATTAAGGAAATAAATTACTGGATGTAATTTAATGGAGGAGCTTTGGGAATCAATTAATTGTGTAATTAATATGTAAATTATATGTTGTATAATTACTTAAGTAAGTAATTAATAATTAATTACTTAGTGTAATTAATTTAGGTTTAGATAATTGAGTTATTTGAAAATGATTAAAAGATGTAATTAATTTAATGTAATTAATTACTCAATCAAGAATGATTAATCAATAGATATAACTGATAATTAATTTGATGGAGTTATTTAAAATAAAATAATTTGAGATCACTAATTTAAATAACTAATGATGTAATGAAGGATTGATTAATAAAAACAATTATTCAATGAAGGTATTAGTTAATTAATTAAGGATTAATGTAATTAATTATAATTAATTAATTAATGAAGTAATTACAGGTTAATTACAGGGATTGGTTTGGATTAATTAATTTATGAAATTAATTAGAGGTTAATTACTTGAATGTAATTAAGGGATAGTTAATCAAGATGATTAATTAGGGTAACTTGTTAAGAGTAATTAATTACTTGATTTATAATTAATTGATGTGTAAGCAAGATTTATAAGGATGAGTAATTAATTTAATTAATTTTAAATTAATTAAGGAAGAAGTAATTAATTTAATTCATTTTAAATTAATTATAGGATGGTGATTTAATAAGTCATTGCTTATGAATGATGATTGATATTTATTACCCTGAATGGTTGAGATCTCAGTTATGAGATAAATGTTGTTGTGTGATTTGGATGTTGTGGTTGCATTGAGTTGATAATATGATTTATCTGTTTGAGTTGATAATGTAGCTAATCTAATGTGATGATAATATTGATTATCTATTAAATGTTGAGAATTATCTATCTGTGTGTATATAGATAATATTGAATTGAATTGTTTTAAGCTTTAAATAACTTGGACCTAAAAGACACGCTTTGGATTTCGATGAGACCGGGATCGGGTTTCCATATTTGGATATCCTAAAACCACATCGATCCAAATTAACGATAGGTCGTGAATCTTATGTGAAGAGTGAAGACTCGAGGTGTAAGGACTATGAGTCAGTATAACTCTGTGGGTGGTTCCGTAATGAGTTTGATGGAAGAGTACTTATAGATTCGAGATGGTGATTCAGAGTGCAAGGGTTATCGCCGTTAACTCTGAGGGTGACTCCAAAATGAGTGAAATGAGATAATGCCTTCGGTTTCATTCGAACGCGGAACGAACTTGTATGGATTGAACGCTTTCAGAACATCGTTAGGTGGACGATGAGCATTCTAAGAGATGTGTTCTCTAAAGGTAATCGTAGCCTCAAGCCTCATCAACCGGGAATGTCTAAAACAGGGGAGGTGTAGCAAGGCTTTGTGGGTAGCCCCCACTGGAGAGCGAGATTGATCCCTGTCTGGAAGTCCCTTTATATTCGGTTGTGTGGGCGGTTGATTGCAACAACTGCCGAGGTTGTCTTGTTTGGAACTGTTCAGTAAGGAATGGTTCCGGCCTTGTGTTGTAGGGGAGTGGGAGTACTCCTCGGTACGGTGATCTAGGCCACGTACTGTGACGGGCGGTACCCCAGTAGCCCTGCCATTGTATGGAATCCAAAATCCAATAAGTGCCGTATGTATTAGTTGTGCCCAACTATGTTGGAACGTGAGATGTAAGCATTCCAGCTATTTCTGTATTTTACTTGAAAACCCTAGACACTATTATAATATCATCGGATTTCCTATCAAATGTTTTGGTTAGCGTAAGGTAAAAACTTTTCCATGTTTATGTGTGGGAAGTCTTATGTGATACTAGACAGGTGTTTATAACTGTGTTTTCTCTGTGTTGGGTTGTATTGAGTTGTAAATACTAGACAGGTGTTTATAACTGTCTAGTATATGTGATGTGTATGTTGTGTATCTCTGATTGGTATTGTATGTTATGTAAATACTTATGTTATTAATATAATTTATTCGTTCCGAAGTTGAGATTCTAGTGTTGTTTCTTCTTTATCTTCTTTCTTTCCTTCTTCTATCACTTTCTTTCTTAATTGATGATTCAATTTTCTGGGAGTAGAAAGTCGGGTCGTCACAGATTACCTTTAGAAACACATCTCTTAGAATGCTCGTCGTCCACTTGACGATGTTCTGAAAGCATTCAATCCGTACAAGTTCGTTCCGGGTTCGAACGAAACCGAAGGCATTATCTCGTTACACTCATTTTGGAATCATCCTCAGAGTTAACGACGATAACCCTTGCACTCTGAATCTTCATCTCGAACCTATAAGAACTAGTTCCGTCAAACTCATCACGGAATCACCCCCAGAGTTATACTGACGTATAGTCCTTACACCTCGAGTCTTCACTCTTCACATAAGATTCACGACCTATCGTTAATTTGGATCGATGTGGTTTTTGGATATCCAAATATGGAAACCCGATCCCGGTCTCATCGAAATCCAAAGCGTGCCTTTTAGGTCCAAGTTTTTTTAAAGTTTAAAACAATTCAATTCAATATTATCTATATATACACAGATAGATAATTCTCAACATCACAATAGATAATCAATATTATCATCACAACAGATAATCTATATCATCAACTCAATTAGATAATTCATATTATCAACTCAATGCAACCATAGCATCCAATCACACAACATCATTTATCTCATAACTGAGATCTCAACCATTCAGGGAAATAAATATCAATCATCATTCATAAGCAATGACTTATTAAATCACCATTCTATAATTAATTTAAAATGAATTAAATTAATCACTTCTTCCTTAATTAATTTAAAATGAATTAAATTAATTACCCATCCATATAAATCTTGCTTATATATTCCTTAGTTAATTATAAATAAATAAATAAATTACTCTTAACAAGTTACCCTAATTAATCATCTTGATTAATTACCCTTTAATTACATTCAAGTAATTAATCTCTAATTAATTTCCCAAGTGAATTATTCCAAACCAAACCAGTAACTAACTTGTAATTACTTTATTAATTAATTAATAATAATTAATTACATTAATTCTTAATTAATTACATTAATTCTTAATTAATTACATTAATTAATACCTTCATTGATTAATGTTCTTATTAATCAACCCTTAATTATATCATTAATTATTTAAATTAATGATCCCAAATTACTTTATTTAAAATAACTCCATTAAATTAATTATCAATTATCTCTATTGATTAATCATTCTTGATTAAGTAATTAATTACATTAAATTAATTACATCTTTTAATCATTTTCAAATAACTCAATTATCAAAACCTAAATTAATTACACTAAGTAATTAATTATTAATTACTTACTTAAGTAATTATCCACATACAATTTACATATTACTTACACAAAGTAATTAATTTCCAAAACTCCACCATTAAATTACATCTAGTAATTTGTTTTCTTAATTACTTCACTAAGTAATTTTCCATCTGTAATTATTCTCAAATCAACCAGTGATTAATTTAAATTAATTAAACTAAATTAATTAACTTAATTAATCAAACAACTTAATTAATTATAATCAGTAATTAATTTTCTTAATTACTTTCATTAAGTAATTATACTTAAACAATTCTCAACTTATTATCTTTAAATTAATTAATACAATTAATCATTAAAATTAATTACATTAATTAATTATAAAATAATACTAAGCTAATGAACTTCATTAACCAATAACAAATCTTTAATTACTTTTCCAAAGTAATTAATTGAATTAATCAATATTAATTCTTAATTTATTTAAAGAAACTCATTAATTTATTTCTAATTATTAAATTAATCAAGTGATAATTAAAAACTTAATTAATTATTAATTACTTGGTTAATAATTCAAATCATTAATTAAGTTAATCAAATCTTATTTAAATTAATTTCTAAATCACACTTAAATCAAGTTTAATTAACTTACTTAAACTAATTAAATAAAGTCCTTAATTATTTAATTAATATCCTAATTATTAATTAATTAAATAATTAATTATAAACTTAATTACCTTGATTAGATAATAAATTATTAAGTTCAAAACAATTAATTGAAAATCGTTAATCCTTATTAATGATTTAAATATCATTATCAAAGTAATTTAAAAACAATTTGCTTTTAAATTTTCTTTAAATTCCATTTTAAATTAAAATTAAAATGAAATCAAATTTAAACAAGATTCAATTATTAAACACTTTTTATTTCATATTAAAGAATTACTTAAGGTATTTTATAAATAGTTTAACCCATAATCAATTTAGATAAAATTTAAATTATACTTTAAATACTCAAGTGATTTTTGAAACATTTAACTTTAAAACTTATTTCATTTCAATCCAGAATTCAAATTATGTTTTCAGATTCAAGTTCAATATTTTAAATTTAAATTTAAAATCCTGTTTAAATTTCATTTAAGATTTATAAAAACATATGTTATATAAAATAATAAAATAATAAAATATACAAACTTAATTATAACATATGAATCTATCAACCTATTTCCCTTTTGAAACTTTCAGATTCAAATTCAAATTTGAATCTAGGATTTCAAATTCAGATTTAACTTAAAATTTAAATCTTGGTTTAAATCTTATTTCCAGATTTATAAATCACTTTATATAAAAACTGTGCAGGCTTAGTTTTTAATTATTTTATTTTTGCAAATCTGTTATTTCAAAACCTGAAATTCAAACCTATTTGAAATCATCATTTAATCTAGCTTTAAGTTCAGATTTAAATTTGCCTTGTTTATTTTTAAATTTAGTTTAAAATTCAAAAATCTGAAACAGAACAGGTTTCAGGAACAACCTGAAAACAAAAACTACCCGAGTCAAAACAATTCTACTCGAGTAAAACTCCCCTCAGCTTCGAGCAAAAACAAAGATGACCCGAGCATTTCCCCCCGAGTACTATCTTCATCACATTCGAGAACAACAACCCTCTGATGGCTATGGTGCACATGCATAAATCCCGTGGATGATTCCGATCATCCACGATGATCAACCCTAATCCACATTCGACTCCAAAGTCCAACTTGATCACCTAATCATTAGAAGCCTCTATTTCACCAAAAATCAATAGCCAACCTCACTTCTAAACCTGGAAACCCCAGTTCAACCCAAACCCCTCACCTGTCAACGGCGATATCACACCTTCCCGACCATCGTTAGAGTTGAAATTCCGGCCTCAACCTCGTCATGGACCCCGCTACGCTTCTCTAAAACCGCTTAACACTCGATCAAGCATAGAGGCAGAAACGGTCGAATTAAAAACTTGATCAAATCTAGGGTTGCAGAAAAAAATCCCACACCTCTGCTAATTCAAAGATCTATTCACAAATTTGATAATTTTTCTGATGTTCCTGATCACACTACTACATACAGAAGAAACTAAAAATTCCCAAAGTTCCAAAATCATCAGCATTTCCCAAAATCAACTTTTTAGTTCATCAAAGAACTGCTTCCCAAATCCTCAATTAAAAATTATGATACTGGTTTTAGAAATCATATTTTTACTTATGTTTCTATTTTACAATGCTGAATTTAAGATTTAAACAGTTGGTGCTTTACTATTTTAAAAATGTGTTGATGTATTTTTGTTATAGAGACAGACAGACTCCATTATTAATTTTCTTAAAATCTTAAACATGAATCCATGTTGATTCACAATTTTGTTTGACAATCAAATCTTATGAAATGAAGATCAAGTAAGTAAGGGATTTATATTTATTCAGGGTCTAGGAACACCACAGAGCAAAGTATTTATATAAACACCACATACATTCAGAAATAATCATATCAAATTTTCACCTGTATATTCATGCATATCTGTTCATTTCAGATATAATAACGTGCAACCAGATTGTTAATGCTTTAAGAAGTTATTCACCGTTTATCTTTAGAAAACAGACCCTTCATTGTTTTAGAAAAACCATTAAATTCTGACCAAAAATCATATGCATGTAGTGATTTCATAACTGTAGTTTGATGCTGGTGATTTTCAGAGATGCAGCTATATGCAGGCCTAATTTTCCAGAGATGAAATGCAGTGAGCTTTAGGTTGGAAAGAAGGAAATGCAGACTCCTTAATGCTTTTGATTTACAGATTTTGGTTTTGAGAGGTACTACAGATCTTAGAGTTGCTTTTGAAATGAATTTGCATATATGTTTTTGAGGGGTTTTGAGAGTTTCAAATTTAACTAGCATTTGATTTTTTTTAAAAGAAAATAAAGAAAGGTGGAAAATATTATAAAAGGCTGAAATACTTTAATAAAAATAAAGAAAAGATCAAATGACACTAGTCATTTCGTTTGCTTACAACTTAACACATGTAGCTTATATTGTTAAATTGTTAACATTTGTCTTTTACTTAAGTAAGTTATATTTTTAAATGTTTAAAAAGAGTTTTCCTTAATTTATTTTATGTTTATGTAAATATATATGAATTTCCTATTAAAAGTAAATGTAAATAAAACAATTTATAAATTAAAACTTATACAAATATTTTAAAGAATCTATTTATTTGAATTTTAAAATAAAATCCCAAATCAAATTAAACCTTTGAAATCAAAATTAAAATCAATTTATTCAATTTAAAAATGAAGACTCTATTTCCTTATTTTAATTCTTCTTTATATTTATGAAAAATAGTATATTTATTAATTATGGCTTAAAATAACAAATTAACAAATTTTATATGATTTATAAAGAAATTATAAATCACTTTTATTATCAAATGAATTTAAATCATATGCTATCTTAAATGTTAAACTTATATAAAATATACTCAAATCATTTTACTCAAATAATATTTAAAAAGAAATAAAGTCAACTTTTATTTAAATTTAAAACAAAAATTAAGCTAAGGCAAATTTTAAACAATTTTATTTATTATAAATATTACAAACCATATAATCACTAATTAAAATAGATTTTTAAAAGCTTAATATTATTTTAAAACATAATTTCCTAATTACTCAATATTTTATTAGAATTTAAAAACAAAACTTCATTTATTTATTAGATTCAAAACAAAGATAAACTATAATATATATATATATATATACACAAATATATATACATTATAATTTAAACATTTATTTTAGCTTTTTAAAAGACAAATCACAAATTAAATATTTATTAAATCTGATTATTAAACCAAAACATATTTTATTAATCAATATTGTCAATATCAATTTAATTTTATATAAAGATTATTAAATTGATATTGTCTAAAATTCCGGGATATCACAACTATTAATATATCATAACTATACTCCATACAAACAAATATTCGTACGAACTTTGAATGCTAGAATATGCATCAACAGCACGTACAGGGGACGTGTATTGATAAAATCATCCATATCATAGCTATATATAACACTTGCAAATATAAACTTAACTTACCTATGCTTGGTTATGCAAACAGTAGAGAAAACAGGGGATGTTCGCTGCGTCTTCGATGGATATTGCGCAAGGGGAAAAGTGGGTTTGGTGGAGGAGCGGAGTTCGGAAAAGGTGAAGGAGAGGCCGAAATTTGTAGGGCCAGGTAAGTTTATATAGAAGAGGAAGAAACAATAGAGAGGGAAAGAAGAGAAATGTGGGAAGAAGCAATGAAAAAGGGAAGAAAATACGAACAGAAGTAAATGGAAACGACTAAATAAAAGTAACCAAAGAAATAGCACAATCACGTGCTATGATTCAGTTGAGGATTTAAGGCAAAATATTCACGTTAATTCAGGAAAATAATCGAAACAAACAAATGGTAGCACATTTCAAATTTGAACAGAAGGAAAGAGAAAAGTCACAATTTCGGAAAAATATCAAAGTAACAGCTACACATTGATTCAAGAGCTATTAAAGCAATTTTTAAATTGTGGAGGCAACGTTACTCTGCGTTATATTCTTAAAATAAGAATGCTGAACGAAAATCAACAGTCAAATATGGTGCGGTATAAATGGCAAGAGTCACGCTGATTACTGAATAAAAATAAAAATTAAACGAATAACCATTTATTTATTTATTTAGACGGTGGAAAAATGAATAAATAAAAGGTCGGTGAAAGTAGGAATGAATATATTAGAAAAGTAGCGATTCTAGTAGCAACGGTCATCTTAGATTAATTTGAAAATTCTATAATAATTTATTACCGTGGCTACGGTTTCAAATTTTTTTTTGAAAGCAAGGAACCAAAAGGTCCCAATTAAAGGTAAGCTTTAAATTTTTAATAAATACAAAACGTATCTAAGTTTATACGTTTATAAATTTCCAGCTGTAGTGTATAAATATAATGAATGGTCATAATGAAAGAAGTGGAAACAGGGAGCGTAGGAAAGGAAAGGTTAGAAAAATAAAATTTTCACCCTTAAATTCCGGAGATTAATATTGTACAGTCTTCATTCTTGGTACCTACATGGTTAAATCCTGCATATACATATATTTCTAAACTATAATATTAGTATTTATATTTTATAATCCTATTCTAAGGTTGTTGTCATCAAAACCATCATCTCATAGACTAACAATAGTATCACCCTATTCATCCCTCCCCGCTCTAGGGTGAAAACGATCCTACAAAAGCAGAAACACATTACTTCCTATCCTCAACTAAAGAAGCCAAACCCAACTAAGAATTCCACCAAAAAGTGCATAAACAAGGGAGAAAAGCAGTATATAGGTTACAACCTTGAAGAGAAATGGGAGAATGGCTTCTAAACTTTGACCTTTAGCAAGATGGTGGTGATCTCAAGGTTGTTCTAAGGCCATATGGAAAATTTAAGGATTAAAGGAGGTGTTTTGATATGACTTTTACTTTAAAAAATAATAAAGAGAAGAGAAAAGAAGAGAGCTCAAAATTTTGAGCAAATGAAAATATGAAAATAAAAGGCATACCCTCTCTTTTATAAGCTCCAAGATGGTTAGCCTAGACCTACACTTACCCCATTGGCCTCACCATCCAACTCCCCCCATGTGATGCTCATATGTTATTGTACATTTCCATCAAATCATGCAAAAGGTTCCTCCCTTTAATCATTTTTTATGACTTCATAAAAACTCATAATGACACCTAGGTAGATTAATCTATTTTTTCATACATGAACTCCTATTTTCTATATATGTGTGCAACAAATATAAGTGTGTGCAAATCCATGCTACAATAACTTTTGTTTGATGAAAAGTCAAAAATTTGAAAAATTATTTTCGATCACATTTCCAAATTTTCTCTGAACTATTTATTTATGTAAAAAAATACAAAATGAGTTTACCATTATTATTTATTAATTAAAAGGAGTTTAATGCGGCTATTAGATCCATTTAATTCACAATTCAAATATTTAAATAATCCCTATATTTGAATATAAAGCACTAATATTTTTTTAGGGTGCTAAACAAGTGAATAATATAAACGATGGATCTAAACTAAATGAACATGTATAATACCAAATATATAATCATAGAAGATCAAACTATTTTAGTCAAAGAGGATTTTGAATTATTAAACTACAATTTATTCTTTTAAGCCTTGTTTAAATTCAAAATAATATTAATTAATTCAAATTTAAACTTAAAAATTATGATTTTCCTCTCAAATTATTTCAAGTAGATATAAAGAATTTTCAAATGCATAAATTTGAATTTAATTTATTTTTATATCTTTAAAAAATATTAAGCCTTCAATTTTGAGTTCAAAATAAAATCAAATGGCTCAAATTAGTCCTTACAAATCCAAATTTTATCTTAAATTAATTCAAAAATGGTTTTAGGATTTTTCAAACCAATATACTTGAATTTTCCTAAATTTTGATATAAAATATTTATACATTGGAACATATCACTTTTTAAGTTTAAATTCAAAATAGGTTAAATTGTCTTAAAATTTCTAATTCTAATTTTTTTGAAATATCATTTATAGATCAAACTTATTTTCAAAAATTGTAAAAGTCGCAAACTCAAAGTTTTGATTAACGAGTTTTAAAATCAATTAACATTTTTTGAAAATAAAACGGAACTTCCAATGGATGAAAAATGCCTATCAAAAAATATTTGCGCTTTTATTTTAAAATACACACACGTTGTTTTAATAACTCAACTTCGACCTCTTTCAAAAATAAATTCATATATATTTCAAGGAAAAATTCTTTTAAAGCACCAATCTAATTTAAATATTGATATATTATTCTCATTGTCTTCTTATATATTTATATATTATGTATCATTTATTTATTTTTCAATCTTCAATCGAAAATATAATTTTTACCAACCATAATTAATCCAATTCAAACAATCATTTGACCAGCCTATTTAACCATCAATTATCTACGAACGACAATCAAAGCTACCATGCCATCACCAATCACATATGAATTAAACAAAATCAAGTTGAATCGGATTTTATAATATTTACACTTAAAATATATTTTGATAATGAATTCTAAATAAAGTACTTCCACTAAATCAATTTAATAGGAAATAAGGATCAGTATATTCATTTATAATAGTGCTACGTATCTATATTACTCGTTGATCAACTTGTTTATAACTTTCACTTTCATATTTATTGCAAGATCATAACACATCAAATTTATTGCATTTTAAGATCAAGTAAATTAACTCAATGTAAATTTGTTGTTATTTAATATAAAATGGGTGTATTCAGTGTATTCAAAAGAAAAAGATTCAAACACTCACTTTAGTTTCCTCTTCCAACTGACTTTCATTGAATATAAGTGTTGCAAATTTTCAATTCCAATTCCACCATTCTCTCTGCGTACGTTAGAGCCAACAATGCTCTATCGATCGAGCACAGCACCGCCTCTTCCAATCAACTCTTTACATCGTTCGCCTCGACCTCAGTCACCAATCCATGTGCCAGCCCCCATCAAAGTTGTCATTAGCATGGCATATCTCCAGCTAAATGCTTGAACACCAAATTGCCATCCCCTATTTAGTTGCATGAGCCATCCAATCCATGCCGCTAGCTTCATGAACCAGCATCTCATTTTATTTTTCATTTTTTTTGCAATCATTTTTTTTTCGACTGGAAGAATTAGTGCTTGGGTTTTAAACATAATGGAGAACAAGATAAGGATAAAAGGGTGGGATGAACTGGTTAAGGTGGTGTGGTACAACAAGAAGAAAGGAAGAATTTTATCATTCTTTTATTTATAAAAACCTCTAACCACTTATTACTCGAACTATCTCTAATCATATTTTGATTCGATCGAAAATCCATTCGAGATACTTTAATCTAGATTTGTTTTACTTTTGTAATAGTTTTCCTGTAGTAGAAATTTTACTTCTCAATTTTCTAAAATTATAGAATAATTGCTTTGTTTTTAGAATAAATTTTCAAAATTTCACAAATAGTATTTATTTTGTGAAAAAATTTCCCAACATCTTTCAGATTTCAAGTATAAATTTCAAATTTCAAACTAGAATTTCAAATCATTATTTTATTTTCACTATCAAATAAATCCAAAATTTTAATTTATTGGAGTAAATTCAATAAAATATCCATTTTAATATAAACTTATTTTGTTTCTCTAGAACAGGATGTTACAGGCTGCACGGAAATTCAAAAACCAATTGTTAACCATATATATAGTTGAAACATCTGAGAATTCAATAAGAAGCTTATCTGATTGAATCTAGACACAATCTGAAATTTAATAAAAAGCTTTTTCATGACAAGTGGTGGTTCTACTACTACGATTTTGATCATCCATCTCTGTTTCTTTTTTCTTGACGTTTTCTAATTACTTTCATAGTCATTATAATAATCTATTACCATATCAACCTAACATGATGCATTCAATCTTCACTTATTGGCACAGATAAAACATCAAATCATCCCGACATTTTCATTTTGTTTTAAAAGTCTATTTTGTTCAATGCATTTGTATGTCTACCAAGGTAATAAAAAATTAACTGACAAAAAGCTTACGAGACAAAAAATGCAGCCTACTAAGCAACAAAAAGGAAACAATATATATAGTGTGTTGCTAAGGGCGTCTCGTTTTACTCTTGCTAATACCATTGCTAAAAATACCATAAAGTTTTACACTATACTCTTTCTAATACCAAACTTTTTAAGAGGCTAGTAAAGACATCTTTTTTGACTTTTTTGCAGGATGAACAGCCGTCAACTAACACCATTTTCCACGAGGATCAACCACTGAACAACAATAGTTCAGTGGTAGTTCTCTGTGTGAAATGGTAGTTCTCTGTGTGAAATGACTTTACACCGTGGTTGATTATTATGTATAATGACTTTAGTATTAGAAAGCACACAAATTTTATTACATTCACTTTTTTCTATGGTATTAGGAAGATAAAAACTAAGTGCTCATAATAATACACAATATATAATATCCTACATATACACACAATGCTTGTAGGGGCTTTGTAATATATTTGGTTTGTTCCATTTCTATTCTTTTAGCTATGCATCTACCAAAACTAAAGAAAATATAAAAAATCCAATAGTGTCGTCCTAATATAGTATACCACTAGTTAGTTAAACATAAAAATTTTGTTAAGCTTTTGCATGGTTGAAACTCCACTATATTGCCAATTATTGCTTGCATATTAACAAGCTCGTTAAATGCAGTTGGCGTATGTCATTATTTTATTCCAAAGGCTACCTCATTTTTACCTTGATATGTATCATACACTTTATGTTGATGTTAACTGGTATTTCAATGTTTAGATAGCTTCATTCTATTACATATAAATAATACTATGTCATTTGGCTATTTAAAAAAACTAATCTAAACCATAATAATGATGAGGTATTAATATAAGAGCATCATTAATAAATAGAAAAATATAAGGATAAGGTGGATAGTAGGAATATAGCTGACTTATTTTTCATGCAATTTTTTTTTTTGAAAAAATTAGCTACTTAGTACTTTAATTTGAATTCAATAATATACATATAATATTTCAAGGGCTGGCAAATAAACCCGACCAGAAAAACCTGGACCTGCTAGGTCTCGGTTATAGGTAGGTTGAGTTTTGTAAGATCAAAACTATACATTTCAGAACCTAGAACCAACCCGACTTGAGCTATGGTTCGAGCCGGCTCGGGTCCATTCGAATTCGATTGTGCAATAACACTAAAATTGTCAATATTTCAATGTTTTTGGCATGGACCTGCTAGGTCTCGGTTATAGGTAGGTTGAGTTTTGTAACATCAAAACTATACATTTCAGAACCTAGAACCGACCCGACTTGTGCTATGGTTCGAGCCGGCTCGGGTCCATTCGTATTCGATTGGGTAATAACACTAAAAATGTCGATATTTCAATGTTTTTGGCATGGACATTTAGGTCGAGTCAATTCGGGTTAAGTCGGTTCGGGTCGGGTTTGATCGCATCTTTATAGTATTTTTCATCACCCTGGCCCGACCCGATACCCAACTGGTTCAGTTCGGGTTTGAGTCTTCCGTGGTCGATTTAGTTCGGATTTACGATTCTCGATTCTAGTTGCCCGCCGTAAATGTTTCCTAACTTTTGGATTATGTGGTATTACACTTAGGGAAAAGCATGTGGCTTTGATAGACAATAAAGCCCATGGGCCATGAATTCCAAGTTCATTCCACAAGGGTTATTCATTTTATGCAAGAACATTGGAACATGAATTTCAGTATGGTTTTAGAGGTAGTGTAATTATTTTTCTAGGATAGATAAATGTATACATTATGCATCTATAGTATTCGTACTAGTACCATAAATATGCATTGGCCATGAGCTCATATATTCCATCTTTCTTTTAAATAATTGCTCAAAACCCCTTAAATTTCACCCATGGGGGCAACGAGTTAGATATAGCTCCGTTTATTTTGTCTCTACTTGTAACCCATAATTTGACCATAAATTTAATTAATGGTGTTACATCTAAAGAGAGAAATCATAAAAATACAAATTCGTCGATGAAATTGAGGTTCATCGAGGGTTACACGCACACACATACGTGTGTATTGATGCACAAGTGGCCATATCTCTGGAGCTCTTGGTTTGAAAAATGTATGATAAAATACTTAAACATATGCATGTGTACATATGTGCCTATATATGTGTATGCATCGTACTAGGTTCACTGCAATTCCAGTATTTAGCATCGCATATGCATTGTTTTAATGAGTAACATTAATGCTCATGTGTACATATTTTAGAATATATAAAATGTTAATAAATTATAAGTATGGCCGACAATTAGAACGAGAAACATACACCCTAATTGAACTGGCCCAAGTATATCCGAACCTAAACTGATCAAGATGGGTCTTAGGTTGAGTCTGATGATGAAAAATACGATAAAAACCCGATCAGACCCGAACCAATCCAAAAGACCCAACCAAAAATCATTGAAATACACAAATTTTTAGTGTTGCTATTGAATTACTGGGAACCGAAAAACTTGAAAAAACCCAAAAAACCCTACGAAACCTAAAAAACCAATCTTGGAATAGATCAAGTCTAAATTTTAAAATGTAGTGTTTGAGCCGACAAAACCCACCCATCTAGAATTGATACCCGTCGGGCTGGGACTAGATCCATCGGGTTGGTTCTGGTTATCACCCCTAATTATAAGCTCCAACCTAGTGCATGTGCTCCACCACCACAAACATAAACCTAAACTAATATAAATAAACTTTTGGAGCCATTGTAGAGTAATCGAAATCCAAGTAGTTTCAAAAACAAAAATTAATTGAGCATGATGAACTAAGATGAGAAATAATTAGATAATAAATTGGAATATGATGGACTATAACTAACAGGAAAACGTAGAGCATATCAGTTGAAAAATATATGGAAAGAAGTTGCATGACAATCATATTTTGGGAAGATACTATGAACGGAATTTATAATGATGTTAGAGACAATTCTACTCTTTGAAATTATCTGGCAGCATGAAAGCTTTCACAAAAAATATCTTCCCCAACAATAAATTCATCATTACCTTTATGTAGTTATTCTTTTCAACTGATATGCACCTATCTTTCTCAATTCTCATATGTAGTTAACCATGTAAGTTAGCACTCACTACAAGCAACTATGTCTAGCTAGCATATGCAATGAAATACAACAATAATTTCATAAAATAGCAATATAAATTCAACAAACCAACATTTTTTTATAGAAACATAGGTTTGAAATGGCTTGTAATATGCATACAATTTAAACAATATTCACTATGGCATTACTCATATGTCCTTGACCCTCGAAGCAACAACCCAACCATTAAACTTGAACATAAACATAAACATGACCACAAAATTCACATAAAGTTATATGCTCACATAAAGTAGAATAAATTTACATACATAAATTTGAAAATAACTGTTTAGGACATATAATAGAAGAGTACAAGACAAATTCATTGAACTGTTAGAGTTAGTAATCAACATGTGCAACAAATATGCAAATAAATATACCAAATTAGTCCAGTCAATTAAATCTAAATAAACCATTGCTTAGTTTATCTATTTAAAAATATTAACTCCTTTACTTTTAAGAAAAAAATACACCAATCATCTCAGCACTTAAGGCCGTCTATTCCAAATAATGCGTTCAATTTGGTTGTGCTAATTAATGGACACAAATATTGCAACTTTCTATTTCAATTAAACAGTTGAAATACATTGTTTTTTCGTTGTCCATCTAGAAGCAAAAGTACCATGACTTACCCAATAATTCAATACAGAAATACCAATATACCATACCTACAATGCCCCAATTCATAAAACCCATACCATTGTACCTAGATATATATATAAAAATATATCACACCTACAATGCCATAAATTTTCAATAGGCCTTTTTTATTTCTTAAAGAATTGAATATTGCTATGGTAGTGTAGTACTTCAGGTTATTTTTTCTAGCCTTCTAATTACCCTTGATGTACAAATGGAAGTTTTCAACTAGGTAGTTTAATGTCTGTGTAGATTAAGGACACATTAAAGTATTTTCAACAGGGGTTTCTTTGCAAATTCGTAGATTCAAAAAGGATGCCTGCATGTGCCTCCATCTATCCTAATTGTTTCCAAGATCTTATTTTCATAGAATTTTTTGAGCACAATGTTACTGGAACAATACTTTACGATTGTACGTATCACTTTGGTAAATAGAAGTACAAGAGCGAAAATTGTAACCAAATCAAAACTGTGGAGTTACCTATTGTTAGATGATGATCAGTTTCACCAATAGATTTCACACTCAAAAACTCAGTTACAGTACCATGTACAACATTTTATCAAAGTCTGTTCTAACAGTTGGAGGAACATCATTTAATGTTTTACAACTATTAAACATTAAACTAAAATGCAAGCCCATAACTATTAGAATACTAGATGCTTCATTAAAATATTATAATAATGTACTGCAAAAGACATATAAATTTGAACCTTTTAGTTTCATGATGAGGCATCAGAAAATGTAATATCTAATACATTAGATTTATAAAACAATGGTTTTGCTTTTTGTCATGCCCTATCTAAAAATTAACAAGTCCAATTAGGATAATTTTAATACTATAAATAAAATACAAGTAATTTTTCAGTATGTATTATACATAATACTAGAAGTTCATGCTGCAAATATACAATTTACCTATGTTATTTTATGTAAAATGGATAGTTATCCCATACTGTTGTAGAACTAAAATCAAGAGCAAAAGACATGCTACTTTTTAAAATGAAAATAGCTTAGCTCCTATTACTTGTAACGATCCCGAATTTCATCTAAGTTTAAATTAATAATTCAGAAATTAATAGGTAAATTGATTTGAGTTCTTCAATGTTAGAAATAAATATGGCAAAAGAAAGAAACATGTTCATAAAACAAATAAAGTATAAGTATGTACACTTGTAAAAGAAAATAAAAATATATGTTACAAACTTAATGTTTGGAAATTAAACTATAAACAGAAATCAAATTTAATAATTTATGTTAATAATAAAAGTATAAAATCAAAGCCTGCAAAAGTGTTTATGTACAAAGCAAAGACAAAACAAATATCTACAAACTAAGTACACATAAGAAAGAGGCTGTAAACAGAAAATTTTCAAACAAACAAAAAAATGTGAATGAAGCCTGTAAGTAGTTATGTAAAGCAAGGCAAGTAAAAGAAACAAAGTACATTCAAGTAAGAAGTAAGAACATAAGCAAAGTATAAACTAAAAATATAATAAGATAAGTATAGGAACATAAGGTTCTATGCATTTAATGTTTGCATCTTTTAACACAACATATTTTCTATCAGCCACCAAAGTGAAACGTAAAATCTGAGCATAATAAAGTGATCTTATACCTGATGTTGTATAAACATATAATTAACCATGTACAAAAGAAGATAATTTACCCTGTATTGTACCAAACAACATTATATCACAGTGTACAAACTTGTAACCCCTGTACACATTTTCTATATATCAAGTAACTTCATTCAGTTCGTTCATCTCAAACTAAAACAAGAAAAAAACTGAAGGAAGCATTATCTACAACTTAAACACGGATTCAACTTTAAACAACTCAAACCAGAGAAGTCAAGAAACTTCAGTTAGCAAGTTTCAAAACCTGGTTCAACAATGAAGCTCTGTTCTTTCTTCTGAAGCAAAGTGAGTAACATTTTTTTTTTAACTGGATTGATTGCTTATCTATCTGGAAAATGTTATGCTGTGTATATAGAAATTTGTTCATGTGTTTATATGTAAATTTATGATGTATGCATGCCTGATGTCTGTGTGATATCCCTATTCTTAGTTTTCAAGCGTAGATTTTAATCAAAATTCATTACCCCTTGAATCAACCTTTGTTAGGCCTTGGTTTCAAAAGCAAATATGCTTGTTTAAGTATCAATTATTGTAAAAAAATAGTTTCAAGTAAATTATAAATATACAGGTTGAAAAGAACTTGATTTTACAGAACAAACTCAAATTTTTGATAATTTTGAATGTTATAAAACATTGATTCAATTATATAGCTTGAAACTGCATTCGAAAATAGGATTTTTAGAACAAAAATGGGAATTTTTAACCGAGTATGCTTCGAGCAGTAGATAAATGAACCGAAAATGCCTTTTACCTAAATTCCAGCGATCAAAGAAAAATTTGATGTTGTAATCTTGCTTGAAGCTAGCTGAGCCGTTGATGATGTTAGGAAAATTGTCTAAAAATATTTCTATTGTAAGGAATAATGGAACGAGAGCAAATTAGAGTTTAAAGCTTGTGTTTACCTGGTCGAAGTCGTGAGTTAATCGCGCCGTCGCCATCGTGTTTCTGGCGATCGCACCAGGGGAAGCAGGAAGTGGAGGCTTTGGCGAATGCAGGGGACAGGTCGGCGAGGTTGCTGGTGATCGATTGTGGTCAGGCGATGGGTTCTTGTGGTCGAAGTTGGGTTCCAGTGTTGAGTCGAACGACTCGTTTTCGAATCGCACTTGGTTTTGGTGATTTGAGTGACTGTGGCCACTCAGGGGTTGATGAGTGATCGGTCGACAATCACTATGCTGGCTGAAGCTCCGGCGAGTGGTTGTACACGTATACATGCATTCGCGTGTGACTGGGTTCGAACATTTTTGGGGAAGGAGGAAGAAACTCAGGTGTAGAGCGTGCAAAAGAAGAATTTACTCTAAGCAGTTGAAGGCGTGGCCTTGCCCGGGTCCAAACTCGAAGTAGATGTGACGCCCCACCTCTATGCTCGCAATAACAAAGAGTATTAAAAGAAATACTCACGAAGAATAAGGCTGGATAGGAGCGGCCATCCGTAGTTAGGCCTTACACTTGTATTGGTTATCCCGATAGGAGTGGTATATATTTTTATTTTTCATCTCATATTTATTTACTCCCATCGACATACCCAATTCTAGTATAAAAGGAACTACGATGGTTCATAATAGTTTAGGACAATATATATAATAATAACACAGATAATATAAATGCGGAACACAGATAAAACAAAAGTCTCATATATATATATGTAATAACTGATGTCAGTTGATATACATGTGATACAATACATATGATACAACTACACTGTCGACTCTGGAAGTTACATATACAAGTACATTATCGTGAATAATATACATGGATATACAACATCCTACACAAATACACTGACTACTAAACATGACGACGACTACTCCATAAGATATGAAGAGACTTCATAGCTCTAGCAGCAACCCCAAAGCTAAAAATCTATAACCTGTAAATACTCGGTCTGACCCGAGTATTAAATTCAAAAGAAAATAATACACGGGTCAGTCTAATTCAAACTTAGTTATTAGTGCACAGAAGCCATAATAATTAAATAAAAATTAGACTACAGTCAAAATAAAATAACTTATCCGATCCTTTAACAAGAAAATCGGATAACGGTGAATATAACACGTATAGTGTTAAACAACAATTCAGCAACTCAAATTATCAACGAAGGTAGATGAAAGGATTATTAATGAAGATAATTTAGAAAAACATCAGAATTGCCTAATCGGCAATTAAAATCAAAATCTAATTATTAATAAATAACTAGAAACTCATAATCTAATTATTAAATAGACAATTAGATAACAACAAAATGATCAAATGAAACTAAATCAATTCAAACAATTGAAATATCACTTAAAAACATCAATTCTAATTGGCTGCAGTACACACTAACGTGTACTGCCTTGCCAATACGGCATATGAAATACGCAAAAGATCAATGGATCAAAAGTAATTGAAATATCAATAAAAGCAATACCGTGTGGCTGCAGTTCACGCTTGCATGCACTGCCTTGCCACTACAGTGATGATGTACCCAATGAATACCGTGTGGCTGCAGTTCACGTTTGCATGCACTGCCTTGCCACTACAGTGATGAAATACACAAAAGCTCAATGAAAAATCACAAATGAATACAAGGTCAAACCCAAGAAAAGTCGGGTTCAACTCAAATGCAATGCAAATGAAATCGCAATGCGAGCACAAGATCAACCCCGAGCAATTAAGCAGGATTCAACTCAAGTGTAATTAGAACAACTAATCCAGTTACATCAATGCAATGTGAACCAACAAGGGTAAGACTGCAGACAAACGAAACTGCAGTCGAATGCAACCTTACGTGAAACAGTAATGAGTCAGGTACAACACTAGGAAGGAACCAGACCCCAAAGAAAATCAAAATGGTCAAGCACTTTAAATCTAAAGCAATGCTCAGTGCATAAGAGCAGTGGACAATGCAGTAGTGCATACTTGATGATAAAAAAGGCAAGAATAGTTGTGGTATAAATATCTCATTGCGACACTAGTACAAGATACCTGGACGAAATTTCGAATCAACATGTGATGTGCACAGCCACTAGCACATATAGATATACAGTAGCTGCAACAGAGACAACCGAGGTTCAACATGACTTGCAGCAGTGCCACAAGACCACAGGATAATCCAGACAACAATGGATCAGAAGTTACAAATCAAAGGCCAACAGTTCTAGTCATATAAGCAACTCAAAACTGCACATAAGAATAGACAAAAACAAGATCAACACCTATCCAGATTTAGATCTTCAACAAAGGGTGCACATGACCATCAATATGACTCAAGTAAAGGTCAGTCATAGTGAAAGTATGATGGTAGAGACCAGAAAATAGTAACCTGATCAAGGATGCTGACTCAAGCACATCAAGCAAATTGCTCGACCAGTGAACAAAAAGACTACACCATATATCATGTACACATGAATGCCCATGACTCAAGACTTCAAAATTCAGGGAACCCAACCATAACAGAGTGAATGCAATTGCCGAAGTAAAGTCAAGACAAGCACTGAAATAAAAATGACCAGAGCCGAAGTCAAAAGGAACAATAAGAAAAATTCAACAAGTTAAGTCAAAGACAAGATAAACAAGTCACATTGCAAAATCATGTTCAGGGCCGAGATGTACATTTGTACAAAAATGAAATTGTATGCAGTGACGCAGCCAAAAACAGGTTCAACATGTATGCAAGCAGTGACAACATAAAATCAAGCTGCAACATGTACGCAATGACGACTAGGTAGCAACAGAAAAATACATATAAGCATTCTCGATCAAAGACAAAATATACAAAGTCAAGCAGCAAGTCCAGCAACAAACTGCATACGCATGGACTATGACCACTTTCATACATAAGAGTGGTACCAACAATCAGAGCAAGGCGAAGCAATGCCAAACAGTGAACCCATTATCACGATATCAAACGGAGCCACCGAACCGTAAACAATAGGGGTGAAATATTCAGAAAACATCAAATGCAGCTCAATGATATCAAATGGCCGAAAACAGTAGAAGTTTCAAAGAAATCAAGCAGTGGGTTTCACAAAAACAAAATGGCCAAAGATCAAATAAATCAATTCGAAGGCCAGAGAATTCCAAGCAGAAATTTCCAACCAAAATCAAAACTCATGGAAATCAAGAAGTAAAAGATCATATGACTTTGAATTAGATGTGAGTAAATAAGAATTACTCACCTTGTCGACGAATTTAGAAGAAGCTGAGCCCACCAAAAATCAAGCGAAGCCAGAGCAACCGAGGGAAGATGAACGAAGAGGAGAACGAACGAGCGTGCGCCATTTATTTTTGAAGCCCTAGCTCGAGCCAGAGGATAAAGAGAGCCGCCATTAATATTCTCGTTCGTATTTTTTTTTTCTTTTTTTTTCTAGGGTTAGGTTTCAAATGAATGAGAATGAAAGGGGGACGGGTCGAATAGCAATACAAAGAGAACGACATTCAAAAGTAATTGGGCCGAGATTCACAATTTCAAAGCTTAACAACACTTAACCAATTTTTAAAGAATTTCAATCCGGTTTAAAATTTTCAACAACAAACAGCAATTAGATATCATCATTAATCGTCTAATGATGATAATAAAATAATTATGAAATCCCGAGTTGTTACAGACTCCCCTCCTTATAAAAATTGCGTCCCCGCAATTTCATAATTAAAGGTGTCAATAACAATTAATTTTCTAACATAAACTGGTTAAGCTAGAAAAATAAAGGTCGAGAACACACACATCAAAGAAATCATTTAATTAAAAAGAAATTCAAAAATTCTCAACAAAATCTAATTATCCAGTAGATAATCAGAAAACAACGAAACTGAATAAAGGCAATTATTAGCAATATTCTATTATCAATTTGATAATTAGAATACAGAAACCACAAAACAGCAATATCTAATTATCGATATGATAATTAGAAAACAGCAAAATCTAATTATCAACATGATAATTAGAAAACAAAATTCGCAAATCACAAACTGCCAATATCTAGTTATCCAACAGATAAATAGAAAACACGAACTTCATAATCAGTAAATTCAAACTATCAACAGAGATGGATAGAAACCAGCAATTCAATATAATCAACATAATCTAGAATCAATTAGAGACTAGAAGATCTTATAATCAGCAAAATTAGCAATTACCTAAGTATCAAAACGAAAATCAGAAATCTCAGATCAACAAATATTTAATTATCTCAAGCGATAATCAAAAATCTCAAATCATCAAATCAACAAATCAGTAAATCAACAAATATCTAATTACCATAAACGATAATCAGAAACAACAAATATTCGATTATCAAAAACGATAATCAAAACTCATATCAACAAATATTCGATTATCAAAAACGACAATCAAATCTCAAATCAACAAATATTCGATTATCAAAAACGACAATCAAATCTCAAATCAAAAAATATTCGATTATCAAAAATGATAATCAAATCCCAAATCAATCAATATTCGTTTATCAAAAACGATAATCAGAAATTACGAATCAACAATTATTTAATTATCAAAAACGACAATCAAATCTCAAATCAACAAATATTCGATTATCAAAAACGATAATCAAATCTCAAATCAACAAATATTCGATTATCAAAAATGATAATCAAATCTCAAATCAACAAATATTCGATTATCAAAAACGATAATCAAATCTCAAATCAACAAATATTCGATTATCAAAAACGATAGTCAAATCTCAAATCAACAAATATTCGATTATCAAAAACGATAATCAAATCCCAAATCAATCAATATTCGATTATCAAAAACGATAATCAAAAGTCATATCAACAAATATTCGATTATCAAAAACTACAATCAAATCTCAAATCAACAAATATTCGATTATCAAAAACGATAATCAAATCTCAAATCAACAAATATTCGATTATCAAAAACGATAATCAAATCTCAAATCAACAAATATTCGATTATCAAAAACGATAATCAAATCTCAAATCAACAAATATTCGTTTATCAAAAACGATAATCAAATCCCAAATCAATCAATATTCGATTATCAAAAATGATAATCAAAACTCATATCAACAAATATTCGATTATCAAAAACGACAATCAAATCTCAAATCAACAAATATTCGATTATCAAAAACGATAATCAAATCTCAAATCAACAAATATTCGATTATCAAAAATGATAATTAGAACTCATATCAACAAATATTTAATTATCACAAGCGATAATCAAATCAACAAATATCTAATTATCAAAAACGATAATTAGAACTCATATCAACAAATATCCAATTACCTGCAGATAATTGGAAACAACAAATATCTAGAAATCAATTAAGATGATCTAGAAAATCAACATAAAAGGTGGATCGATCCCAACAAATGACGAGTTTTAGCTACGCCGCACGTGCATCAACAAATGGCCAAAGCCTACCAAGTACCCAACATAATTTTGGCGCCCAACAAATGACCCGGAGGTCCAACAAATGACCCGAAGGTCTGGTACTGGTATTGACCCGAAGGTCCAACAAATGACCCGGAGGTCCAACATAGTGGCTCGAAAGCACACGAAAATAATCAAATATTCAATTAACGAGTCCGGAATTAACCAAAATAGCAAACGCACATGTCCCATACCACGTGTTTTACTAAATCGTTTGATTCTCTTCATCGTTTCCTTGAACGTGTAAAATCATCAAAAGCATCAAATAGCAAATGTTTCAATTAACGAGTCCGGAATTAACCGAAATAGTAAAAGTGTGGTTCCATACTCCGCACTTTTGCTAAATCGTTTAAATCTCTTCATCGTTTCCTTGAAAGTGCAAAATTGTATATCAAAATAACATTTCACATTCTCAAACGGACAAGTCCGGAATTAAACGAATCAGTAAAACAAAGGGGTCATAGTCCTCGATTTTGCTGAAACGTTTAAGTCACTTTCTCATTCTTCTGAAAACGCAAACTGTAAAAATTCTGAAAACAATTTCATTTATTTTTATAAAAGTAAATAATCTACATTCTCAAACGAGCAAGTCCGGAATTAAGCGAATCTGTAAAAGAAATGGTTCATAGTCCTCGATTTTGCTGAATCGTTTAAATCGCTTCCTCATTCTTTTGAAAGCATAAACTATAAAAAATTTGAAAAACAATTTTATTTTTAAAACGATTTGCAAATCCGTGATAAAAACAGCAACATTAGTGACAATTTCAATAAGAAAATTGTACTTCTCAAAACACCGTAGAAACGGATCTTAAAAATCAGCATTGCGGAATAACCGCTTAAAAATCCACTTTAAAATATGACGGATGCTCAAGTCAAAGCGACAGTAATATTTAAACGTCAAAATATCATCAAAATAATTTGCATCAAAATATAACACCAGTGAATTTTCATTCATTAAAATGTCAACAAAACACCGTACATCAAAAGGTAGCACTAGTGTGAAAATTCCGTTATAAAAATAACGGCAACAAAATACGTTTCGTAACCAAGCATCGGTTCAACGTAAAATTGGTGTAGTAACGTGCAACTCATGTTTGCATGCACACTACAAAATAAACAAAGAAATTACTCAAATATATCTTCAATGAAGATAATTCAAAACAATCAAAATCTAATCAACATGTGATTAGCATCAAAGAAAACCAACCAAAATTTCAACAAATCAAATCCACTGATTAAACAACATAATGAAATTAAATTCATTTTCATATTTTTTATTTTTAAATCAAAATAATTATCAGCTGTACTCAGCGAAGCATTGTTTATGTTTCCGCTACGCACTCTGATAAACAGAACACAAATCAATCATCAAAACACAGTTTCAAAACTTTAGCTTTGACTCGAAACACAAACAAAACATCGACAATTAGTTGTAACACATGTTCCATCTAAGTTATGTTTTATATTATGTCCATAAACCCCAAGCTCTGATACCAACTGTGACGCCCCACCTCTATGCTCGCAATAACAAAGAGTATTAAAAGAAATACTCACGAAGAATAAGGCTGGATAGGAGCGGCCATCCGTAGTTAGGCCTTACACTAGTATTGGTTATCTCGATAGGAGTGATATATATTTTTATTTTTCATCTCATATTTATTTACTCCCGTCGACATACCCAATTCTAGTATAAAACGAACTACGATGGTTCATAATAGTTTAGGACAATATATATAATAATAACACAATTAATATAAATGCGGAACGCAGATAAAACAAAAGTCTCATATATATATATATATATAATAACTGATGTCAGTTGATATACATGTGATACAATACATATGATACAACTACACTGTCGACTCTGGAAGTTACATATACAAGTACATTATCGTGAATAATATACATGGATATACAACATCCTATACAAATACACTGACTACTAAACATGACGACGACTACTCCATAAGGTATGAAGAGACTTCATAGCTCTAGCAGCAACCCCAAAGCTAAAAATCTACAACCTGTAAATACTTAGTCTGACCCGAGTATTAAATTCAAAAGAAAATAATAAACGGGTCAGTTTAATTCAAACTCAGTTATTAGTGCACAGAAGCCATAATAATCAAATAAAAATTAGACGCCAGTCAAAATAAATTCACCTATCCGATCCTTTAACAAGAAAATCGGATAACGGTGAATATAACACGTATAATGTTAAACAACAATTCAGCAAACTCAAATTATCAACGAAGATAGATGAAAGTATTATTAATGAAGATAATTTAGAAAAACATCAGAATTGCCTAATCGGCAATTAACATCAAAATCTAATTATTAATAAATAACTAGAAACTCATAATCTAATTATTAAATAGATAATTAGATAACAACAAAATGATCAAATGAAACTAAATCAATTCAAACAATTGAAATATCACTTAAAAACATCAATTCTAATTGGCTGCAGTACACGCTAACGTGTACTGCTTTGCCAATACGGCATATGAAATATGCAAAAGATCAATGGATCAAAAGTAATTGAAATATCAATAAAAGCAATACCGTGTGGCTGCAGTTCACGCTTGCGTGCACTGCCTTGCCACTACAGTGATGAAATACACAAAAGCTCAATGAAAATTCACAAACGAATACAAGGTCAAACCCTAGAAAAGTCGGGTTCAACTCAAATGCAAGTCAAATGAAATCGCAATGCGAGCACAAGGTCAAACCCGAGCAATTAAGAAGGATTCAACTCACGTGTAATTAGAACAACTAATCCAATTACATCAATGCAATGTGAACCAACAAGGGTAAGACTGCATACAAACGAAACTGCAGTCCAATGCAACCTTACATAAAACGGTAATGAGTTAGGTACAACACCAGAAAGGAACCAGACCCCAAAGGAAATCAAAATGGTCAGGCACTTTAAATCTAAAGCAATGCTCAGTGCGTAAGAGCAGTGGACAATGCAGTAGTGCATACTTGATGATAAAAAAGGCAAGAATAGCTGTGGTATAAATATCTCATTGCGACACTAGTACAAGATACCTGGACGAAATTTCGAATCAACATGTGATGTGCACAGCCACTAGCACATATAGATATACAGTAGCTGCAACAGAGACAACCGAGGTTCAACATGACTTGCAGTAGTGCCACAAGACCACAGGATAATCCAGACAACAATGGATCAAAAGTTACAAATCAAAGGCCAATAGTTCTAGTCATATAAGCAACTCAAAATTGCACATAAGAATAGACAAAAACAAGATCGACACCTATCCAGATTTAGATCTTCAACAAAGGGTGCACATGACCATCAATATGACTCAAGTAAAGGTCAGTCATAGTGAAAGTATGATGGTAGAGACCAGAAAATAGTAACCTGATCAGGGATGCTGACTCAAGCACATCAAGCAAATAACTCGACCAGTGAACAAAAAGACTACACCATATATCATGTACACATGAATGCCCATGACTCAAGACCTTCAAAATTCAGAGAACCCAACCATAACAGAGTGAATGCAATTGCCGAAGTAAAGTCAAGACAAGCACTGAAATAAAAATGACCAGAGCCGAAGTCAAAAGGAACAATAGGCAAAATTCAACAAGTTAAGTCAAAGACAAGATAAACAAGTCACATTGCAAAATCATGTTCAGGGCCGAGATGTACATTTGTACAAAAATGAAATTGTATGCAGTGACGCAGCCAAAAACGGGTTCAACATGTATGCAAGCAGTGACAACATAAAATCAAGCTGCAACATGTACGCAATGACGACCAGGTAGCAACAGACAAATACATATAAGCATTCTCGATCAAAGACAAAATATACAAAGTCAAGCAGCAAGTCCAGCAACAAACTGCATACGCATGGAGTATGACCACTTTCATACATAAGAGTGGTACCAACAATCAGAGAAAGGCGAAGCAATGCCAAACAGTGAACCCATTATCATGATATCAAGCGGAGCCACCGAACCGTAAACAATAGGGGTGAAATATTCAAAAAACATCAAATGCAGCTCAATGATATCAAATGGCCGAAAACAGTAGAAGTTTCAAAGAAATCAAGCAGTGGGTTTCACAAAAACAAAATGGCCGAAGATCAAATAAATCAATTCGAAGGCCAGAGAATTCCAAGCAGAAATTTCCAACCAAAATCAAAACTCATGGAAATCAAGAAGTAAAAGATCATATGACTTTGAATTAGATGTGAGTAAATAAGAATTACTCACCTTGTCGACGAATTTAGAAGAAGCCGAGCCCACCAGAAATCAAGCAAAGCCAGAGCATCCGAGGGAAGACGAACGAAGAGGAGAACGAATGAGCGTGCGCCATTTATTTTTGAAGCCCTAGCTCGAGCCAGAGAATAAAGAGAGCCGCCATTAATATTCTCGTTCGTATTTTTTTTTTAGGGTTAGGTTTCGAATGAATGAGAATGAAAGGGGTACGGGTCGAATAGTAATACAAAGAGAATGGCATTCAAAAGTAATTGGGCCGAGATTCACAATTTCAAAGCTTAACAACACTTAACCAATTTTTAAAGAATTTCAACCCGGTTTAAAATCTTCAACAACAAACAGCAATTAGATATCATCGTTAATCGTCTAATGACGATAATAAAATAATTATGAAATCCCGGGTTGTTACAGTAGATAAGGTTGTGGCTCGGGTATATGCGTGTTACAGGTTTCAGCTTGTCCTGTTTAAAATTTAAGAACTGAAATTAAAATTTTAAAGCAAGGTTTAAACTGAGTTTTTATTCAATGTTTAAAATATAAATTTATGTTTAGGTTGAATCTTAGTTTGGAAATAATTAAGTTTAAATTCAAAATTGTTTAATAACTTTAAGGTGTTTAAGTACTTAAGTATACTTGAATTTAAAATGAAATTCAAATTGTAAATGGAAGATTTAAACAAAGTTAAATCAAATTTTGAAACCTGGACTTAAATCTAGATTTTGAAAAGAAATAAATTTTATAAATTTAAATGTTTAAATAAGTTTTTATGTTAAAATATACTTTTAAATATGTGAAATTGAAAGAGAATTTGATTATAACTCTTTTAAGTTTCTTTTGCAATAAAAAGTATTGCTTAAACATGTGAATTCAAAAGTTTAAAAGTTGGTTTTAAACTTTATTCAGATAAATTGGTATTCATTTTATAGTTTGGAATTAAAATGAGAAGCTTGAAAGAAATATTTTCTAACGTAATCGTGAGTGCCAAATGAAATCATTTATAAGAATAAGTTTATCTTAAAGTTATTTCATGATTAAGGATTAACTAACTAAGAAATTTATTACGAATTAATAAATGATTAATTATGGAATTGGGGATAATTACTTATTATGATTAATTAAGGAAATTAAGGATTAATTAATAAATGAGATTAACCAAAGGTCAGTGCGACTTAGTCTCCCTGTCCCCAAAGTTTAGATTTGCGGTCTAATTTCATGGCTTCTTGCGATTTGCGGTCTCTGCTTTCTTCCTCGCTGTGATTTCCCACTTCTTATCGCGTCTCATCCCCTATGTCCTCCTCTCCGCCACGTCCCTGTTCTGCCCCCCTTACCTCTCCCTCTTCGACTAGGTCTGGTCGCCCCTTCAAAACCAAGTCCGCTGCCATGCTAATAATTCATTCCCTCTCTGACTTTCCTCCGCTTCGAGCTTCCAACCTACCAACTGCTGTCTTGTCTGATAGTTTTGGAGCTGTGGCATCTAGCATTGATCCTTCTCGTCGCATCTACCAGGTACCAATGCGCGTATACCTGAAAACGGAAACTGCATTATGGGTAGCAACGGTTTGACAGATTTGGGAAACGAGTGTGGTGGTCTTAGTTCGACCGCAATTAACAATGCGTATGGTGTTGGTGGCATGAGTGGAAGTGAAGTGGGGTTGGCCGAAGCTGCTAACTCTGAGCAATGCACGTCACCTGTTTGTTTAAACGCTTCAGGGGATTTTGGTCCAATTAATATTGATGTCTGCTTGAAAGTGACCAAGGTAGTTGACCAGCCTGAAATGCATCTTGAATTGGGTGGTGATGTGGGCAAGACTTCTATGTTTGTTGAGTGTGTTCCTGGTGTGAACGATGGTGATTATGTCCATGTCCAGGGGGTTGGTTCTGCTAGTCTCCCAAGTTGTGGCCAAGGCACATCTGTTGCTTGTGTTATTTCCCATAAGAATTATGTTCCTAATGTCACTACTAATTGCTCTGATGCTTCTATACCACCTGCTGATATTGCCCCCGGTATCGTTGACAGCCGTGTAACTGATGATTCGAAGCACTCCTCTAAATCGTGGTCTTCTCTTTTCTCGACCTTGCCCCGTAATGCTGGTGCGTACATCCCAATTGATTTTGATTTGGTCGAGGAGAATGGAGTGATGATTCCTCCCCCGAGTGTTATGCAAGCCGGTGAGGAATTTTGGTCAGACTATTTGGTGGTTTTTTTCCTGGATTCGCATCACCGTCTTTCATATGCGACTACGGTGCTTCGGAGGGTTTGGAAGCTACGTGGTAATTTGCAAGTGAAGTTGATCGATTCGATGTGCTACTTAAAGTTTTCCTCTTCTGAGGATCGCCGGCTTGTTTTGGATGCGGAGCCTTCCTTTGTTGATGGTAGACCATTTATAGTTACCCCATGGTCTCCTACCGTGGCGTGTGCACGTGAGCAAGTATTCACTATCCCTGTATGGGTATATTTTTCTCAGATTCCCTCTGTATTACAGCCTCTTATTGGACTGAATTGGTTAGCTTGTAATGTTGGTAAATTGAAATGTTTTGACTCCAATACTGTGGCGCGTGATAAGTTAATGTTCGCGAAGGCTCTTATCGAGATCTCCCCTACTAAGCCTCTCCTTCTTCTATTTCTGTTCAGCTTGCTGTCGGCCATGTTGTGGAAGTCAGAGTTCGCTATGGATGGGTTCCGGATATTTGTACCACTTGTCACTCTTTTGGACACCTCTCTATTGATTGCCATCATTCTGAAGCCTCCGCAGATGCTCCAAAGACTCCTTTACCGCGCCACCGTCGTAGGATCTGGGTCCCTAAGTTTTCTGGCAGTTCCTCTTTATCTTCTCCTGCTCCTGAGGTTTTGATGCCTGTTATGAGTGTTCCTTCTTTGCCTCGAGTTATGCACGTTTCACCTCCTGGTCCTGAGGTTCCTAGTGTTGATCCTGTCATCCCTTTAGTTGCTCCAGACCCTTTCTCGCTGCTGCCTCCTGTAGCTTGGGATGAGGCTGAAGGGTGTTGGATTGATCCCATTTCTGATATGAGGTATAACCCGGAAAGTGAATCTTTCTTTCGGTTTTTTTCTGACGATCTTCTTGACCTTAGGTGGCTTCGCTACAAACAATCTGGTGACTCTATAGTTCTTGATGTGGACGGTATTGATGCGAGATCTAATTCTGACATGCTTGCTGATCCATCC
Source organism: Allium cepa (assembly GCA_030765085.1). Taxonomy (NCBI): domain Eukaryota; kingdom Viridiplantae; phylum Streptophyta; class Magnoliopsida; order Asparagales; family Amaryllidaceae; genus Allium; species Allium cepa. Next base: position 840,960,302 of record CM060939.1, on the reverse strand, counting down.
TGGGATCGATCTTTTATCTACTGTTCTGATGATGTGGTTTTCGACTCTTGTCTTGCTCTTCGGTTTCGCCCTTTTGCTGGTCTTTATGGATCTGTCCCTGTGTGCACTTCTTTAGTGTCTGGGGTGGTTGGTGATTCTCCCTCCTCGGGGGAGTTTTAGTTTTTTGTGTTACTTATAATTGCGTGACATAGCTGTCACGTACCTGTGCTGTTTCTTTCTGTTTTTTAGTAGTCAAGGTGCTATTACCTTGCTCCTGTACTTCAATTTTTATTACGTTCGTAATAAAAAGTGGACGGTCCACTATAAAACCGGCTGGCCTTGCCAAAATAATAATAATAATAATAATAATAATAATAATAATAATAAATGAGATTAATTAAGATTAATTAAAGATTTATTTAAAGTAAATTAATTTATTGACAAATATTAATTGGTAATTAATGATTTATTGGTATGAGATGATTGCTTAATGGTAAGTAATTAAAGGTTTAATTTCTTACAATAATTAATTAAGGGGTTAATTAATTATGTAATTGGTTTAAAGGCTAACTTAATTAATATGATTAATTAAGAATAATTTAATTAATTAAGGTGATTGATTAATTAATTTATATCAAATGATTTGTAATTAATTAATTGAGATTGGATAATTAATTCATAAGTCATTAATTCAATTGGGAATAAATTGAATTAATTAGGATTAAGCAATTAAATTAATCCTACTTATAAATGACTATTGAATGCTTGACCTTTCTTATGAATGATTGAATTGTATGAGATGCCTTGAATTGATTATCTTATCTAATCTATGATATTTTATTCTGTGGATTGAGCTGTGTATAATTTATCCATTATTTACATTTGTATATTATCTGTGAATCTATGAATGGACGATAAGCGTTATAGTTTATATCGCTTATCAACTATATTTCTGTGTTTAATCTGTGATAATTGAATGATGTTGCACTATTGTGTTAAACCCCTGGACCACACTTATACACACACAAATATGGATTTCTCGAGGAAATCGATTAAGTCACAGATTTTGAAAGAGTTTAAAAATTGAATATTTAAATCCAAATGGTTTTGGAAATGGATTGGGTTTAAAATGAATTTTTTTTGAAAAGGAACTTCAGAGATAAAGTTTATTTTTGAATAACTTGATTACGCCTTGAAGTTTAAATTAATTTGATTTAAACTTAAATTCAAGATTTGAAATTGAATTCTATGTTTGGAAACTAGGGACTAAAGATGTTATATCAGTTATCTATGGGTTAAACTATTTTAAAAGTATTGATTTGGGAATGTGAATATAATTTAAGAGCTTTAACTCGTGCAAATATAATTGGATCTTTCTGAAATGAAAACCATTTGTTTTCAAATAATAAAAGCTTTCACATAAGTAACGAACTTCCGATTTGTGTAAAAGGGATTTCAAGTTAAAAAGAAAATGATTTTCCAAGTTATGGAAACGGTTTGAAAGCTATATGTTAAATCTTTGATTTAAAGATTTAACGAGTTAATCCAATTAAAATGAGAATTATTTTGAAATTTGTAACTGAATCTTTGTGAAACTGGGTGAACTTAGTGAAATGAATCTTTTTGTTTAAAAAGATTTGAAATGGTAATTTGTTTAAACCATTTGGAAGAAAATTTTTGGGTAATAAGTTGTGACTTAACTGAGATCCCAATATCCATATGTTTCTTGTAAATATTGTGCTCACTATTCGGTTTAGCCGGAAGAGGACCTTTGTGTCATATAGCCCATTCCGAATATGTGATACGACGTTATGGATAGCATTTGAAGACCGGTGGTGAAGACCGGATATTTTCGAAAGCGAAAGGATAACTCGTCGAATGTCTTTGCATCGACTGGTCCCCGGTATAGAGACTCCATATGTCATGGGAAGTCCGGACGTGATTATGGATTATCCGGATTTGCAAGGGCTTCTTCGGAAGTGCCTTCGGTTCTGTTCAAACCCAGAACATACTAGTATGGATTGTATGTCTGACATTACATTTTGAGATATAAAGCAGATTTCTTTCAAATACATTTCTGTTGGTGGCATAGAATTTATTCTCTTAGCTTAACACCCTTCTCTGAGACATACGAGCTCAGAGGTTATGTAGTTGAAGGTTATCAGTAATATATTCCCAACTTGGTAATGTGGCATGCTGAGTGCTGCTGATCATTTGTTGATCAAAGCATGGCTTTTGTGAAAAGCGTAGCTTTGTGGACGAGACTTCGTCGAACCTCACAACCCGGTATGGTCAAAACAGGAAGAATGCAGCAAGGTTATTTGGGGATAGCGCCCCCTGAGGGTATGTTCATTTCCTTCTGGATAGAGGTGGTATCATGGTATGGAGCCCAGATACTTAACCTATGTGGCTGCTGCAAATTTATTACTTTGTGGTTGTTGGTGAATCCCGGGATAAAGGTCGGCTACGACCGGAGGATGGCATACCCGTGTCAGTAGTTATCTAGTTCAGAGGTAACTCAGCCTTGTGTTGGTAGAGATCCGGTTAGGTTCTTGGGGCGTCGCTCGAGAGGCGTACCCATGTGGCAATGGGAAGTTCCTTGGCCCGACCATTTGTTGGAAATCCATAGAAACAATACGAGTCTTGTACGGTTTTAGTTGTATAACCTGCCATGGAATGTAGCGGTAATCTACTATTGAACATGGTAGCTATAGTAAGCATAGTTCGGAATGTCTATGTTGGCTTAGATTAATATTATACTTTTGAAATGTTTTCTGCCCTTTGCACTAATAGTAATAACATCAAAGAAATGCGCTCGTATCAAGCATATTTGACTATCGTAAGAAGAAATCTCCTCCAATTCTACGATTGCATCGTGTGTGTGGCAGGAGGTCTTATGGTAGTTTCATTTTCCAAAAGCATATCGGATTTTCTTTTATAAATCTTGTTTTACTTAAAAGATAAACTGTTTTTGTTACTCATACCAGTCCCACGACTGATCTGGAGTTTATTGTTCCTTTCCTAAACTCTGGGCGCCCACTATTTTCCACACGGGCAGTCTAGAGTTGGGTTTTTCAGATAGTTAGGTTCAATAGATTATTTGGAGCTAGTTCAGTCTTTGGATCGGACTGCACTAGCTTATCTTTGTGCATCATTATTTGGAGTTCGAGCTATTTCTGGATTGGTGCCTTGGAGTTGGAGTTCTCTTTTTTGAAGACTATCTTGGAGATTATCCGCTGCTGTGTTGTCTATTCTTTCGGCTGTTATTTTCTTGTATCATATCTCTGTTGTATATGGATATTCGTTGTATCATTCTATTGTATTATCCATTGTATCTTTCATTGTATCCATATTATATATATTAATGTATTATTCATTTCTTCCGCTGTGTTGTTATACTTAATTGTGTTAAAAGCTCCGGCGAACCAGATTTAATGGTTGAATCTATGGCATTCGAGTACAAGTGAAGTACGGGTGTTGATTTTCGAACGTTGAAAATTCGTATCGTCACATTACTGGAATAGAACTTGGATTCAATACCCATACTATACAAAATAGGTAACTTATATTTCAACCATGGAAATGCTAAGTTGCCCCCGATTTTATGAAAAAATTTAAGGATAAAAAAAAGCTTTGATTGCTTTTTCCAAAATTTATGTTTTATATTCTTTTCAGATTTTATACCAACCACACAAGGCCATTACGTGGTACCCTGAAGGCACCACATCGAGCTCCTGCGTAGTGCCTTCAGGCTACTATTAGGAAGTATATTTTCGAGACTTTTTCCCAAGTGGATGCCCGAGGAAAAAAAGGCGTTTCTTCATTTATTTACAACTTGGGGGATACTCGGCATTTCCTAGTGTTCAAATAAAATTTTCCTACGAAATACAAGAAAAGAAAATTGAATTATTCCAAAATTAATAAAGAAAAAACCATTATTGTTTGCTAATAACATCATCAAAAAAGTCATAGAAAAAAATCGGTTCTGGCTGATAACTTCGCCATTAGTTGGACTAGTTTTTTTAATTTAGAAAATGATAAAATTGCCTCAAAACATCATTTGCTTAAGGATAGAGTGCATTTGCAAATAAAAATTAGAAAAACAATAAAATGAAAAAAGTAATGCTGCGATAGAGGGCATAAAAATCATATTGAGTTCTACTCAGTCAACTCCAAGTGAGTGAAATTGAATTATAGTTTCTTAGCATTCATTTATAAATTGCTTGAACCATTCATCACTGAATTCAAATAAGAAGATATCCTTGCATATCTTGATCTAACGCTATAAATAAATATCGATTGGTAAAAGTTTCAGTAGAGAAGTTGGCATCTGAAGAATATAACGTTTTATATTTTCGTTGAGTACAAATCAAAATATTACAAAGAATATAGATAATCTTTCAATCCTTTTTGACATCCACGATTATTTTGCAAATCAAACCGTAAAAAATAATATGAAAGGAACGTGCCCCAGTTATAAAGGGCCTAGAAAATCATACCGACTAATCTATCATATCCCGGCAAGTGTAACAAGAAATATTCTTATAATTTCGCAAGGTTTATTTTTAAAGTTTTTTGAATCATACAATACTAAATTCAAACAAGTAGCTAAACTTGCTTATGGATAATCCAATGAACAAAAAGACAAATGAAGTAGATTTTGAAACACGGAGGATGAATATGGAATTAGCGGAAGTTAATGGGAAAAGATTTGAAAATATCTGAAGAAAAAAGCAGATGATGTTGATTGACGAAGATGAGAATTTATACATAGTAGTAGGGTTTTGCAAATATGAAATTACAATTTTACCCCAAGTGGAAGACGATGGACCGCTAATTTTAACTAATTGCCATGTGACGTTGTTACTAAACTTATTTTACACCAAGTGAAATACTATATATGAAAATAACCATAAATGTTTTCTGTTGGTTTATTTGTATACTCATTTCTACACATATTAATTAATTAAATACTATACTTAATTGATAATTTATTTAAATTTCAAAAACATTTTTTAGAATTATTTTAATTTTAGACATATATATATATATATATATATATATTTACAATCCAAAATACTAATACAAATAATTATTTGGTAATTTATTCTTATGTAACTTATTTTATTGATAGAATGATGTTAAATATGTTGTATTAAATATTAGTAAGGTAAAGGCTTATTTATGAATTTTAAGAATCAAAGCCTCCTATTATTTTGATTTCGTACTTTATATAAAAATTGTTATTGTTTATAGTTTGTGATTTCTACGATTATCAAGTAGACCCTTCATAATTCTGATATACCATTTAGTTTCAATAGAAGTCAATCACTATTTTAATTAACTTAAACCATTTTACATTCAAGTTTGTATTGTAATCTTCTTCCTCAAATTTTATTTAGTAATAAAAAAGAAATACATAATAATCAAGGCTTTCTTTGGTTATTCTTTCTACATTATATTGAAATATACCTTATAGGTTATTCGAAATGTTCTCTTTGGTTCATTTAACTATGCTATATTCAAGTTCACATTGTTATTTCATTAAAATATAACCAATAATAAAAACACATGATTTAAACAAATATATGCTACCATTATCATATTACGTTACATATCACCTATTTAACTATGTATACTAGATAATTTTCTACAACATTATCATGCACAATGCATGGGTTACACATGTTTGGAAGCTGAAGAATATATCTTTTTTTTAATATTAGTGAAAAAGAGTATGCTAGTGATTGAGGAAGCGGAGAATTTATATCGCAAGATTTGTAACAACCTGCCATTTTTGGCCTTCTAAATTAGCATAACTCAAGATGTGTAAACCATGAAAACCCGAAAATGATGTATCATTAGTGATTGATAATAAGAGATAAACAAGGAAATATAATCTATTTATCTCTTTATGAACATACAACTAAATATAACAACATATATAATATAGTTAAATATCATTTTGTTTCAAATTTGATAAATTCAAAGTATACGAAGTCAAATACAGTCAAATCCAATCCAAATACACTTACAATCAGTGTAGATATCGAAAGATTATTTATATAAAATTATATATACATAGCAATATCTTCACTACCCGTATTATCCAATGTCACTTGGTACAATACATTAGTGTCCATAAACATAGTGGTGAAACGAAAAAGGAAAGATGTTGAGAAATCGAGAGAATAGTCCAGTGAGTGTTGCAAGGCTGTTCTTCTCATTCTCAAATAATACCAAGATAACTATGATAAACAATCATACCTTAAATATGTTTCACCTACATCCAACAAATTCGTCAAATAGTAAATTAACAAATGACCACCTCCATGAAGCAAGCTACAAATCCCATACAGTTACAACAGTCAATGACACTGTCAAACCCTTATAAAAAGGCCAAGTCCACCGTATTTTATTAACACAAGGTTGAATCGATTAATGGACAGTGTTCCGTACATGGCTTATGGGCTCATTATGGCTAGCAGTACGCCCCTCAACATTTCAACACTCATTGAACGATCGTGTTACCATGATGACCAATTGAGGTCTCAAAAATCAATGGTTAAACAATCACTAACAATAGCAATCGACTATTCATATGCGCACGTGTTTCCCTATATTACCACAATATATACGTCAAATGACAAAATTCAACTGAGCTAGGAATCGCACCAAATCGTTGTCGAAAGGTCACTCATACCAAACCAACATATTTGCATCCATCAAACATCAATATATATATATATATATATATATATATATATATCATCAAAAAAATCCTATTCAACTACGCATATTATTCGAAGAACAAACGTTTGATAATTTGCAATTATATATGTGCCTATACGTTTCGATTTCATACTACCGTTGAAAAATGTTAGAGATCGACCGATAGGATTTCCAAAGGTCAACCGTTGGGGTCGAATTTTACTGCATTAAGTTTATACTCTGCTCTTGATTTGCTTTCCTCAATTTTTCTTTCATTTTTAATCCATTTTCTTTTAGATTCAAATATGATTCTCTAGCATCTATCTTTCCAAATGCATTAAAGATTCATGTTGATTCATGTTGAATATGTACAGAAATTGATTCGAAAGTCGACGTGTATAAAACTATTTTTCAAATTTTTCATAAGTACACTTACTTACATATATACATTAAAATACATTTAAACATCATTATAAATCTGAAATAAAATTATTATACGACTTGAAATAACATATGCCAATTTATAAATATTTTACATAATTCTTATATGTATTTTGTATCATGTTTTTAATATAAACTAGTTTCTTAATCAAAAACGCAGTTTGAAATATATTATCAACTATCTCATAACAAATTATATAAAACTAGTTTAAATTTATATATTTTCTATTAAATATATAAACATACTTCTGAAAATATGTTATGAATTATTATATGCTTCTAACATAGCAAATTTTGGTGCTTTTATGCACATATATATATTTCAAAACTTCTATCTAAATATGTTTCTTTTCTTACATGTGCGTGCGTATTAACATAGTTTCCAACTTATATTATATATTATATTATTGTCTCAAACTTTATTTTATAGCAATCTATGCACTTCTTATGATTATATGCCACATATCATTACATACAAATCCATTACATCATTGTTTGGACGACATTGTTTAAATTATAATTTTTCATTAGTCATATATTAATTCCAACTTTAATTTTAGATTATATCATTTATATTTACTAGAAAATTTCAACAATCATTCATACAATTCTAATTTCTACCCCTAAGTCATAATAGAACAAAACAAGGTTGAACAGTTTATTTTACAATTTAGATGTAAACCACGCACATAGTTTAGAATATCCCTAAGTTGCTTGATGTTTGGAATTGGCCTCCCCTCCAAATTGATGAAATTTAGAATCTATTTAGTATTAGACTAAAGCCTAGGCCATGCTCTTCAATTTAGTGGTGGAGTAATTAATTTTTATCGAGAATCGAGATGGTAGTTTGAATATTTAAGAAGAGGGTTTTCAAAAATGAGAGGAAGAAGAAGAGATAAAAATAACATGAATAGAAATTATTTTATCAAATAGAAATATAAGTTCAATAAACCAATATTTATTTAAAGCAACATAGGTTTGATATGGCATGTAATCTGTAGACAATTTAAACAACATTCATCATGGCGTTATTTATATGTACTCGACCGACAAAGCTACAACCCAACCACTAAACTTGAACATAAACATAAAAATGATCAAAAAATTCATATAAAGTTATAGGCTCGCATGAATAGGAATAAATTTACATACATAAATTTGAATATAATGGTTTAGGACATACAATATAAGATTACAAGCCAAATACATTAAACCAACTTGAGTTAACAATCAATATATGCAACGCACATGCAAATAAAAATACCAAATTAATCTAGTAAATTAAATCGACATGGATCATTGTTTAATTTACCTATTTAAAAATATTATTTCATTTACTTTTTCAAATAATACGCAAATCCTCTTAATATTTAAGGCCTTCTTTGCAAATAAGTTCAATTTGGCTGTGCTATTTATTAGTCAAAATTATTACATTTGCAACATGCCATCTCAATTGAACAACTAAAATATATTGTACTATCCATCGTCCTTCTAAGGCAAAATCATCATTATTTATCCAATAGTTCACTCAAGAAATACAAATATGTCGCATCAATAATGCCACAATTCATAAACCCCCACCATTATACTTAGATACATATATATAAAAAGATACTACATCTACAATGCTATAATTTTTTTCTAAACCATTTTTTATTTCTTAAAGACTGAATATTACTATGATAACGTAGCGCTTTGTGCTATTTCTTCCAGCCTTCTAACTATTGTTGATGTAAAGGTGGAAGATTTTCCAACTGGACAACCTTAATAATGTATGTCCATTAGGAACACATAAGATCATTTTTCAACAAGGGTTGCTTTACATATTTGCAGATTCAAAAATGATACAATACAACTATTCATTATTACTTTAGTAAGTATCGGTACAATAGAGAAGATTATAATCAAACATAATTATGGAATTACCCATTATCGAATCATAATCAGCTTCACTAACATATTTTCATACACTCAAAAACTTAATTACAGTACCATGTATAAAATTTGTACGCTCTAACAGTTTGCCTTAGAGAGAACAATACTATAACTACTAAATTACTATAAGAATGGATTGCAACTGTTCATTATTACTTTAGTAAGTATCAGTACAAGAGAGAATATTATAACCAAATATAACTATCGAGTTACCCATTATCGAATCATAATCAGCTTCACAAACATATTTTCATACACTCAAAAACTCAATTACAGTACCGTGTATAACATTTTTCAGCTCTAACAATTTGCCTTAGAGGAACAGTACTATAACTACTAAATTACTATAACAACTAAATTACTATAACAACTAAATTTCTATAACTACTAAATTGTCTAATTAAAATCAAATATAATATAAATTGCTATCTTCTCAATTAAGACAATTGTACTGTTAAAAATATCCAAATTTAATCTTTTTGATATCATGATGAGGCATCGGAAATTGTAAAATAAAACGACTTATAAAATACCTGGATTTGCATTTCCTAAAGCCTCAACAAACAATCAATACGTCCAAACTAGTACAATTTTAACATTGCAATTAAAATACTGATAATTTTTGCTATCTAATATTATATATAAAATTAGAGGTTCACTCTGTTAATATACATTTTACCTATGCTATTTTACCAAAAATGGGTAATTATACGGTATAACTGTAGAACATAAAATCAAAAGAAAAAATAGTTGCTTTCAAAAAAAAACAAATTAGCTTCTATTACAATATAGAACATGAATTCAATAACCATATTGTGCAAAATAAAGCAAACGTTTAAAAGATCGCAGAAAAACAAATCACTTATGGCAAATTATTTCGCATTAGCTACCCTAGCTTTTTAGTCTAGCAAATTAATAAATTGCCTCAAAATATTTCTTTGTTATGACAATGCGTGCTAGAACAAAATTCTGAAAAACAAAAAAATGATAAAGCACCGTTCCAAGCAAGAAAATCATACTGTGTAAGGAAATTTGATCGTTTTGTAAGGAAATTTATGTGGTACATTAATGGACCGTTTCCTTCCTCATTATGTGGTACATTAATGGACCGTTTCTTTTCTCAAACGTTTCCTTCCTCATTATGTGGTCAATAGAATCTAAAAGGTTTTTCCTATTAATATGCAAAATAAATAAAACGGTTATAATCTAGAGCGTTAATTTCTCTTATCTTGATCTTGATGGACAATCAAGATTAAGTCTACAAATCTGGAAATTTGGTCCTCTCTCTACCTATAAATATTAACCTTTGCCCATCACAAAGGATGTACAGAAAACACATAAAGAAACATATAGGAAAAGAGAGAGAAACCATTTTCTTTTTCAATTGAAACAACATTCGACAACATACATTGCTGATTCGTATACAATATGTCTGGAGGTATGTTTTATTAATTCTTTACATATGTGATAATCATGTAATTCTAGATCTTAGGGTTTATGTCATTCGCAAGATATAGATTACATGTGGTATCAAAGCATGGTTTTAGAATTCATGATTATCCATCAATATATAAAACGAAACTATCATAGATCTTTGATATGATGTTTGTAATTTTACTATGATAATGATAATGAATATTAATGTTAATATGATTCAAGTTTAATATTCGTATTATTTAAGTTGCTACAGTAATCATGATTATCAATATTGTTCTATTTATTGTATTCTTAAATCTGGATCTGGAAAGTTTATATTTCCGCAAAAGTTGATTTTTTTTCCACTTTAATATTTGACCTACTGTATAATATGGAACAACTTATTGTATGCGAATACTTTTCAGAAAGTATACATATTGAAAACAATTGTTTTCTAGTTTGATATTAAATTCATGACCTGGAACTTGCAAGATAATTGTCTATATATGATTTGCAAAATAATTATTTATATGTTAAATTCATGTATAGAATTTACTTGGAGTTACTAGACATTAATTATCCTTGCTGTGGATTACTTGAAAGAATGACAAATGTTTATACAAAAAAATAACATTAATGTTTAGCTCTTGTTTTATTTTACGCTTCCGTGAACAAATTTCTTGTTTCCTCTGGTCTGTTGCATGCAGTCCCGTCCACAGGCGGCTGCTGTTTGCATAATAACGCATGAAACATTAATGTTTATCATTCTTTCAATAGCATGGTTCTACTGCCTACCCACAGGAGGCGCTAAACCTAACCTCTTGTTATGACATGTGTTTTATTCTAATAAAGAAGCCTACATTTCTTTTATGTCTGAAGTTGCAATGCCCTCAAATCTTTTGATGTTCCAACTTTTGGAGGAGAGAAATATTTCATCACTTTTATCGATGATTTTTCACGTTATTGCTTTCTTTATCTGTTGCATGAAAAATTTCAGTCAGTGGACGCTGTACAAGTGTTCATTACTGAAGTCGAAAGGCAATTAGAAAGAAAAGTGAAAATCATTAGGTCAGATAGGGGTGGTGAATTCTATGGAAGGTATGATGAAACGGGACAACATCCTGGACCTTTTGCTAGACTTCTTCAAAAACTTGGAATTGTTGCACAATACACAACGCCTGGATTTCCATGGCAGAATGGTGTAGCTGAAAGGCGAAATCGTACATACATGGAAATGGTTAGATCCATGATGAGTCATGCAAATTTACCTATATAATTATGGATGGATGCATTACGAACAGTTGTCTACATCTTAAATAGAGTTCCAAATAATGTCGTTTCAAAGACTCCTTTTGAACTTTGGAAAGGATGGAAACCTAGTTTAAGACATCTCCAAATTTGGGGTTGCCCAGCTGAAGCTAGACTGTACAATCCAAATGAAAAGAAATTGGATTTTAAGACAGTCAGTGGTTACTTTATAGGTTACCCAGAAAATCTAAAGAATATAGATTTTATTGTCCTAACCATAGTACAAAAATTGTTGAAACCGAAAATGCCAAATTCTATGAGAATGGTGAAATCAGTGGGAGTACAAAACAACAAGAAGTGGTCATTCATGAAATAAGGGTACCCATTATCTTACCATCTATTTCGAAAGATATTGGGAATCATCCCATTGTCGAATCTGTTCAGAATGAGAAAAACCCAATAAATGATCAACAACTCCATAATGAAATTATCACCAATCATAATGTTAATGAAGTACCACAGGAACTAGCATTAAGAAGATCTCAAAGACAAAGAAGATCAGCTATTCCTAATGATTATATACTTTATCTAATAGAATCTGAAGGAATTACATGCTCACCTATAGAAAATCAAGTTACCTACATGTAACTGGTTATTCTGATTCAGACCTTGCTGGATGTCCTGACACTAGGATCTGCACTCTTGGCTATGTGTACCTCTTATGTGGAGGTGCAATATCATGGAGAAGCCAGAAATCTGAGATGCTTTTCGGATCCACCATGATGGCTGAATACGTAGCATGTTATGAGGCTTCAATTCAGGGAACATGGCTGCGTAATTTGGTCTCACAATTTGGCACTTTAAGTTTTATCTCTAAGCCACTAACTGTTTACTGCGACAATGAAGCTGCAACCTTTTTCTCCAAGCATGATAGGATAACCAAAGGTTCCAAACACATGGACCTTAAATACCTACTACTGAAGCAAGATGTTAAACTAAAGAAAATTATTGTTGAATCAATAAGTACAGACTTACAAGTGGCAGACATATTCACGAAAGGACTACCTCCAAAGACCTTTCAGAGACATACTGATAGCATGGGTCTTGCAGATAGTTCCTAATTATCTTCTTATTATGCCATTTATCTTGTACTTATCTAGACATAACATTATTGAGCTCTTAATAATTTGAACATCTTTTATTTCTGTTTTATAATGTGTACACATTTATATTTAGATAAATGATAACAGAAATAGTCTTTTGCTTCAAGACATTATGTGACCATTAAGTTATGCTCATCTACGGTCTAGCTATGAAAGTTGTCAATGTCATAGTACATGTAACTAAGCATGTTGCAAAATAACGTGTACACGTCATGACTTCCATTGACCGCTAGATTAGCCAAGACACTTATGATAACCGACTAAAGAAAAATTTAGCATATCATGCGCGCCTTATGACCTTAATACGAAAACATTAATAGATTTTACTATTGACCAAGTGTGAGACTGTAAGGAAATTTGATCGTTTTGTAAGGAAATTTATGTGGTACATTAATGGACCGTTTCCTTCCTCATTATGTGGTACATTAATGGACCGTTTCTTTTCTCAAACGTTTCCTTCCTCATTATGTGGTCAATAGAATCTAAAAGGTTTTTCCTATTAATATGCAAAATAAATAAAACGGTTATAATCTAGAGCGTTAATTTCTCTTATCTTGATCTTGATGGACGATCAAGATTAAGTCTACAAATCTGGAAATTTGGTCCTCTCTCTTCCTATAAATATTAACATTTGCCCATCACAAAGGATATACAGAAAACACATAAAGAAACATATAGGAAAAGAGAGAAACCATTTTCTTTCTCAATTGAAACAGCATTCGACAACATACATTGCTGATTCGTATACAATATGTCTGGAGGTATGTTTTATTAATTCTTTACATATGTGATAATCATGTAATTCTAGATCTTAGGGTTTATGTCATTCGCAAGATATAGATTACATGTACCACTCAATCACGTCTAGGCTAACAAACTGAATTATAGTTTTGTAAGCTTTGTTTGTAAATTGTTTAAATCCTTTAATACTAGATTTAAACAACAAGCTGTTATGAAAGTGTATCACAATCTAACATTCAAGCTAAATCGTACGGACTGATGAAAATTTATGCGTAGAAGTCATCATCGAATTGGTACGAAGCCAACAATGCCTCGGAAAGTACAAATTAAAACGACACAAAGAAAAACGACATTCTTCCGTTTTAAAACAGTTCAGAAAATCATTTTAGACGGCCATGATTTTTCAGCAAATCAAATAGCAAAAATATAAAAACACCATTCCATGGAAGAAAATCATACTGAGCACCAATCAATCTCGTCTCGGTCAGCAAACTGAATTTTAGTTTTGTAAGCTTAGTTTACAAATTGTTTGAATCTTTTAACACTGGATTCAAGCAATTATGAAAGCATATCATAATCTAACACTCGAGCTAAATCGTATGGCCTGATGAAATTTTTTGCATAGAAGTCGTCATCGAATTGATATGAGACCAATAACACCTCGAAAAGTACAAATTAAAATGCTACAAAGAAAAATGACATTCTTTCCTATTTAAAACAGTTCAGAAAATCGCTTTACACAACCATGCTTTTTTCGTAAATCAATTGGCAAAAATATAAAACAGATGAAATAAAGTCCAAGTTGCAAAGGGCCTGGAAAATCATATTGAATAGGCAAGTGTAACTACAAAGTTCCATTATAGTTTCGCAAGATTTAAATATAAATTTATTTGAATCATTTTATATCAAATTCGACCCGAAAGATGAAATTGCTTACGTTAAGAAAAGAAAAGACAAATGAGTTTTGAATCAGAGGAATAACATGGAATCGGTGGAAGTTCAACGAAAAATAATTTGAATTCGAACACCTCTTTGTGAGGATATAGAGAGATATTTAACAGGATTAGGGTTTAGTTATTTGAAATAGCGATCTTACCCTTGAAGGTAAACTAGGACCTCAAGTTTAAACTAAGAAGGAATTCATGTTTCAAAGGGTTTGTACTTGATTTTTGTTTATTGTATACAGTAAGTAGGCCTTTACATTAGTAATTTTTTTTGTGCTCGGTTATTCAAATTTAACTAAACAGTGGAGAATATAAATATTTATTGTAACTTCTATTGATTTCACTTAGACACATAACTGTAACATGTTCAATAAAATATCGGTTATATTATTGGACCCAAAAATCAAAAATATTATCGAAAAACACCTATTTTTTAAATACTAAAACAAAATGTACAACAATCAGTTCTTAAAAACAAATTCCTAAATTAGAAGAACACACGTCAGATTTAACAACTCAGTATTCTTCATTAACTTGGATGAAATAATATATTTCCAAGGCAAATAAAACATTACGATGACATAAAAGAAAATTATCGGACTTGTTCATTGCATTGTTCGAAGTTCCGGTCGGCATGTCGAAATTCCAGCAATTCCAGTCTAGTTACGACAATGACCGGATCAGAATTCACCAAAAAATATGTTTTGCACCTTAAAACGCTTGGGTAAAAAATATAAAAAGATAGAAAGAGCCAAAGATCAAACTATTAATGGGTGATTTTAATTTTCCAGACACCTTTGAGCTAAAGAGAATTTGACCTAAACATATGCATGAAAGTCAAGCATCAAGTGAATAGTTTTTTTTTTTCATGTTAAAAAAGGATCGTGTAGCTTGAGAATGATGTCTTTTAGATTTTTAGGGTTAATGAGAAGGGTAGCATGTTCTAGACCTTGTAAGTGTTAAATGAGATAGCATTTATAATCATAAAAAAAACATGATTTGAGGCTATTGTTTAGTTTTGTAACAAGTTTAATATTATATCATTTTTCAAAATAAAACGATTTAAACTAAAGGTAGAAGCTAATATTTTCATGACTTAGCTATTCATTTTGTATGAAAATTTGCAGTATTATTAATCTTACGTATTGTATAAAAAAGTACAAAATAGCGATGAAGCCTGATATCGAAACTAAAATGAAATTTCCAAAATAAAACCATAATTTTGAAAGTTTCAAACCAGCAAAACAAAATTAATAACTAGAATTTTGAACCGTGATTCGTTGTATTAAATTTTAAATTATTTATTTTATCAAATAACCACTACAATATTTCCAAAGACTTGAATACAATGAGGTAGAAGATACAAATGTTAAGAGACAATAAACCAAAATTCATTGAAATTTTTTAATAAAAATATCAAATTAATGAAGTAAATTAAATAAGCATAAACAAACTTTTAAACTACGTATCTATTTACAGTAACATTTCTTAACTAAAAACAACGCAAGTTCAATAGGGTTGTGTCCGAGACTTGTTAAAAAAAAGAAAAAATATAACAGTATTGTTTTGCATTTTGAATAAGCTTAAGGCATTCTAAATCAGCTTAACGTTCAATTTGGAAATCACTCAACCTCTCAATAACTACATATCCAAATTTAAATTAAAGATAAAATTCCATACGCATTAAACATAAAAATGCAATTTTATCTTCAAATTAAATACGGATATATAGTTATTGAAAGGCTTAGTGATTTCTAACTAATTAATAAATATAACTATGCTTTAATTGCAATGTATAACATTTTATTAATGCCAATTCTAACATTTTGCCTGGAGGAACAGTATGTACAAATCTTTTTTTGAAATGGTACTTTATATACGACATATCACAAGAACAACATATCACATGTCAATAAACGTTTAAATCACGATACGCAAATTTCGCATTTTACCAATTGGCTTTGTGATAATACGTGATTCTCTAACATGGTAACAAATCGGGTTTAATTGTCTCACACGTCATCATCAATGAATGTCCACATAGTTGTCTAAAAATGATAATGTGTACGATTCTCAAAAAAATTAATTAATTAATTTTAACCAATAAAACAATATTTATAACAATCAAACATTCAACTACTAAATTACTAAATTATTACTTGCTCTATTCAAACAGTGTACAACTAAAACATTCGAATTTTGAACAACATTATATCATAATGTGGTAAAAAAATATGTAAAATTTAATGAATTCAGTACATGATACGGCAATAAGATATACAATTAAAATACTAGTATTTTTCCAACATTATATTGTACATAAATTTGAAGGTTCATGCAATATTTATACAATTTACCGATCCTATTTTACATAAAATGTCTATTTATCCAGCATTGCCATATAACTTGAAATTAAGAAAAAAAAAGACAAGCTATGTTTCCAAAAATAACTTAGCTCCTGTTACAGGGATAGAAGAGGAATTTGTCAAGTACATTGCCTCAAAATGTTATACAGATAAATGAAACATTACTAGTAGCAGATAAAGATCACAAAAAAAAATCACTCATGGCGAATAACTTCGCCATTATCAACAGTAGTCTTTAGAATTAGCAAATGAAGAAATTGCCTCAAAACACTATTTGTTTAGAAACAGTTCATTTACAAATAAAAAATTTTAAAAATAAAAGATAGATAAAGGCAACCTTCCCATCAAGGTTTTCAAAATTCCATAAGATTCCGCATTCCGTTCATTATAATTTTAAAATTCCTGTTTCGTTTTGAAAATTCCAAAAGTTCCACTTTAATTTCGATTTCCACATCCGATATCTTTTTTGCTTTAATTTGCTACATACACAAATAAATATCCAACACCGTCATAAATTTAGTATACTTTTTTAAATTACATATAAAATACACACTAATTGAAAATTCATTGCGTAAGATTCTGTATTGCTCATTCGAAATTTTAAAATTTTGATCAATTTTGAAAATTTTGACTTTTTTATTACGAATGGATGTAAATTGACAAAAGTAACAACCTTTCTTTATGAAATTATTTGAATTCTTTACCATTTATTTACCATCTTGATTAATTTGTTTTTTTTTGTAACACCAATATATGTTGTATTTTTTTAAATTTTTGTAAGTTTTTTCTAATATTTGAAAAGCATATCTGAAATTTAAACCGAAACCAAAACTTTAAGCAGATCCGTTCCGATTATGAGTGGAAGCAGAACAAAATCACCAGAATAACCAAAATTACGCAAAAATTTCGAAACATGATTCCAACCGAGAAAATAATACAAAAGTACTACTCAACCAAGTAATATCGAATTGATATATAGCCAATATCTTCTCAAATAGTACAAACTAAAACACTACAAAGAAAAAAGACAATCATTCTGGTTTGAAACAATTTGAAAATCATTTCTGAAAGCCATGATTTTAAAGCCATGATTTTTAACGCAAATCAAATAGCAAAAACATAAAAGAAAAGGCACCATGTCCAAGTTGTAAAGAAACTAGAAAACCACGCCAAGTAATCATTCAAATCCAAGTGAGTGTGACTGCACATGCTCAATTATAATTTCGCAAAATATATTTATAATGTTACCTGAATCGTTCTATGCCAAATTCAAAACAAAAAAGCTAAACTTGCTTACGTCTAAATTTAAGAATAGAAATACAAACGAAGCAATTTTTCTTGCCTAAAGGAAAAGCATGGAACTAGTGTTGAGGGGAAAAAAAACTACGGCGGAGAATTACGTTCAGATTTATGACAGGAAAAGCATTGAACCTACGTTGGGGATTTCTATTACAGATACCAAGTGTAACAATTTATGAATAAGTGGTTAAACGTAAATCCTACCTCTTTATCTATACAAAATTAGCAACTTTCAAATGATAAAAAAAAGAATTTATACTGATTTCAATGATGTTTTCAGCAGGATATCAGTGCATGCAAAATAGCCATATTATGCCGTAGAGGTGCTAATTCAAAGTTCATATTAAATAAAGTACAGCTGCTACTCCAAAAAAATGTAAAATTAATCGAAATGGCTCTGACGTAAGCCATGTACACATATCACATAACATTAGATAGTTTAGGTAATAATTTGAAACATTTAATCTACTTGCCATTTGCACATGCTATAACATACCGCTAACAGCATTTATTTAAATAAATATGTGTAAAATAAATGTGATCAAGGGCTACGACCATTTTGAAAACACGAAATATCTTTTGTTAAATCGCACTGTATCAACATTCAACTGAAACAATGCAACAAAGCACAAGTTTAGCAAGCATCACTACACAAAAGCATACTATACTACAGTGCATATTAATCTGCAACGTGACATAAAAAAAACTGCTTATTCTTCAATGGATGGTTTTGCGAGCATCGATGAATATAGAACATTGATGAGCATAGCAGCTTGGTCGCTTAACAAACTAATTGGAAGGCATAGACTTAGAACAAACAAAGGTATTAGAGCATGCACATACAGTCATCTAACTAATGACTACTTGAAAATTCTTTAATGGGTACCTAGACTTCATAAGTACAACAAACTATCCTAAACTTAAGAATATAAACATGACTAAAAAGTTATACGTACATTCATTTATTCATCAAAAAAGGGTTACCGCACATACATAAATGAAGTATAATCAACTCTGAGAAATACCTTTAACATATCACAGTAGGCAATCGGCATATTTTAACATATCCCTAACTTAAAACCTATACGATTTCCAAGTTGCATAAATTTCATCCAGGAATTAAAATTTGAATGTTACAAATGCAACTAAATTACTTTCTGCTCCGTTAAAATAGTGTACCACCAATAACATACTGCACATAATACAAGAAAAGGAACTTGTGTTCAATATCCATACTGCACACAATAAAAGAAATGGAAGTTGAACTACGAAAAAATTTGCTATAAGCAAACGACACCATTCAAAAGATCACAGAAAAACGAATCACTTCAGGCGGAGAACTTATGTTTGGTTTAGGGACAGAATGCACTTGCAAATCAAAATTTCGGAAAGCAATAAAAAGACGAAACTAATGCTCCAGTAATAAAGAGCGAAAATAAAACTGAGTACTGCTTAGCCAAATCCAGGCGAGTGAAATTGAATACTTGTTTTGTAGCATCTGTTTATAAATTGTTTGAATCGTTCGATACTGATTTCACATAAATATCTTTTCTCACATATTTTATCAAACGCTATAAGCGAAACCAATCGATTGATAAAAGTTTACGCAGTGTTGTCTGCATTGAATAAATTTGAAGGATATCCCTCCCCTGAATACAAATTTAAAGATCACAAAGAAAAATGATTAACT
Source organism: Allium cepa (assembly GCA_030765085.1). Taxonomy (NCBI): domain Eukaryota; kingdom Viridiplantae; phylum Streptophyta; class Magnoliopsida; order Asparagales; family Amaryllidaceae; genus Allium; species Allium cepa. The sequence continues at coordinate 840,940,369 of CM060939.1, read as the reverse complement.
TCCCAGTATAGAACAGTTCAAACAAACCTTTTTGACAGCAATAATTACGTTGAAAATTAAATCGTAAAAAATAAAATGGAAGGAACAATGTCCCAGTTGTAAAGGGCCTAGAAAATCATACCAATTAATCGGTCAATCCAGGCGAGTGTAACTGGAAACATTCATCATAATTTCGCAAGATTTATTTATGAAATTGTCCGAATGTTTCAATACCGAATTCAAACAAGAAGCTGAACTTGCTCACCTCTAATTAGATGAACAGAAAAGTCGAATGAAGCAGAGTTTGAATCACAGAGATTAAACATGGAATTAGCGGAAGTTAATGCAACAAAGATTCTGAAATAGCAGAAAAAAAAGAGCAGATGCTAGCGTTTGACGAAATAGAGAATTTAAAGGCAATGATTAGGGTTTGATGAACTGAAATGGCAATTTTAACCCCAGTGCTGTATGCTAATTTTAACTAAAACAATGTGATGCTTCTACTTAAACGATGTGGCGCTTCTGATTGTATTTGTACGCTCATTTACACACGTAAATTTTCCTAAATATTATCTACCTATTGTATCTTGATGCAGCCCAATCTGCTTATGTCTTAGGTCACCAACGACCTAGCAAGTTGATAAGTCGTCCAAACGACCTAGCGAGTTGTGGCTCGAGTCGTGCCATTTTTATGTCGCCTGTGAGTTATCTTGAATCACCTGCGTGCTATCATAACAAGTTATGTCAATCGGAGGAAGCAGCGAGGTATCTTATGTCGTTAGCGACCTAGCGACTTATGACGCTTTTCTATAAGTTGCTCAGTTCTATAAGTCGCTCCTGTTATGTCGTTTCAGAAACCATTTCCTTAAGTCGCTGTTCTTTTAAATCGCTCAACTGTGCTATCTTCTTAGGTCGCTCCAGTGTTATGTCGCTCAAGGTCTTATGCCACTTCTCTTTAAGTCGCAAGTTATGTTGCGTATTTCTTATGTCGCTTGTTGATAAGTCGCAGATTCTTGAAGCCGTGTTATGTCGTTAAGTCGCATATGGTGTTATGTCGAATATGTTGTAATTTCTTAAGTCGTATGTCGTTGTACTTATGTCGTTGTTGTATGTGTTGTAACTTGTACATCGTTATGTTGTTAAGTCGCATGGAGTTGTAAGTCGCATGATGTTAGGTCGTGTGTTGTTGTGCTTAGGTCGTTGGTCGTCTGTGTGCACCAGTGTTGTGTGTTGTAAACCCTATAAATAGGGGTGTGTTTGCATTATAAAAGTTAGTTGATTTTGAATAAAAATTTGTTTGTGTGCTTTTGCCACTTTTGTTGAAGTTGAGTGTGATCTTCTTCTTCTTCCATCTTCGGATACTCGAATGCGCTCGAATCAACGAATTTGAAGCCGATTCACGGAATCTCGTGCGCGAGATCAACGTCGAAGAATCGTAGATTTTCTAACGCGAAATCGTGCGCGATCAACGTGTTGAAGATAGTTAGAATCCAGTATCTCGAGAGATCAACGGATTTGGGCACTTGGGTATCATCAATTCACCAATTTATCTTTGTATCGTTCCATCATTTTGCTTCAAAAGTTATATCCGCTGCGTCAATTGGTATCAGAGGTAGAGAATCAGTTCCGAAGTTGATTCAGATATGAAGTTAACGTCAGAGCTTGCGGAGCTAGAAGAGCTAGATCGGCTGCGTTAATTGCCGAATCCGAGCTAAGTATCATGCGTCAAAGCTTGAAGAGCCGAGCCGAGTTAAGTGCAGAATTAAAGCCTAGGTCGAAGCCGAACCAGGTTAAGTCGAAGCCGAGCCAGGTTAGGTCGAAACCGTGCTAGTGCAGAGCCGAATTAAAGCACGATTGTGCTAAGTCGAAACTGAGTTAGACCGAGACGAGATTGTATCAATTTGTGAAGGAACCGAGATTGTTTGATGAACATGCCTCCGAGACGTGTAAATCGCTATCAGCAAGTTGAAGATGTGTATAGAAGACAAGAAGCTGAGCAGATGGAACAGCGTATCAATGACAAGTTCAACGAAGGTATTGAGAAGTTGAAGAAATTGATGAAAGACATGAATCACAATCAAAGGAGAACTTCACCAGTTTTGAGCCAGGGTGGAAACAGGGTTTCGCCATCAGTTTCGGGAGAAAGGAGAATGTCACCCCAGTATCATCGAGATAGGAGAGAATCATCAGTTTCAGTGATGCGAGATCACCATGGGTATCGAAATGAAGAAAAAAGAACTCAACGGGGGTTTGACAATGAACCATATTGTGATGTTGAAAGACAGGGTAGAAGAGACATGCGTGGACATAGAGATGTGGATGGTCGAGATCGATATCGAAGTACATCTGATTTTGAGGAAGATGCTGATAGAGGAAGTATTCATTATTGAAGTCGAGGCCAAGTGCGAAATCAATATCTGGATGTAGAAAATGATCGTAAATGGGAATCAGGGATGAGGATGGAAATTCCAAAATTCAAGGGTGGTATGCAAGCTGAAGAATTCCTTGATTGGCTGTCAAATGTTGAAGAAATTTTGGAATTCAAGGATGTGCCGGAGAATTGCAGAGTCAAATTAGTTGCTACGAGGCTAAGGGGAAAAGCTATGGCTTGGTGGCAGCAAACTAAACTAACTCGAGAGAGGATGGGAAAATCAAAAGTTGTTACTTGGGAGAAGATGAGAAAGATGATGAAAGAAACTTTCTTGCCGTACAATTACAATCTCTTATGTATCAACGTTTGAAGAATTTGAGACAAGGGACGAAGTCAATGAATGATTATGCAGATGAACTCTATCAATTGATTGCAAGGAATGATATTATGGAGACCGAGGAGCAGCAACGGCTAGATATATTGGAGGATTACGAACACAAATTCAAGACATGGTGAATATGTTTAATCCAATGTCTGTTGCTGAAGCAGATCAGAAAGCCTTAGCTTGGGAGAAACAAGGGAGATGGGGAGTTGGTGTGTTTACGGTTTCTAACAACCAGAATAAGGGTGCTAGTAGCAGTGCTAATGTTTCTAAGGCAGTTAGTAAGCCAATTGTCAAAGAAGCCATTAAAGCGAAGGTCAATGATAGTATTAAGTGCTATAATGGTCAGGAGTTTGGCCATAAAAGTAATGAATGTACAAAGCTAAAGAAGAGAACATTAGTTGCCGAGGAATGTGAGTATGAAGACGTGGAAGCTGAAGTTGATTATTCTCAACCATCCAAGTTTGATGAAGATGAAGAAGTTGTGTCAGGAGATGAAGGGTGTAATTTGATGATAAGAAGGTCTTGTTTAGTGCCAAAGTATGAGAATGATTCTAGTTGGCTAAGAAGCAATATCTTTCAGTCTACATGTACTATCTTGGGGAAGGTTTGTCGGTTTGTTATTGATGCGGGAAGCTGCAATAACATTATTTCTGAAAAAGCCGTCACAAAGTTGGGGTTGAAGACTAAAAACATTCTAGACCTTATAAACTGGGTTAAAGAAAGGTGGAGAAGTGATAGTGGAAAGACGAGCATTTGTTACATTTTCTACTGGTAAAAAGTACAAAGATGATATATGGTGTGATGCGGTGGATATGGATGTGTGTCATTTACTATTGGGAAGACTATGGCAATATGATAGAGCTGTACAACATGATGGTCGCACCAACAACTACAGTTTCATGTTCGAAGGAACCAAAGTTACCTTAGTTCCTAAGAAGCATGAACAAAGTGAAAGTAAATCAGAGAAGAAGGTGGAATCAACTAGCCTACTATCTTCGAACGAATTTGTTGAAGAAGTGAAAGATAGTGCTAAAATGTTCATGTTGATTGGGTATGAAGCAAGTGAAGAATTTAAAATTCTTGCAGAGGTTAGACCGGTGTTGAATAATTCGAAGATGTCTTTCCTACGGAATTACCCAAAGAATTACCGCCACTAAGGGACATACGACATCAAATTGATCTAGTGCCAGGTGTTGTTTTACCGCATTGGCCACATTATCGTATGAGTCCAAAAGAGCATGAAGAGTTGAGGAGACAAGTTGAGGAGTTGCTTAAGCAAGGGCGTGTTCGAGAGAGTCTCAGTCCTTGTGCTGTACCAGCTTTGTTAGTACTGAAGAAAGATGGTTCATGGAGAATGTATACGGACAGCAGGGCGCTCAACAAAATAACTGTCGGATACAGATTTCCTATGCCAAGACTTGATGATCTATTGGATCTGCTCAGTGGGCCTGTAATCTTTTCAAAGATCGATCTTAAGAGTGGTTATCATCAGATTCGCATAAGACCAGGTGATGAATGGAAGACATCATTCAAGACACGGGAAGGATTGTATGAATGGCTGGTCATGCTGTTTGGTCTATCTAATGCACCAAGTACATTTATGAGGGTGATGAATCAAATTTTCAGACCTTACATCGGAAAGTTTGTTGTTGTTGTTGTAGTTTACTTTGATGATATCTTGATATATAGTGCAAGCACATAGGAGCATATACAACACTTGCGGAAGGTGTTAACTATTCTTCGTAAGAAACAGTTCTATGCAGCAACGAAGAAATGCGTGTTCATGACGCCAAGTGTTTTGTTTCTGGGTTATGTCATGTCCAAGGAGGGGATTCAAGTGGACCGAAGTAAAGTAGCAGCAATCAGAGATTGGCCACAGCCTAAGACTATAACATAAGTTAGAAGTTTCCATGGGTTAGCTTCACACTATCGAATATTTATACCGCACTTTAGTAGTGTGGTGGCTCCTGTTACTGATTGTATGAAAGGAAAGCAATTTTCATAGACGGAAGAGGCAGGATCTACTTTTGAACAGATCAAGGAACTTTTAACCTCAGCACCAATTCTAGTGTTGCTAGTTTTTCAGGTTCTATTTGAGTTACATACCGATGCATCTAAAGTTGGGATTGGAGGAGTGTTGAGTCAGAAGAGTCGTCCAATTGCCTATTTCAGTGAAAAGCTTTTTGGAGCAAAGATGAGATACAATACTTATGATGTCGAGTTTTATGCCATTGTGCAGGCTGTGAAACACTGGAGACATTACTTGTTCCATAAAGAATTTGTTTTGTATACGGATCATGAAGCACTGAAACATTTGCAAGTGTAGAATAAAATTGCAACTAGGCATGCATCGTGGATAGCTTATTTGCAGCAATTTACATTCGTAGTAAAGCACAAGTCTGGAGTGACTAATCACGTCGCTGATGCATTGAGTCGGAGGAGTAATTTATTAACAACCATGCGAGTAGAGGTGATGGGTTTTGACTTACTTTCAGATTTGCTTACTTTAGATTCATATTTTTCCGAAATCATAGACAAAGTCAAACAGGGGAGCATGGATGGATATATGCTGGTTGATGGTTTTCTATTCAAAGAAAATCAATTGTGCATTCCAGATTGTAGTTTGCGAATGAAGATCATCAAAGAATTACATGAAGAAGGACACGTGGGCCGCGATCGTACTATGCAGTTGATTTCAAAGTCTTGTTTTTGGCCATTAACGAGACAGGAAGTTGAAAAATTTGTTCAGAGGTGCCATATTTGTCAAGTTTGAAGGGAACCGCTGCAAACGCAGGTTTATATATGCCGTTGCCTATATCTACTAAGCCATGGGTGGATGTTATTATGGACTTTGTGTTGGGATTACCGAGAACGCAACGTGGCAATGATTCTATCTATGTGGTGATTGATCGATTTTCGAAAATGGTACATTTTATTGCATGCAAGAAAACGGCAGATGTAGTTAACATCGCACAGTTATACTTCAAAGAGATCTATCGTCTTCATGGGTTGCCGAAATCTATTGTATCAGATAGAGACACTCGTTTCCTGAGTCATTTTTGGATGAGTCTATGGAGAATGGTGGAGACAAAGCTGAAATTTAGTAGTGCTTATCATCCACAGACGGATGGAAAAACTGAAGTTGTGAACATATCCCTAGGTAATCTATTGCGATGCCTCGTGGATGACAATTTGAAGAGTTGAGATTCGAACTTATGTCAAGCTGAGTTTGCACACAACCATGTAGTTGATCGAAGCACTGAGTTCAGTCCATTCCAGATCGTCTATTCAACAATCCCTAAAGGACCGCTAGATTTATCTACAGTACCACAGCAGAAAGGAGTGAACAAACGGGCTAGTGATTTGGTGAAGGAATTGCAAGAATTCCACAAGGTTGTGCAGGAACGATTGCTTAAGGCGAACGAAAAATATAAGCAATCCGCAGATATTAAACGACGACATGTTGACTTCAAGGAAGGAGATTTTGTGTATGCAGTGTTGACCAAGGATCGATTTCCTGTTGGAACTTACAACAAGCTAGCTTCTAGAAGGATTGGTCCTTTGGAAACCGTGAAGAAGATCAATGAGAATGCTTATCAGTTAAGATTGCCGGATCATATTCATACTGCTGACGTTTTCAACGTCAAATATTTGATTCCGTATCATGAGCACAAGGTTGTCGAGAAAGATGAAAGTGTGAATTCGGGATCGAAATCTTTTCAACCAGGGGAGGATGATGCAGCCCAATCTACTTATGTCTTAGGTCGCCAGCGACCTAGCAGGTTGATAAGTCGCCCAAGCGACCTAGCGAGTTGTGACTCGAGTCGTGCCATTTTTATGTCGCCTGCAAGTTATCTTGAATCACCTGCGTGCTATCATAACAAGTTATGTCAATCGGAGGAAGCAGCGAGCTATGTTATGTCGTTAGCGACCTAGCGACTTATGATGCTTTTATATAATTTGCTTAGTTCTATAAGTCGCTCCTGTTATGTCGTTCCAGAAACCATTTCCTTAAGTCGCTGTTCTTTTAAGTCGCTCAACTGTGCTATCTTCTTAGGTCGCTCCAGTGTTATGTCGCTCAAGGTCTTATGCCACTTCTCTTTAAGTCGCAAGTTATGTTGCATATTTCTTATGTCGCTTATTGATAAGTCACGGATTCTTGAAGCCGTGTTATGTCGTTAAGTCGCATATGGTGTTATGTCGAATATGCTGTAATTTCTTAAGTCGTATGTCGTTGTACTTATGTCGTTGTTGTATGTATTGTAACACGTACATTGTTATGTTGTTAAGTCGCATGGAGTTGTAAGTCGCCTGATGTTAGGTCGTGTGTTGTTGTGCTTAGGTCGTTGGTCGCCTGTGTGCACTAGTGTTGTGTGTTGTAAACCCTATAAATAGGGGTGTGTTGGCATTGTAAAAGTTAGTTGATTTTGAATTAAAAAAAATTTGTGTGCTTTTGCCACTTTTGTTGAAGTTGAGTGTGATCTCCTTCTTCTTCCATCTTCGGATATTCGAGTGCGCTCGAATCAACGAATTTGAAGCCAGTTCACGGAATCTCGTGCGCGAGATCAACGTCGAAGAATCGTAGATCTTCTAACGCGGAATCGTGCGCGATCAACGTGTTGAAGATAGCTAGAATCCGGTATCTCGAGAGATCAACGGATTTGGGCACTTGGGTATCATCAATTCACCAATTTATCTTTGTATCGTTCCATCGTTTTGCTTCAAAAGTTATATCCGCTGCGTCATATCTGTAGTCTATTTACTTACATGAAAGTTGAGTTTTATTTGGAGGTTTGCAGCAATGTTTATGTAAATTAGGACTCCATTTTTTTTTCAAAATCAAAAATTGCAAACTAACTTACGCTTTTTCCACTTTTCAAAAGTTTCAAACATTTCATACAAAATATCAAAATCTGAAAACGCAAACTAGTATGCGCTTTCCTAATAGAAAGCACACATTGACTTGCGCTTTTTAAAATTTTCAAAAGTTTTAATAATTTAAAAACTTCAAAAAAGTTTCGAAATCAAAACGCACAAACTAGCTTGTGCTTTCTTGATAGAAAGCACAAGATAACTTGCGTTTTAAGAAAATTAAAAATTTTCGAAAAAAATCAGAAAAGTGCAAGTAGCCTTGCATTTTTTGTCAAAAAAGTGTAAAGCATCTTACGTTTTCTTTTTTTTTGAATATAGAGACTAAATTTGCATATTCTTTTCTATAGGGAATTTTCTTATAATAACATAAAAAACAGAGACATGTAGCTCTTTTCTTGGTTTTAATTTGTGTGCCCTTTCGTTTTCAGTTTTCTAAAAAATCACTTATGTTGTCAGGTGCCACATGTCTATATAATTTAGTTCTCTCAAACAATTTATCATCTACACATTTGTTCTCTATTTATTACATTTTTATCTACCACCTATGAAAAGTAAATTTTATCCTTTCATTTCAATGTTCCTCTCAATATTTTGTCATCTTTTCAGGCTATGTGGCAAATGTTTTCAATTATATTATATTTCTATACCTATAATTTACTGTTTATTATATCAATTTATACATATTTGTTTCCATTTTACCTATCTATTTATATTCAAATTTGGATCCATGCCTTTTCCATTTTCTCTCCTTAAGCCAATATTTAACATTTTTCTCCTAACATATATCTTGCTCTAAAGCTCTCTCTCTCTCATCTATGATGTATTATTAATTCTACTCCATGTCACTTATATATCATTCGTATATTATTTTGAATAAATATTCAAAAGACTCTTTAAAAATAGAATACGTCTTTTTAGTATGAATTATTGTTATCCTCATCATTATTTCGTTGCATAGCTTGAAAATTCTTAAATTATATATTATAGAAAAAACTACTATGTGAAAATAACTAAATGAAAACTCCTATATCTATGCTAGTATAGTTCAATATATAAGGTTAGTAATTTTCTCTCACTCCTTTATTCTCATCCTTAATGTGTTATTTCCATAAATTCTAGATTGAATTTTATATTAAAGTCTAGTGTACACTTTAAACATTTGTTAAATAAATTATATATGAAGTTCAATATAGGTTAATGTTAATCTCTATCCTTATTTCAAAAAATTTAACTTTCGTAAATTTTACCTCAAATTTTACATTAAAGCCCATCTTCCTCTATGAAAATTTACTGAAAATTTATTTTGTAATCATCCTCGTTTACAAAATACCTTCACTGAAACATAAACCCTATATTTTTCCCTCTGACATTTCACTTTCCTTAGTTTCGGCCATAATTACGATAGTTTATGTTCATGGACTAAATTAATTTTCATTTCATAACTCGGTTGTCATTCAACTTTTATAAATAAAACAAACCAATTAATTTGAGACATGTAAAATCTCTTCATTTTGCTAATTGAATATTCAGTCCCATCCGTGCATATTTTATTTATTCCATCCAATCTATATTAAATTTGTTAATATATTTGTGGTAAATTTTTCCATCCATTCTCAAACAGCTTATTTGAGACGACCCGACTTCCTTACTACATAAAATCGCATCATCTTTAAGAAAGAAAGGGATAGAAAAGAGAAAAGATAGAAAAGAAGAAAGAAACAACATCAGAATCTAAACAGCGGAACGAATAAATTATATTACTCACATAGTACATTACATAGTATCATATACATCAGAGATACAGAGCTAAAACAACACATACCAGACAGTTATAAACACCTGTCTAGTTATACAACTCAATACAGCAACTCAGAGAACATACAGCGGATTACCCTATAGCTATACGCAGAAGCCTCCTGCTCCATTTGCTCCTCCAGATTTCATCAAGCCAACCTAAAATCCTAACCTAAATCCCTTGGCTACTCGTAAAAATTTGAGTACCCAAGAGTTTAAGAAAACAGAATAAACTCAGGGTCAGACATGGGTTTGGTGTGAGTAAACGGTTAAAGCTGCTTAACTTTAAAAACCTTTGAAAGAAAAGGTATCACGTAAGACTTCCCACACATAAACATGGAAATTTTTTTACCTTACGCTAACCAAAGCATTTGATAGGAAATCCGATGATATTATAATAGTGTCTAGAGTTTTCAAATAAATATGAAATAGACGAAATTCTTACATGATTAAATTCCAGCTACTAGCCAAAAAAGTGGGTAATAAAATCAAAACCGTTGGCACTTATTGGATTTTGGATTCCATACAATGGCAGGGCTACTGGGGTACCGCCCATCACAGTGGCCTAGATCACCGTACCGAGAAGTACGCCTACTTCCCTACAACACAAAGCTTGACCCATTCCTTACTGAACAGTTCCAAATAAGACAACCCCGGCGGATGTAGCTATTCAACCACCCACACAGCCGAAATAAAAGGGACATCTAGACAGGGGTAAATCTTACTCTCAAGTGGGGGCTACCCACGAAGCTTTGTTACACCTCCCCTATTTTAGCCATTCCCGGTTGATGAGGCTTGAGGCTACGATTACCTTAAGTGAACACTTCACATAGAATGCTCATCGTCCACCTGACGATGTTCTGAAAGCATTCAATCCATACAAGTTCGTTCCGGGTTCGAACAAAACCGAAGGCATTATCTCATTACACTCCTTTTGGAATCACCCTCAGAGTTAACGACCATAACCCTTGCACTCTGAATCACCATCTCGAATCTATAAGAACTAATTCCATCAAACTCATTACGGAATCACCCACAGAGTTATACTGACAGTATAGTCCTTACACCTCGAGTCTTCACAAAGCTCTACTTTGATTCACGACCTAACGTTTAATTGGATCGATGTAGTTTTCGGATATCCAAATATGGAAACCCGATCCCGGACTCATCGAAATCCAAAGCGTGTCTTTTAGGTCCAAGTTGTTTTAAAGTTAAACAATTAAATTCGACTATCTATATACACAGAATAGATAATTCACAAGTCACAATTGATGATCACATTTTCAAATAACAGGTAATCCACAATATCAATATCATAATAGATAATCTATATATCAACATCCAAATTGATAATCTATGCAATCATCACAATGCAACCAAGCATTCATATCACACAACCATACTTATCTCATTACTGAGATCACAAAGCATTCAAGACAAGTAATGTCATCCATTCATACATAAGCAATGATTTACTCATACCATAATATAATTAATTTAAAATGAATTAAATTAACTATCTCTATCTCTAATTAGTTTAAAGTGAATTAAATTAATTACTTCATCTTTTAATTAATTTAAAATAAATTAAATTAATCACCTTCCTCTCAATAAATCTTGCTTACCTATTCTTCAATTAAACAAATTAATCGATCATCGTCCTAATTAATCAACCTTGACTAATTAACTCTTAATAAAGTAATTAATCCTTAATTATTCTCATTAATCATATCAATTAATGAACTTTAATTAATTACTCATGCTTAGATTAATTGCTTTTAATTAATCAACTTAAATACAGTAATTAATTATTCTTAATTACTTCTTAATTACTTTTTAATTACTTTTTAACTACTTTATAAATTCTTTGATTTATTACACCAAGTAATAAACCTTTAATTACTTTACCAAATAATTATTCATTTAAGATTACTTCCCAATTAGTAATTTACCTTAACTTAAAAACCTCTGTAATTTATCAATTACTTATCTTAAGTAATTGGCCTTATCAAACTTATTAAGTAAACATACTTAATCCTTTATCAAGTGACTATCATTAATTAATTAACAAATTAATTAACTTACTTGATCACAATTATCTCATCAATTATAATTGAGTAATTCATCCCTTAATTACTCATTCACCAAATTAATCTTCAATTAACAAATTAACTGTCATTAACTATTAATTAATAAACCTTAATTATTAATCAATCCTTTAATACAAAGAAATTAATCACTAATTACCTTTATAATTAATTAATTAAACTTAATTAACAATTTAATTATCTCTTAATCATTAATTAATAAACTTAATTATTAATTAACAATCTTAACTACAAATTAATTAATCCATAATTAAAATTAATTAATTCTTAATTACAATTAATTAACCTTAATAAAAATAGTTAATTGATTCTTAATTACCTTGCATTTTAGATTAATAACCTTTTTAATTATTAATTAAGAAAACCCTTATTATTACTTAATAAATCCTTTATTAAGTATTAATTAATTACTATTTTAATTAACTCTTAATTACTTAAATAAATAAGTAATTACAATTTAATTAATCATTAGTCATAAATTAAATCATCATCTTAATTAATAGTTAACTAAATAAATAATCATAATTAATTAATTAATTAACCTCCTTTAAATTAATAATTAAATAAATTAATTATCTTAAAATTCCTTAATTAACTAACTAATTACAAATTATTAATACTTAATTATTATTTAAGATAAAACATTATCTTAAATAAATCTTGAAATCTTTACTTAACTTAATTCATTAATTAAATTAAATTATAGAGAAATCATTAATTACTTTCCTTAATTATTAATTAACAATTCTAATTTCAAGTCAATTAATTATCTTAACTTTAACTGTTAATTTTAAATCATTTTACACTAATTAATTTAAATAAAACATTTACTTAAAATTCTCTTTTATATTTCAAAATAAGTTTTGAAATAATATTAAGATTTTAACTTAAGACATTTAAAACATCATACAAGTTTTATAAAAACAATTTAATTCAAGACAAGAATTTTAATTTAATTTAAACTACTTAAAGTTTAAAACTTATTTTATATTTTAAACTAAAAATCAGGTTGAACATTAATTTGGGTTCAACCCATATATACTTGAATTTAAGTAAAAGTACATTTTTATTTTAAAACAACCTCTCTTTAAAATTTTAAAACTGTTTTAATTTAAAACTTAAAACTGTTAATATAACAGTTTTAGACCCCTGCACACAACCCAGAACCCCCCCCCCCCCCACCCCGAGTTCCTTCCCGAGCTATCTCCCCTACTACCCGAGTTCCCGTTCGAGGAAACAAGCAAAACCCCAGACATCATCCCACTGAAACACTCAACCCACTCGTGCACCTTCACCGATGCCAAAACCACCACCGGTCAACGTCGACACCTCCGACAAGTCACTCTACCATTCTACAGACATTCACGACCCACGGAACACCATCACCCATCTCGATTCAAAATCGAGTACTCAGGTTGAACTCGAGTCCTAAACCATCACCAGAGAATTCTCAGAATCATCGCCTCCGATCATCTAAAAATCCTACAACTCCGACTAACAATCCCTGATCCCCCACGCTTCCTTCACCAGAATTTTCTTCAAGCCCGATGTAGTTTTGAAGATTCAGTAGTAAAATTCCCAAGTCCAAACAGAGCTAGGGTTAAAACCATAATCAAGCAATCTCAACCTTCACAGTAAATTATAAATTCTTTAATCATTTTTGCTACACTCTCTGATGCTTCACCTAACTCCATCTACAATCTCGAGCCACCCAGATACACAGATCAACATAATTGGGCAAAAACAAAATTTCAGATAATACCCAATTCCTCTCTCAAAACAAATTTGAAAATTGATATACTTGTTTCAAAAATTCTAATTTTCCTAGCCGTTCCAAGATATAAGCTTGAATTTACAAAAATTAACATTTGATTTCAATATTTGGTAATAATTTTGCTACTGCATTATTTGTTTCCAGAAGAAATTTCAAACCAGAACATAGTTTTATTTCTTTGTTCTTAATTTATACTAATTTAACTTATTTTGCTTAAAACAAAATTCTAACTGTTGTTTAATTTGGAAGATAACTTGAAGATTTGGCTTAAAATCAAACTTTACAAAGAGAAGAAGGGAAGCAACATACACAGTTTTCAAATGTATCAAAACCCATTGCATAATCATATCTACAGAGGCAAACTGCTATGCATATAAAACAATCACCATTTCAAAATCATGCAACAGAAAATTTCCTCTTAAATTTTAATAATTTGTTTACTCACCTCAATTTAAAAGAAGACAGTGCAGAGGTTTTGAAGATGAACTGGAAATTTCCAAGATGCTTTGAACTGAACTTGCAAAAATACTTTGAATTGATGATGAAGCTTCATTTTAAACAGAGAAACCTTCAGATTTGCTTCAACAATTTGTTTCAGGTAATACTCTGACCCATGCATGCATAAGAAAGATTTGATGCAGACATTCAAATATGCAGAACTGGGTTGATAGCTTGCAAAAACATTTGAAAACACGATGCAGATTTTGTTTGAGGATTGATCAGATTTTCATTTTGAGGAATTGATTTTTGTTTTTAGAATAAACTACAGGCATGCAGTTTGATTTTCACACAAAAATTCAGGTTTTTGGTTTGAGTTTGAGGAGGTTTCAGATTTTATTTTGAAGGTTTTCTGGTTTTGGATGAGTGAAAGTTGCATGATGATTTTAGTTTTCCTTTTGGAAATGAACAAAGAATTAAAGAAAATGAGAAAGATTGTTTATATAGGATAATTTCAGATTTTATTAACGTAAAAAGAAAATTAAAAAGAACATGGACACTTGTCCCTAATTACATTAATGTTCTAACACTTGTTATCAAAGTGTTTTAGAATTAAACATTTGTCAAAATTGAGTTTATTCTAATTCTAAAGAAATTTAAAAGCATTTTAAATTAATTTCCAAATTAACAATCATGTTTTCTTAATTTTTAAAATACTTTCTAATTAAATATCAAATAAACAAATACACTTATACATTTATAAATGTATGCTAATTTATATAAAATACAATTTTTAAAAAGAAATGAAACCAAATATGATTTAAATAAAATTATAAAACGTTGCAAAATCAAAAAAATGCTATTTCAAAAGCCTTGCATTTATTCTTATTAAATAAATAAAATTCCAAATTTCCATAAAAAGAAAAATAAAAAATATTATTTTTAATTAAAATATTATCTATATATTTTAAAATCAAACCATATTATTATTCTATTTTAAAATGTATGTATATTCTTGAATTCAAATTTATATTCATTTCAAAGTCAAATTTTATAACCAAATCCAAAAATTACTTTAAATGAATAAATATCAATTTTTAAATAAGCACATTATTATTTACAAATAATATATCCTATTTTAAAATCAATTTAAAATACACAGAAATAAATGTACTTAAACACACTTATCAACTTTGAAAACAATAAATATATTTAGAATTTATTTATACAAACAAAATAAATATCCTTTATTTAAAACCAATTTATAACCATAATTAAAATATTACTTGGTTAATTATCTTTGAAAATAACAATTTTATCAATTTCAGATAATTGAATAAGAGATTATCAACATTTTAAACTCCTGAAAATTTCGGGATATTACATTATTATCTACACATTTGTTCTCTATTCGTTAGCTATCTATCAGTTGCCTACTATGAAAAGTAAATTTATCCTTTCCGTTCCACGTTCCTCTCCTAGTTTTGTCGCCTTTTCATGTTATTGCAAGTGTTTTCAATTATATTATTATTTTTACACCATATTGAGATCTCTATACCGAGCAATTCAGCGCAGAGTCATTCGACAGGTTATCCTATCGTTCTCGAAGACACCTTGTCTTCACCACCGTCTTCATATGCTTTCCGTTTCATCGTATCACTATTTGGAATGAGTTATATGACACAAAGTCCTCTCCCAGCTAAAACAAATAGTGAGCTCTTAATTTTAAAACATAGAGATACTGGGATCTTAGTTAAGTCACAACTTAAAACCCAAAAGCTTTCTTCAAATGATTTAAACAAATTACCATTTTCAAATCTTTAAACGAAAAGATTCACTTCACAAAGTTCACCAATCTTTCACAAAGATTCATTTACAATATTTAAACAAAAGATCTATCTTTAAGATCCTCTTTTGTTTGAAAACAAAGTTCACAAATATTTCACAAAGATTCCTTCGTAGCTTTTGAACCAATTCCATTTCAAATCTTTTATACAAAAGATACACCGTTAAGATCCTCTTCAATTTCAAATAAGGTTCAACCATCTTTTACAAAGATTCATTCATAGCTTTCAAAACTATTTCAATTCCATTTCAAACTTGAAATCTTTCAACACAAATTGGAAATCCTTTCTTTATATGAAAGCTATTACTATTTAAAAGCAAATGTTTTCATTTCGGAAAAATCCGATTACATTTTCATAAGTTAAAGCCCTTCAAGTCTGAAACTTGGGTTAAATTAAAATTTCCAAAATGGTTTAAAACCCATATAAACACATTTATAACTTGTATAACCTTTTTAAACCATAATTTCCAAATATAGAATTCAATTCCAAATCTTGAATTCAACTTCAAAACAAACTATTTAAATTTCAAACTTTATCCAGTTATTCAAAATAACTTTTATCTTTGAAAACCCCCCTTTACAAGCTTTTCATATTTAGCCCAATTCCATTTCCAAAACCATTTGGATTCAAAATTCAACTTTTAAAATCATTTTGAATAAAATAGAATTAAATTCAAATATTTGTGACTTAACCAATTTCCTCGTGAAATCCATATTTATGTGTGTATAATGTAGTCCAGGGGTTTTACACAATAGTGCAACATCATCAATCATCTTATTAATAAATTATTAATCCTAGTTAATTAATTACAAACCATCTTAATTAATTAACCTTTAAAAACAAATTAATCTACTTTTAATTATTAATTAATCAACCTTTAATCATTAAATAATTAACCTTTAATTATTTAATTATTCTTTAATTAATTATCTTTAATTAATTAATTAATTAATGATTAACCCTTAATCAATTACCATTAAATTAATTATCCTTAATTAATTACAATAAGTGATTATCCTAATCACTTACATTAATAAATCACAAATTAATTATACTAAGTAATTATCTTTTAACCGCTTTATAAAACAATTTTAATTATTAATCAGTTATTTAATTAAGTAATTATCTTTAAGTAATTAATTTCTTATAATTACCTACATTAATTAATCTTTGTTAATGAATAAATTATTTTTAAATTATTAATTAATAAACCTTAATTATGAATTAATAACCCTTAATCACAAATTAATTAATTCTTAATCATAAATTAATTAAACTAATTTATTACACTTTAATTACCTTCTTAATTAAATAAATCTTAAATCATTAAAACTTAAATTAACTTTTAAGTTAAATCCTTTATCATGTTAATGGCTTAATTATCATTAACATATGTATTTAAAACATTACACCTTTTAATTAACTATTTAATTTTATCTTTAATTAAGATTTAAAATAATTACAAATTTAACTTAACAAAATTTTAAATTAACAAATCATATAACAACTATTTAGAAATATTTATTATATAAAGAAATAGTTTTCAAATAAGATTCAAGTTAAATTTTAAGACTTTCTCTTTATAAAACTTTATAAAAACTGTTTAAAACTTGAAACTTGATCGGTTTTAAAATTTGAAACTTGATTTATTTTCCTTTGGAAATTTATTTAGTTTAATAAATTTATTTTGAAACTCAGTTGAAACATTTCAAAGTATTCTCGGCCCAAACCCAGAAATCACGACTAGGAACCTGAGCCATAATGAATTATTCTCGAGTACCACACCGAGCTCCCTCCTTCTCCCTTTTCTTTTTGAAACGTATTTAAAAATCCTATTAACTTATTAAACAACTCGAGCCCAGATCAAATTTTCCCGAGTTCATTCTTGCATTTACACGAGCGCGAAACCGAGATAAACATCTACTTCCCCGAGCCCTCATCACATAGCAACCATTTGACGCCAGAGATCACGCGTGCACGTGCACAACCGCCTCGATTACCTCTGGCCAACTCCTCGACCATCAACACGTCACCGTTGATCAACACAAACCTCCAGGCCGCCCAAACCTTCGAGGTGAACACGAAATCAAATTTGAGCTATCGAAATAGCAGGGACCCCAAAACTCGATCAACTAATTGACCTCGTCGACGTCAGTTCCGTCCACCGGAGCTTCCCATACTCTGACCATGGTAGCATCACAGGCCACACGACATAACCCCCTCACGCTATCCACCTCGATGCGCCATCGATGCCAGAAATCGTCATGCAACCACCTAGTTCAAAACTAGGTTTTAAACCTCGATCGTCGTTGTATGATCACCACAGTCACTGATAAAATCAATAACCATATTTCCAAAGATCCACATCCCCTAAGCCATCTTCGATAACAGCCCTGAACTCCAAATCTTCATCGATCGCCGACGATTGATGAAATACCCACAATTGTTCAACTCGAACATTCCAATTGATTATCAAACTAAAAATCAAGCTATTTCCATTAAAATTCATTAATCACCATCACGAATTAGGCGGGTTGACCAAAAAAGAGAATTCAAATGATTGATATTTGATCAAATTTGATTTTCTACTGTGAATTTACAAATTTGAATTTATTTCTAGCTATATAATTCTAAAACCATTTTTATAATTGACAATATACTGTAACAATCAAAGTTTATTTTAAAATCAAAGGTTAATATGGATTGGAGATGAAGAAGTTGATTTTTAAAACAAATTTCTGAATCCTGTAACTAACAGAGGCAATATTGTCTGTATATCAGACATGCACACCTATCTCCTTGTATATAAATATATACACAAGCATATTCAACAACAGAACACACGTTTATCATAGCACACTCCAATATTATCCCAAACATCAAGATAAGTAATAGGGTTAAGAATTTTGCTCACCTTATATTTAACAGAGAGGAACAGAGAAGCTTGAACAAAAATCTGGAATTATAAAACGATCTGAACTTTGATTTGTTGAAATAATTATGAAGCTTGATTCACCAGAGTTTGGGTCTTTAACTTGCTTTGATTTTTTTTTCCTTGTTTGCTTCAGAACTTTTTTTAGGATTTTGAAATTTTGATTTAAGTTTGCTTGCCTTTGAGTTGATTTCTTTATTATTTTTTTCTTCTTGGCTTTCATCTATAGTTTTATTTTGTTTCAATTTTTTTTTCTTTTCTTATTTTGAATTAGAATGAGATGATTTTTCTTTTGCTGATTTGAGTCTGAAGTTTGTTTTATTTTAAGATTTGAGAAGTGAAGTGAAAATCAGCCTGGTTATTCTTTACATTTATTTCTATATGTTTTAATTTTAAAAGAAATGAAGTCACTTGTTAATTAGTGTTAACACTTGCCAAATTTTCTTATTACATGGTTTACAAATGTTTTGATGCATTTTTAATTATCTTCCACTTGTCAATGCACGTGTTTAATAAATGTTAAAAACTTAAAATTTATGTTCAAACCCTTTTTGTTAAATTTATTTATATATTAATGTTTTAAATATAATTTCATGTAATTTTTCATTTGTATTTCCTCTTATACTATTTATATATATTTATAACTTTGAAGAATAAAATTTAATAATTAATTAAACACTAATTCAAATATATTTGAATTTAACTCCTTAAATAGCTTCTTGAAAATTGTTATATTATTCTCAACTATAATCTAAAATCAATTAAACATTAATGATTAAGTGTAAAATGTGTATATACTTGAATTTAACTTTGTAAATAGCTTTTGTAAATCAATTTCAAAATAAAATTTTCAAATCATCATATTAGAAATACAAAACAAATTTTCCTTTTATTATTAAATTTTTAAAGTTTCTAAATCCAATATATTATTCAAAACATTTTTTCTGAATTTTCCAATTGGAAATCGTATTTAAAAATGATATTTATATACATATATATTAATAAACAAGTATCTATTTAATTTGGAATATAACAAATTAATTCACAATTTAATTTCAAAAATTAAATTAATTACCAATTTAAATTTGTTCTAAAATTGGGATCGTTACAGATTTCCCCTTTAAGAAAATTTCGTCCTCGAAATTTGCTAGGGAGACAACGAAGAATAGATGAAAGATAGAGAAATATCTTTCTAGATCAAACTAAATATCAATTCTACATTTCGCTTACCAAATCAAAATATCAGTAATATGAGCTCAAACTCATTCAATATTACACAAGATACTCGGGCTACCATATCTACGAAATATACAGGGGTATTTGGTTAGTTTGAAGGATAACTAACCATTCGCAGGATATATCTAGACCTAACCGAATAAATAATGGATACTCAATCTAGGTTGGAATATCCTAAAGTATGCACCAACTTGTCCCTCATCGGACTTTAGTCCTCATAAGAAGTCACAACAAAAATTGCAAACTTTGGTTTTGATCAAAATCGTTTTATCGATCCTAATTAATTTATTTCAAATTGAATTTTAAATTCATTAAAGTTTAAAACTAAAAGTTAATAGAAAACCGATGAAGATAATACGAATTAGGAACTTATCTGCACGATTCGAAGTGCTACCATTGCACCAAAGCTTCTCCTTGTAGCTGCCACGAAGCAATCAAAAAAATTTGGAATCGGATGATGAACAAAACAAATTGAGGATAAGTTGTTTCCTTGTTGTTACATGGTATTTGTAGTGGTATTCCCATGTCCCCTACCTCATCCTCTACTTGCACTCGTACTCACTATCAGTGGATAGTAAGAGAATTTACTGAGGCATGCGGACAGATATCTTAGGGATATACCCATTCTAGGTTATACTTCACCCTATCTCTAATGAGTTACCTAATGTGTTATACTCCACAGCTAAAGTTCAACCTTTATCTCTAATACCAAATGTGACGACCCGAATTTTCGCGTTCGAAAATCGACATCCATACTTCAACTCGTATTCGAATGCCGCAGATTCAAACGTTCAAATTTGATTCGCCAGAGCTTATAACACATTAAGTATAACAACACAGCGGAAATGTGACGCCCCACCTCTATGCTCACGATAACAAAGAGTATTAAAAGAAATACTGTCTATTATTGTGAAGAATAAGGCTGGATAGGAGCGGCCATCCGTAGTTAGACCTTACACTAGTATTGGTTATCTCGATAGGAGTGGTACATATATTTTTATTTTTCATCTCTTAGTTGTTTACTCCCATTGACATACCCAATTCTAGAATAAAACGAACTACGATGGTTCATAATAGTTTAGGACAATAGATATAATAATAACACTGATAATATAATTGCGGAACACAGATTAAACAAAAGTCTCATATATATATATAACTGATGTTAGTTACAATACATTTGACACAATACATATGATACAATACATATGATACAACTACAACTGTCGACTCTGGAAGTTACATATACAAGTACATTATCGTGAATAATATATACATGAATATACAACATCCTATACAAATACACTAACTACTATAAAGAACGACGACTACTCCAAAAGATATGAAAAGTCTTCAAGCTCAAACAGCAACCCAAAGTAAAACATCAACAACCTGTAAATACTCGGTCTGACCCGAGTATTAAATTCAAAAGAAAATAATACACGGGTCAGTCTAATTCAAACTCAGTTATTAGTGCACAAAAGCAATAATAATTAAATATGAATAGATGACAGTCAAAGTAAATTCACCTATCCGATTCTTTAACAAGAAATCGGATAGCGATGAATATAACACATAATAGTGTTAAACAACAAATCAACAGATCCAAATCATCAACAGAGATAAGTGAAAAGAATACCAATGAAGATAATTTAGAAAACATCAGAATTGCCTAAATGGCAATTAACAACAAAATCTAATTATTAAATAAATAATTAGAAACTCAGAATCTAATTTTCAAAAAGATAATTAGACAACATCAAAATGATCGAATCAAATTGTTAACGCTAGAAAATAAACGCTAACACCCCGGTGTATAGATGGAAATTGTGAAAGCACCACCCGTTGGTACGGGAATAAAGTATATGCAAAGAAATCACAGGAAAGCTATAAAAGACACAGTATTTATAGTGGTTCGGCTTAGGATCAAGCCTACATCCACTTTAAAGCTCTTTATTGCTGATTTAGTTACAACTCTTTACAATCAACTCTGATTACAACACACTTAGACAAATGTCTCAAACCCCGATGTAGAAGAATCCTTCGAATGCATGATGAATGAGTTATTTTTCTTCTTGAGATTTGTCGAAATGTCTTTGGTGATTGGAGTGATAGAAGTGTTGTTTGAGTGTTGCTTGAAGTCGAGATAACAGCAGAGTAATGGCGCCAAGGAAGTCCGTCCCCCCTTATGTTGAATATGGCCATGTATTTATAGGCAAAATGTTAGGCTGAAACTGTCAAGTCATGAGTCGTGACCGACTCATGATGAGTCGTGACCGACTCATGATGAGTCGTGAGTTATCTACGAGTCATCCCTTTGCAGCATGACTCTGAACTTGCCTCTGAGTCTTGTGTCGTGCGTCGACTTATCTTTTGAGTCGTAAACCTCCCTGAGTCGTGCCACCCTTAACTCATAGAATCTCCTTAACTCGCCAGGTTCCTTAGGTCGTAGGTTTCTTGAGTCGTTAGCCTGTTGAGTCATGGACTTTTCCTGAGTCGTAGCTCTAATGAGTCGGTAAGACCTTAAGTGGATGAGTCGTGATCAGATGAGTCGGTCTTTGATGAGTCGGAGCCAGGTCAAATGAGTCGGTACTTTCCCTAAGTCGTCCTTTCAATGAGTCGCTAATGCTTTAACTTATTAGGCTCCTTAAGTCGTGAGTCGCTGAGTTTAGAAACTCCCATGAGTCGCATAATAGTTGAGTCGGGGATTCTTTGAGTCGGTCCTTTCCTTAAGTTGTGAGGTCTCCTGAGTCGTTAGGCACCTTAAGTCGTAGGTCGTTTCAAGTCTTAACCCGTTGACGCCTCTAACTCGTAGGCCTTTTAGCTCGTATGCTGGAACGGGGTTAACATTTGCCCCTCGAAGCACACGCTTAAGTCGTAAGTCGTGTGCTTCGACTCATCATGACCCGCGCCGAATCGAGTCCCAACATTTCCAGGTATAAAAATGCTTGAGTCGCTTCTCCTCTTTCTCACTTCTTATTACTTATCCCAGAGCCGCATCTGCCATTAGAGACCTTTCAACCTTTCGAAGGCGAATCTAAGTTAATTGATCATCAATCCATCCTTTCCACTACATTGCGTAAGTGATTTCGAACTTCAATCCAACAACGTCCATTGCTAGGGCACAAATTTTCGCTTCCTGTTCCCAAATCACCGCCGCATGTCTCACTTGGGCTTTGATTTGAGTTGTGAACGATTTTGATCATTGTTGGCTACGTTGTTGTTGTGATCCTCTAGATTATAGCATCGCGTTTGATTCGCCGTACACTTGAAGCGATTCGAATTGGTTTTTTTTTTTTTTTTTTTTTTTTGGGTGCTTTCTGATGATGTGAGGAGAAGATGATGAATTACAATGTCTTGATTTGACTGGCCCGTGGGTTCGGAGGAGATGAGGAAGTTCTTAACGGGTTAACGGGTTAGAAAGGGGTTGATTGGTCGAGGAAACGACTTAGGATCTCACGACTTAGTTGGTTTTGCTTTTCGGCCACTGATTCTGAAATACCTTGCAATCACAACCGTACACGACTTAATGCTTTTAGCCATAAACCACAAACGACTCAAGCTATAAGTCGTGAACGACTTAAGTCATAAGCCGTGCACGACTCAGTACTTGCTACTTTCCCGTGACTTATCCCTTAAACCGTGCACGACTTAAACTATAAGCCGTGTACGACTTAGTGGCTTCCATGCGACCCAGTAGCCTTTACTATCGACTTTAATCCGACTTAGCAAATTTTACGACAAAATCCATGAGTCGTGACCGGGTTAGAACTTAGAAGGTTTCTTATTGCTTTGATCTGGAGCCTTCCTCCTGTTCTTTGACTTACGACTCATAGTGCTGCCGACTTATAACATCAGCGGTTTAGAGTTGGAGTAACCTAACTTAACTCGCCTCACTTTCCTTAGGTCGTAGTCGAGCCACCTAAATAGCCAACGACTTAGCTTAACCCGTACAAAGAATCCTTGAGTCGTTTTTGACTTAGTACTTGTAAATTTTGTTTGAACTCCGAATTATTGCATGGACTCTGAACTGCTATACTGCTGCATTCTTTTACTGATTACTTCAACTTGTAAGCTAATAATCTGTTAATACAACATTCACAGAAAACTGGGACGAATATACTGTCATTGATTGTCCACATCGAACGACAGATTAGTTAATGATATATAATTAACTTAAATAAATCGTGTGAATGAAGTGCTACCAATTTCAAGTGGAATATTAAAGCAGCACTGGATTAGTCAATTGAAACTGACCAGCCCGCATTAATATTGTGCTTGAGCTTTAAATAACAAGTTCCGAAATTACCATAGTCAATCAATCGTCAACCAGTTTAATTCCCGTTATCTTTACTTGTTATTATTATTATTTTATTAGCTTTGCACGACACTTCACACTTTTTAGGAAACGTGCACCTTCGCATTTGAACATCCAGTTGCTTGTGTAGAATGACCTCTCATCAAGAAGAGCCGATGGGTCAGGCTGAAGATGTCTTTCCAGTAGCCATCCCTATAGACAACCCTCCGGAGAGAACACCCACAACTTTGAATCAGCGGGTGTTTAACCAACTGCGCATTCAGTTTGGCATTGATGACGCTGACACCTTATTTCCGGGGCCAAATGACACTGCTGACAATCCTCCCTACGGCTTTGTTGCAGTCAATCGCCAAATGTGCTTAAGTGGGGCGATTCCTCCTTTTAACGGCTTTCTCCAACAGCTTCTGCTTCGGTTGTCTATCTCTCCATTCCAATTACACCCCAATGGCTATGCCATTTTGATGGGGTTATGTGTTCTATTCAGGAGAGTTTTGGATCGGTTACCAAGCTTCGAGGAGATCTGCTATTTTTGCTCATTCACGAAAACTAAAGACCATCCCTCCATTGTGGTTGTAAGAAGCGCTCGAAATCGCAAACTTATTACTGATCTCTCCGAAAGCGCTCACGGATTTTTGAATCAGTTTTTCTTCGTTCGCTGCCCTCCAGGGTTTTATGCCATCTGGAGAGTGGGAAGTAAGATTTCCTGTCTCTACTTTTTCCGTTTTGAAACTTTCTCGAGATCTGAACTCTCAGCTGCTAATTTCATTCTTTCTCTGTTTTTAGCACTACCACCCCCTGCTAGGGACCCAAGTCTCAAGCAAATTTTTGAAAGATTAAGTGCCGTGCCGGTAGAAGAGAGGAGCATAAAGTTTCTGCTAAACGATGAACTTTTACATCAATACGGACTCCTCCATCTCTCTCGCTTTACTCGGCCTCGTGAAGCTCCAACGGAGGTTCCTGACTCTCCGGTGAAAACTCCTGATCTTCCGATCCCCACTAAAGAGCACATACGAGGAGAAATTTCTGCAGAAACCTTATTAGTAAAGTGCTCTACTCCCAGAGACGATACGGGACCCTCCGAAAAGCCCGCACTTGCTCCCATTATTGAAGAAGAAGAGGAGCCCCTTTCCCAAACCAGGGAGAGTGCTGACAAAGGAGATGATGGAGGGAATCAGGTTGGGCATGCCGGTGATGACGTCTTTGGGGATTTAAGCGACATAATTATTACTTCCCAAGAGCTCTTTAAAGAAGACCCTGCTCATGGTAAAGCTATACCTCCGACGATTGAAGCAACATCTGCCCTCCAACAGACTCTTACTCCTTCATCTCAAGAATTGTCATCAACAGTGAAATCTATCACTTCCCCCCAACAGAGGAGCGGTTCGTTAGTCCAACGCGAGTAGCTTGCACTTCACACACAACTAAGGATTTTCCAGCACATTTATGCACTTATCTTCTTATACTTTAGAGATTTCTAAAGCTTATCTTTTCTTATTTCAGATTCTTCAATGACACGCGGCGGATCGTATTATCAGGATTTCCAACGCTACGGGGGGCGTGGTCAATATGATTATCGGCGTTACTTTCCCTCTTATAGAGAGTCTGACGAAGAGAGGGCTGCTCGAAAGGCTCGTGAAAGGAGGGATGCAGAAGAGCGTCATGACAGAAGGGATAGGGATGATTACCATGATTCTCTGCAAAGGAGTGACGACTCTCACAAAAGGAAATCTTACGACGACCGGGGAAAAGGTCATGTAACTGAAGATTCAGGCAAACGAGCCCGACATGGTGAGAGACATACTTCCACCATTCCCGAAAAGCCTACTGCCCCTGCCCCTCTTGACATTACTTCTGATTCTCCTGCTCTTGGGAAGGAGGACATCCAGACAATAATAAGTAGGCCTAAATTTCAAGTGGGACCGGGCCCAGCCACTTTACAAAGTCGTTTTCCGCAGTGGTGTTTAAAGGGTGTGAGGTTCGATCTCGACCTAGTCCCTATTGACAAGCCTGCTATGCTACGAAATCTTGACGCCGTTAAACTTGATATCGAGAGGATGTCAAACTGGCAGAAGCTTGTTGATGAGCTTCAACGAGTTAACCGTGCCAACTTAGAGGCTATGCTCACCATGGAAAATGATAAGGCTGAGTGGCAAAAGGTCCTTGAGCAGCATGATACTGAGATGAGAAGTATTACTTCCTACAACGAGGAGCTCGAAGCAAAGGTTGAGAAGTTGAAAGATGAGCTTGCTGCTTCCTCTACTTCATACTCTCAAAAAGAAGAAGTGCTTCTCAGACAAGTTAGAGATGCTCATGCCAGTCAGAGAGACGCTGAGGACAGGCTTGAAGTACAAAAAAGAATCAGTGACGGCTATGTCTCTGATATTGCTGAGCTTCGAAAGAAAAACAACTCCCAGGAGGCGGAGATACAAATGCTTAAGCTTCAGCTTGCCAGAACTGAAAGGGAGCGCGATGAGGCTGTCGCCGGCAAAATCGCAGCCGAAGAGTCTCATGAGGCGACCAAAAACAGCTTCGGCTCAACATTATTCGACTTCTACTTGCATAGCGTCTTGGGGCGTGGAAGCCTCGCCTTTCTTGGTCCCAAGTATGAGATCACTCTAGCTGAAGTGTGGGAGGCCGCCCTCGATATGCTTGGTGCTGAAGGTGCTGGTTATGACGAGCCAGCCCTGGAAAGGCATTATTTTGATGAAGACGCTCGCGCTGCTCTCGCCAGGGGAAAGGAACAACTTGCCAAACTAAGAACCGAAGTCACGGAAGGGGACCAGCTGGGGAAAACCACTTCAACTACTCTAGTCCATCCACCTTCTTCGTCTGAAGTCGACATTATTGGTTCCAGTTCCCATCTCGCATCTCCCACCAAAGTTACCGCTGATATTACAAGCACACAAGGTGGAGACGAGGGTGAAGAGAGCGCTGATGCGCAAGCTTATGAAGTCGATATCAGGAAACCAGCTTCTCCAGGTAATTTCACTGTTAATCTTGCTACTGTCGATTCTGCTCAAGCTGGTTACTCGTTTATTTCTCATGAGTTTCACGAGCTCCTTGGCTATTTTCTCAACCTTGACGAGCCTTCATCTCCTCTCTTTACTGACTTCATTGGTGAACCCTCATCTCCTCTTTTTACTGACTTTAACCTTTTTTCTTCTGTAGAGAAAGTACCAAGCACTGCTCAAACTTCTACTCCTCCGGTCATCCTTCCTTCATCTCTTCAGGCGGTGCCTCCTTCTGCCTCGCAACCTGGATCACAGGAGGAACAAATAGAGGCTCTTCACGGCTTGGATGATCCCATCACTTCGCAAGAGCAGAAAGATGAGAGACCTGAGGGAGGTGACATTTCCCCGGAACGGACTCCTTCTGACGACATTGTTCTATCAAAACTTGTCACTCCGGGGAGTGAGTCTTCCTCACAAAGGAGAGAGAAGCGTGGGACATCAAAAAGGAGGGGGAAGAAAATCACCGCCACTGAAGAGGAGCCGGAAGTTGAACCGGTTACACCTGCCTCTCCTACTTCCCTTATACCCACTGGCCGACCTGAAAAGCTGGTTATCCGACCGAGCAAAGGGTCCAAAGGAGGGAAGAAAAAGTGAAGATTTTAGTTTTTTGCCTTTTGTATGAACTGGCCGAGAGTTGTGCGGGTACCGGCGCCCGCTTTTATTTTGAAAACCTGTATCTGCATTATAGTTGAATAAAATGATTCTTCGTTTGTACAAACTTCTGTTTGAATTTGAGAATGCATTTACTATTTATTTTTGCACAAGTTTGTTTATATAGTGTTGCAGCGGGCTTATGGTATGTTGCTTGAGTATTACTCTACTGATGCATCTATACTACTATACCATGTTGCCCCCATACCTTAAGCTTGCTGCAATATTTTACACTTCGAGGGGACTTGCACTCTTATTTGCTAAAGAATAATTATTTTATTCCTTAAAGAAAATTTTTTATAGAGTACAAATCCCTTCGTATAAGTTTTTACGCTTTGTCGTCCGAAGAAATCACTTTTTTCTTTTGCTTACGTGCATATTTCACCAAGTGAATTCCTCTATGTGGTAAAGCGGACCTCTGAAGGGTACTTTAACTTCTTTTCTTTTTACGATCATTTCCCATAGTAGGCAAATTACTTTTCCTTTGAAAGTTAAAGTACGCTTTTGATGAGGATTTTTTTTATATATAGAAAGTTGTACCTCTAAGGAGGGATTTTTTCACGTTTCAACACTTGGAAGTTTTATTTCAATCTCGGTGAAACGTGTACCTCCAAAGAGTTATGCCTTAGAAATCCTTTTCACGTTTCAACACTTGGAAGTTTTATTTCAATCTCGGTGAAACGTGGGTTTCTGAAGAGGTCTTTCTTCTTAATTGTGTCCCCGGGAGGGGGTTGTACCTCTGAGGAGGGATTTCTCACGTTCCAACACTTGGAAGTTTTATTTCAATCTTGGTGAAACGTGTACCCCCAAAGAGTTGTGCCTTTGAAGAAAGCCTTTTTACGTTTCAACACTTGGAAGTTTTATTTCAATCTCGGTGAAACGTGTGCTTTCAAGAAGGTCTTTGTTTTTGCATTTCAACTTTGGTGAAGTGAGATTCCGAAGAGCGGTTGCTACACTTCAACTCCTGGCGAAATGTGCCTCCGAAGAGGGCTTTTATTTTGTTTACATTTCAACTCTGGTGAAGTGAAATCCCGAAGAGCGGTTATAACACTTCAACTCCTGGTGAAATGGGCCTCCGAAGAGGGCTTTTATTTTGTTTACATTTCAACTCTGGTGAAGTGAAATCCCGAAGAGCGGTTATAACACTTCAACTCCTGGTGAAATGGGCCTCCGAAGAGGGCTTTTATTTTGTTTACATTTCAACTCTGGTGAAGTGAAATCCCGAAGAGCGGTTATAACACTTCAACTCCTGGTGAAATGTGCCTCAGAGAGGGTTTTCATCGCCTGGAAGTTACTCTCTCATGGTTGGAGGGTCATGACTCCTCCAATCTTTTTTTTTGTTGAGTAGAGAACTTTCTTTTTTGTGGCGTATGACCCATTAGAGGTCTTTTATCCTCCGAAGAGTTGCGCCTCCGAAGAGGACTTGTGCCGCTGATGGTAGCTTTGGTTGTTCCTCTGTTCACTTGCTTATGCCTTTTCAGCGATCCTCTTTTTTTTTTTTCTTTTCAAGTTTTCATCCCCCTTTCTCTCACAAGTGGCTTGTTTAATCCAAGGAAGTGTACTTCATTGCCAGGCAAGTTCGTGAGAACGGGCACTAGCTTCCTAATTGGACGTTTGTTTGTTCAAACGATCTCAATTTATCAGCAAGGGCTCGTTTCTATCGAAATCATTAGCCGTTCAATTGAAGTATTTCCTATCTAGGATTTGAATTCGGGGTCTTTGTGACTTGAAATTTGTTTGTTGAATGATGGTGAGAATCGCTCAGTCTTATTATGCGCAAGTTTTATTTCCATGGTCTGCAAAAATTTAAATTGACATTTTAGCAATACATCTTATGTATTTTTATATCGAAAACAAAGCAAGCAAATAATGATAATAAGGAACACAAGATTTATAGTGGTTCGGCCATGAAATTGGGCCTACATCCACTTTATATTTTTTATTATTTACTTGCATCAGTTTCACAATTGCTTTCAATTACAAGAATCATACATCCATAATTCTTTTTACAATTTTTCAACAAAATTTTCAAGTAAAGTATGGACGCAAGTGGTTGCTGTTCCATGCCCTTGGAATTTGCTCTCCATCAACAGTGGTGAGCTTGAATGTGCCGTCAAGAAGCTTCTGACCTACTACATATGGTCCTTCCCAATTTGGCCCAAACACACCTGTCGCGGTCATAATTCTTTTCAGGACTAGATCTCCAATTTCAAAGCTGCGTTGACGAACTTTGGAATTGAAATGTCTGGCTATCCTTTGCTGATGAGCTGCAACTCTGAGGTTAGCTTCATCTCTTTTTTCATCAAGGAGATCCAGCGCTTCAAGTTGCAGCTTTTCATTTTCTGCTTGATTGAAATGGATTCTTCTGTGTGAAGGGACCTCTGTTTCAACCGGGATCATTGCTTCCGATCCGTATGCTAACGAAAAAGGAGTATGCCCAGTTGCAGTTTTGTGAGTAGTTCTGTATGCCCATAGTGCGAGTGGTAGTTTATCGACCCAACCACCTTTTGCTCTTTCGAGTTGCTTTTTGATGGTTGATTTGATGATCTTGTTCACTGCTTCCACTTGCCCGTTTGCCTGCGGATGAGCTACTGCCGAAAAGCTTTTCTGGATTTTGAATCGTTTGCAAAAATCCTGGAATTCCTCACTTTCAAACTGAGTACCATTGTCTGTGATTATTTTCTGAGGCACACCGTATCTGCAAATGATATTCTTGGTCACAAAGCTTATCATTTTCTTAGAAGTGATAGTAGCCAATGGTTCAGCTTCAGCCCACTTAGTAAAATAATCAACTGCCACAATAGCATATTTAATCCCTGATTTAGCAGTTGGTAGCGGCCCAATGAGATCCATTCCCCAAATTGCAAATGGCCATGGACTGACCATCTGTGTGAGTTCGGTAGAAGGTGCTCTAGGAATTTTGGCATATCTTTGGCACTTGTCACATTTTCGGGAGTAATCTGCGGCATCCCGATTAATTTCTGGCCAAAAATATCCGTATCGGAGAATTTTCTTTGCTAGTGTTTGACCACCTGAATGATCACCGCATTCTCCTCCATGCACTTCAGCTAGGATTGTTTTGGACTCTTCCCGGGATACACATCGAAGCAATGGCATTGAGAATCCCCGTCTGTACAATCGGCCATCCTGAATTACATAGCGAGAGGCCTTCCTTAGAAGCTTTCGTCTTTCTATCGAGTTTTCTGGCAGAGAACCCCTGAGTAGGTAATCCAGTATTGGAGTCATCCATGACTTTTGTTCTTGAGATACATTCATAATCCAGTCTATATCCATCTCGTCTATACTTGGCGCTGAAAGGACTTCTACAGGGACCAATCCCAATAGTTGAGCTTCTCCAGAACTTGAATACTTTGCGAGGGAATCCGCCTTCATATTCTCTTCACGAGGAATGTGGCTTATTGAATAGTGATCGAGTTCATATAGGAGTTCCCAAGCCTTTAACAAATAGGAAGGCAGATTTCCACCTTTTGCTTGAAATTCCTTCTTGACTTGACATACGATAAGCTGAGAATCACTGAAAATTTGTAATGCTCGAATGTTTAGCTCTTTAGCGATTTTCAGACCTGCAATAAGAGCTTCATATTCCGCTTCATTGTTTGTTGAAGGAAATTCCAGTCTTAGTGCATAACATAATGATCGACCTTCAGGAGTTTCAAGTACCACTCCGGCTCCAGAACAGTAGTCATTTCTTGCGCCATCAACATACATCTTCCACTGGATTGGAGAATCATTGATCGCTTTTTCCTTACCATTATCTTTCTCTGTGAATTCTGCAATGAAATCAGCTAAAGCTTGTCCGTTGATTGCTCTTCGGGGGTGATAGGTAATGTCATATTGACTAAGTTCAATGTTCCATTTTAGAAGACGACCCGAAGTTTCAGGGCGAAACAGGACTTGCTTTAGAGGCTGATCAGTGAGTACTTTGATAGGATGAGCTTGGAAATATTGCCTCAGTTTCCTCGATGCAACTAGTAGGCAATAGGCGAGTTTTTCCAACTTGGAGTAATTCAGCTCTGCCCCAGTGAGTCTTTTGCTGATATAGTAAACTGGATGTTGAATCCTTTTGTCTTCCCGTATCAGCGCTGCACTTAGAGCATGAGATGATACTGCCAAGTATATAAGAAGATCCTCACCATTGCCTGGCCTAGAAAGTATCGGAGGCGTTTCCATATGACGGATCAACTCTTCAAAGGCTTCTTGGCATTCGGGAGTCCATTCAAAGTTCTTCTTTCCTTTTTTCAGGGCATCGAAGAATGGGATGCATTTATCAGTAGCTTTGGAAATGAACCGACTCAAAGCGGCGACCTTTCCGTTGAGACTTTGCAATTCCTTCTTCGTTCTAGGAGCTTTAACTTCTTTTAAGGCGGTAATTTGAGCTGGACTGGCCTCAATGCCCCTAGCACTGACGATAAAACCTAAGAACTTTCCGGATTCGACCCCAAACGTACATTTCAGAGGGTTAAGTTTCATTCTGTATTTCCGGAGGACTGCGAACATTTCTGCTAAGTGTTCAATGTGATCCACTGCTTTCCTGGACTTCACTAACATGTCGTCGACGTAGACTTCCATAGTTTTTCCCAATTGCGGTTTGAACATAGCATTAACAAGTCTTTGGTAGGTTGCCCCTGCGTTTTTCAATCCGAAGGGCATAACTCTGTAGCAATAAAGTCCAACACCCGTGATAAAGCTTGTATCCTCCTGGTCTGGCTCATGCATCATGATTTGGTTATAACCGGAGTAGGCATCCATGAAGGATAACAATTCATGTCCCGCAGTTCCGTCTACCAGTTGATCGATCCTGGGTAATGGGAAGCAATCTTTGGGGCAAGCCTTGTTTAGATCAGAAAAATCGATGCACACTCTCCATTTTCCATTAGCTTTCTTGACCAACACAGGATTCGAAACCCAATTCGGATATGTAGATTCTCTGATGAAGTTATTTTCCATGAGTCGATCAACTTCTTCTTTTAATGCTGCTGACCTTTCTGGACCTTGGGTTCTTCTTTTCTGTTTAACTGGCGTAAACTTTGGGTCAATATTCAGAGCGTGTACTGCAACTTCTGGGGATATCCCACACATATCGGCATGAGTCCAAGCAAAGACATCCAGATTTGCTTTCAGGAAAGATATCAAGACATTCTGAATTGACACATTAAGC
Organism: Allium cepa; assembly: GCA_030765085.1. Classification (NCBI taxonomy): domain Eukaryota; kingdom Viridiplantae; phylum Streptophyta; class Magnoliopsida; order Asparagales; family Amaryllidaceae; genus Allium; species Allium cepa. Next base: position 840,907,474 of record CM060939.1, on the reverse strand, counting down.
TGCGAACCCACATTCAACACCTTATTTGGGTCCTTCGGGTCAACAGGTACCGGAATTGTCGCTTCCACCGGTACTACTCTATTCTCCCCTGTACTGGCTTTTCTGGGATCCATTTCTTTCCGTGCCCCGCTGTGCTCGCCAGTGCAGGGTCCGCTCTGTAATTGCTACAAAGCTGGTTCCGTGATGCGGACTGGAGTTGCCGCATCCTTTCCCATTTCTCTTTTTCTTGACTCTCGCAGCTCTGTCCAATAACATTCTCGCGCAGCATTTTGATCCCCTTTTATAACTCCTACTCCATTGTCAGTAGGGAATTTAATAGTGAGGCACCATGGGGCTAGGATAGCTCTGAATGCTGCGAGTGTTGGGCGGCCAAGAAAAGCATTATAGGCAGAAAACTCATCGACAATCACAAATGTTTGCTTTCGGACCACTTTCCTTTCTCCTTCCCCAAGTTCTACAAACAAATCGATGGTTCCTACTGGTTGCTTTGGCTCCCCTGTGAAGCCCACGATTTTCTGTGATGAGGCTTGCACATCGATCATAGGGATTTTCATCTGGTCAAATGTCTTCTTGAAGAGAATATTGCATGATGCTCCGCAGTCAATGAGGACTCTTCTGACAATGGCTGGTCCAATACCAGCCGAGATGACCAAGGGATCTAGAGTAGGAGCTTCAATACCTGTAGAATCTCTGGCTCTGAAAATAATATCGTCACTGAAAGTTTTCTGTTGTTTAAGGGGCGTAGTGTCTTCTAGAACAAAGACGTTTTCTTCGGCTGGAGCATATTTCAAAGCCCTGGAATATCTCTCCATCTCACCCCAACTTTTACCAGCTGGGTGAGGTCCTCCTGAAATGACATTGATAACGGGCCTTCCAGATTCGTGCCCCGTAGCTTTCTCTCCTGCCCCAGGCTGATGAACAGGAGCCCGCTGCCCCTGACTCGATGATGCAGGATTGTTGCTATTCTTTTTCACAAATTGCTGCAACTTGTTTTCTCTTAGCAACTCTTCAATCAGATTCTTCAGCTGGCGGCATTCATCAGTTTCATGACCTGGTTGATTGTGGAAGCGGCAAAATTTCCCACTTTGTATGGCTTTTCTCCCAGTTCTCAAAGGGATAGGTTTAGGGAAATCGACGGAATCTTTGGTGGCAAGGTAGATGTGCTCCGGCGTATGTGATAATGGAGTATATTCTGATGGCTTGAAGGACCGGGGCTTTTTCAGATTACCCTGTTTCTTTCCATTATTATTCTCCCTTTTCTGCCCTACCGACTCATTCTTGCATGGAGCGACAGTATTGTCTTCAGCTTTTTCCAACACTGCCTTTACTGGCAAAGGACGACTTTCCAAGCGAATGAATTCGTCTGCTTTTTTGTAGAACTTCTCGAGAGAGGTTGGCTCCTTCATATTTAACCATTTCCCAAATTCGCTTGACTTACCAATAGCCCTCATCAGATAAGTCAATATCATTCGTGGTTCAGCATTGTCCACTTCAGCCAATGCTATATTGAAACGGTTCAAGAAAGATCTGATAGACTCACCAGGATTCTGCTCTAAACTGGACAATGACATGATATCCTTGGCCTTCGAAGCATATAGCCTAAACTGCTCCTTAAATTTTCTGGTCAAGTCTGAAAACTGATCGATAGATCGAACTGGCAACTTGGTGAACCACAGCAAAGCCACGCCTTCCAGGTATACGGGGAAATATCGGCACTTTATTTCGTCGGAGGCCCTGGCACCTGTCATGTGCCAATCATATTTATACAAGAACTCATTCGGATCACTTGTCCCTTTGTAAGCTGGAATAGTTGGAGGGACAAACTTCCTTGGAAATTCCGCCTTCAAGATTTTTTCAGTAAACGGAGTTTTACTTGGAGCGAAACCCCATTCCTTCTCATCTTCAACCCTTTGCATACTTTCTTTCATGATCTGCCGGACCATTCCAGAAAGATATTCCTCATCATGCCGAGTTCTAGATCCACCGGCGTCAGGTACTGCCTGCTCAAAGGGACTAGTAGGCCTTTCATGAGCATTCCTTTCATTAACATCATGAATGTTGCCAGCATAGTTCCCTTCATTGCCAGCCGGTTGATTGTTTGCCCCAAGTAAGTCGTTCAATTTATTCAGAATCAGAGCATTCTGGGCACTTTGAGCCTCTAGTTGTGCATTTTGGGCGTTGATCTGCTGGTTTAGCCCTAGAATCACAGCATCCAATTCTGCTTTTGTAACTCCAACAGACGGAGTGGGTAGATTAGGCACAGGGGAAGCGGAGGTTCCCTCTTGAATATTCCCAGATCTGATAGATCTACTCTTCCTTCCAGGAGCCATAATCTCAGATATACTTCTGGTTTTTAAAGAAATTCTTTCTTCTAATCTCTGCGAAGCAATGATGACAGTTGTCCTGAGTTCAATTCTCAGTGAAAGCACCAAAAATGTTAACGCTAGAAAATAAACGCTAACACCCCGGTGTATAGATGGAAATTGTGAAAGCACCACCCGTTGGTACGGGAATAAAGTATATGCAAAGAAATCACAGGAAAGCTATAAAAGACACAGTATTTATAGTGGTTCGGCTTAGGATCAAGCCTACGTCCACTTTAAAGCTCTTTATTGCTGATTTAGTTACAACTCTTTACAATCAACTCTGATTACAACACACTTAGACAAATGTCTCAAACCCCGATGTAGAAGAATCCTTCGAATGCATGATGAATGAGTTATTTTTCTTCTTGAGATTTGTCGAAATGTCTTTGGTGATTGGAGTGATAGAAGTGTTGTTTGAGTGTTGCTTGAAGTCGAGATAACAGCAGAGTAATGGCGCCTAGGAAGTCCGTCCCCCCTTATGTTGAATATGGCCATGTATTTATAGGCAAAATGTTAGGCTGAAACTGTCAAGTCATGAGTCGTGACCGACTCATGATGAGTCGTGACCGACTCATGATGAGTCGTGAGTTATCTACGAGTCATCCCTTTGCAGCATGACTCTGAACTTGCCTCTGAGTCTTGTGTCGTGCGTCGACTTATCTTTTGAGTCGTAAACCTCCCTGAGTCGTGCCACCCTTAACTCATAGAATCTCCTTAACTCGCCAGGTTCCTTAGGTCGTAGGTTTCTTGAGTCGTTAGCCTGTTGAGTCGTGGACTTTTCCTGAGTCGTAGCTCCAATGAGTCGGTAAGACCTTAAGTGGATGAGTCATGATCAGATGAGTCGGTCTTTGATGAGTCGGAGCCAGGTCAAATGAGTCGGTACTTTCCCTAAGTCGTCCTTTCAATGAGTCGCTAATGCTTTAACTTATTAGGCTCCTTAAGTCGTGAGTCGCTGAGTTTAGAAACTCCCATGAGTCGCATAATAGTTGAGTCGGGGATTCTTTGAGTCGGTCCTTTCCTTAAGTTGTGAGGTCTCCTGAGTCGTTAGGCACCTTAAGTCGTAGGTCGTTTCAAGTCTTAACCCGTTGACGCCTCTAACTCGTAGGCCTTTTAGCTCGTATGCTGGAACGGGGTTAACACAAATCAAATACAATATCAAAATATTGAATAGACAACATGAAACAAATCCAGCAGTTGAAAACATCCATTGAACATCAATCTGGTAGGGCTGCCGTACACGCACGCGTGCACAGCCTCGCCACATAAAAATGTTAAAACTGTGTGGCTGCAGTACACGCACGCGTGTACTGCCTCGCCACAACTGAATATAAAATATGCAAAAATCAGGAAATGCACCGTAAAAGGCACAAACGAGCACAAGGTCAAACCCGAGTTTTGAAACCGTATTCAACTCAAGTGCAAGTTCAATAAAAGGGTTAAGAGAAACAAAACCAGACCCAAATCAACATGAAGTACATGAAATAGTAAACTACACATATGTAGTGTGACCAAATAACAGGTACAACATGAAGGCATGCAGTGCACAGTACAGACCCAGTGAACCTGATATGCACAACTCAAGCCTAGTAACGTGATAAAATCAACATGAAGACACCGCAACATGAAGACAAATGCAAATACAATGTAACAGTGCACAACAACAATCCAGTGCAGACTCGAGCACCCATGAAGTTCAACAGAGATGTGTACATACACATTGAAACCAAACTCGGCTAGCATGAACCAGATAGACCAATGAACAACAAGTGACCAGAGGAGAAAATAAAGTACACAAGTAAATCCAGGCATTAAGCTTATATGACAATAAAGTATGAATGCCATGACTCCAGAGGAACAAATGTGAACATGAATGCAACCATCGATGCAGCTCAAAGCAGCTTCAAAAACATAAAGTATGTATGCAGGCATATGGAAAAATACTTAATGTAATCCAGAAGACTCAAAGCCATATGCAGTGAAACCAGTGGCAGTATAGACAGAGCACACAAACATATGTATATGCAACTACAAGTTATCAAGCATCAGGTCGAAAACACTGCACCACATCAACACAGCAGTGAATAGAGCAAGGTACAGGACAATGAACCAGTTTCAACATCATTAATGATTAAACAAAATATGCTACAGAGATGAACCAGATAAGGCACAAAATTTCAAGTTCACATATTTGACAATAATGCAGACATATTTTAGAACTACTCTAGATGGAGATGTACAAGATGAAATCACATACTATATACATAAATGTATGTACACAAGTGGATGGATACATATGCATCAGATAGCAAATGCCAATGTGACTTCAACATCAAACCAAGACAAATGTATGTATGAAGAATAACATCAGCCTTAACATCAACAAACATGCTATGCAGGTTCAACAAAATCACGGCACAAAGAAATCAAGTGAAGTGGCCGAGATCAAAAATTGACAAAGGATCAACTGTAAAGATTTCAACTGTGACAACGTAGTTTTCATAAACATCATCAAGCACTAGTACGTAAGTATGGCAGTTTTCAAACAACATCAGCAAAAGTGCCAAGGCCGACGTTAAACAAGTCGAACCATCAAAAATCGAAACCACGATGAGCAAGGCAATTCAAGCCGTAATTATCAAGGAAGCGAACACATATCAGAAATCAAAACCCAAACAAACCAAGAAATCACGAAATTACACTATATAAACCCTACTAACTGAGATTGAGCAAGATGTGAGTAAATAAATTTACTCACCTTTGATTCAATGAGCCCAAAACCACCGCCGACTTCCAGAATCGAAGTCATGGCGTCTCGAAAATGAACGAACCCCAGCAGCCATTTCGATTTCCTTTCGTATGCGATGCGAGGATAATCGAGGCGGAGGGACGAACGAGCAACCACAAGCAGACGCCATTTTTATTTTCTTTATTTTGATTCAGGGTTTCTTGTTTTCGAATGAAGAGATTAGGCCGCCATTTTCGTTCGATGGTTTTTTGTTAGGGTTAGAAATTGAGAAAATGAGGGAATGGGTATGGTTTGCCTTAGATAAACACGGCTCCGAGAAACATGGGCCAACATTATTTTAAAGCCCAAACAACTTTTCAACGAATTTGCAACTGATTAAACCACTTAACAGCAATTCACAACTAGATTAATCGTCTAATGACGATAATAAAATAAATGCCAAATCTCGGGTTGTTACAGACTCCCCTCCTTATAAAAATTGCGTCCCCGCAATTTTCATACATAAAGTCGTCAATAACAATTATTTTTCTAACATAAACTAATTAAGCTAGAAAAATAAAGGTCGAGAATATAAACACCAAAGAAATCTTTTAATTTCATACAAGAAATTCACAAATTCTCAGCAAAATCTAATTACCAAAAACAATAATCAGAATTCTCAAATCAACAAATATTCAATTATCAAAAGCGATAATTAATTCTCAAATCAACAAATATTTAATTATAAAAAGCGATAATCAAATCTCCCAAATATCTAATTATCACAAGTGATAATCAGAACTCATATCAACAAATATTCGACTATCAAAAACGATAATCAAATCAACAAATATTCGATTATCAAAAACGATAATCAAATCAACAAATATTCGATTATCAAAAACGATAATCAAATCTCAAATCAACTAATATTCGATTATCAAAAACGATAATCAAATCAACAAATATTCGATTATCAAAAACGATAATCAAATCTCAAATCAACTAGTATTCGATTATCAAAAACGATAATCAAATCAACAAATATTCGATTATCAAAAACGATAATCAAATCAACAAAAATTCGATTATCAAAAACGATAATCAAATCTCAAATCAACTAATGTTCGATTATCAAAAACGATAATCAAATCAACAAATATTCGATTATCAAAAACGATAATCAAATCTCAAATCAACTAATATTCGATTATCAAAAACGATAACCAAATCAACAAATATTCGATTATCAAAAACGATAACCAAATCAACAAATATTCGATTATCAAAAACGATAATCAAATCAACAAATATTCGATTATCAAAAACGATAATCAAATCAACAAATATTCGATTATCAAAAACGATAATCAAATCAACAAATATTCGATTATCAAAAACGATAATCAAATCAACAAATATTCGATTATCAAAAACGATAATCAAATCAACAAACATTCGATTATCAAAAACGATAATCAAATCAACGAATATGCGATTATCAAAAACGATAATCAGAAACAACAAATATTCGATTATCAAAAATGATAATCAAATCAACAAATATTCGATTATCAAAAACGATAATCAAATCAACAAATATTCGATTATCTAAAACGATAATCGAATCTCAAATCAACTAATATTCGATCATCAAAAACGATAATCAAATCAACAAATATTCGATTATCAAAAACGATAATCAAATCAACAAAAATTCGATTATCAAAAACGATAATCAAATCTCAAATCAACTAATGTTCGATTATCAAAAACGATAATCAAATCAACAAATATTCGATTATCAAAACCGATAATCAAATCAACAAATATTCGATTATCAAAAACGATAATCAAATCTCAAATCAACTAATATTCGATTATCAAAAACGATAACCAAATCAACAAATATTCGATTATCAAAAATGATAATCAAATCAACAAATATTTGATTATCAAAAACGATAATCAAATCAACAAATATTTGATTATCAAAAACGATAATCAAATAAACAAATATTCGATTATCAAAAACGATAATCAAATCAACAAATATTCGATTATCAAAAACGATAATCAAATCAACGAACATTCGATTATCAAAAACGATAATCAAATCAACGAACATTCGATTATCAAAAACGATAATCAAATCAACGAACATTCGATTATCAAAAACGATAATCAGAAACAACAAATATTCGATTATCAAAAACGATAATCAAATCAACTAATATTCGATTATCAAAAACGATAATCAAATCAACAAATATCCAATTATCAAAAACGATAATCAAATCAACAAAAATTCGATTATCAAAAACGATAATCAAATCAACAAACATTCGATTATCAAAAACGATAATCAAATCAACGAATATCCGATTATCAAAAACGATAATCAGAAACAACAAATATTCGATTATCAAAAACGATAATCAAATCAACAAATATTCGATTATCAAAAACGATAATCAAATCAACAAATATCCAATTACCTGCAGATAATTGGATGCAACAAATATCTAGAATCAATTAAGGTAACTAGAAAATCAACATAAAAGGTGGATCGATCCCAACAAATGGCGAGTTTTAGCTACGCCGCACGTGCATCAACATATGGCCGAAGCCTACCAAGTACCCAACATAATTTTGGCGCCCAACAAATGACTCGAAGGTCCAACATATGACCCGAAGGTCCGGTACTGGTATTGACCCGAAGGTTCAACATATGACCCGAAGGTCCAACATAGTGGCTCGAAAGCACACGAAAATCATCATATATTCAATTAACGAGTCCGGAATTAACCGAAATAGCAAACGCACATGTCCCATACCACGTGTTTTACTAAATCGTTTGATTCTCTTCATCGTTTCCATGAACGTGTAAAATCATCAAAATCATCAAACAGCAAATGTTTCAATTAACGAGTCCGGAATTAACCGAAATAGTAAAAGTGTGGTTTCATACTCTGCACTTTTGCTACATCGTTTAAATCTCTTCATCGTTTCCTTGAAAGTGCAAATTGTGTATTCCAAAAAATAACATTTCACATTCTCAAGCGGACATGTCCGGAATTAAGCGAATTAGTAAAAGAAAGGGGTCATAATCCTCGATTTTTCTGAAACGTTTAAGTCACTTTCTCATTCTTTTGAAAACGCAAAATGCAAACTTCTGAAAACAATTTTATTTATTTTATAAAGGTAATAATTTACATTCTCAAACGAACAAATCCGGAATTAAGCGAATCAGTAAAAGAAAGAGGTCATAGTCCTCGATTTTGCTGAAACGTTTAAATCACTTCCTCATTCTTTTGAAAACGTAAACCGAAAATTTTTGAAAACAATTTTTAATTTTAAAACGCTTTTTATAATCACGTGATTAAATCAGCAACATAAGTAGCAACTTCAACAAAGAAATGGTACTTCTCAAAACAACATAAAACTAATCTCAAAATCAGCATTGCGGGATAACCGCTTGAAAATCCACTTTAAAATTTGACGGTTACTGAAGTCAAAGCGACAGTAATTTTAAACGTCAAAATCTCATCAAAATGATTCACATCGAAATACAATATCAGTGAATTTTCATTCATTAAAAATGTCAACAAAACACCTTGCTTCAAAATATAGCATTGGTGTAAAAATCCCGTTATAATAATAACGGCAACAAAATACGTTTCATAACCAAGCATCGGTTCAACGTAAAATTAATGCAGTAACGTGCAACTTAAATTTGCACATACACTACAATATAAACAAAAAAAATCATTCTATTATATCTTCAATAAAGATATTTTAAAACAGCAGAAATCTAATCAGATATGATTAGCATCAAAGAAAACCAGTAAGAAATCTCAACAAATCAAATCCACTGGTTAAACAACATAATGAAATTAATTTCATTTTCATATTTTGATTTTTAAATCAAAATATTTATCAGTCGTACTCAGCGAAGCAGTCACACTGTTTTCGCTGCGTACTCTGATAAACAAAGCACAACCAATCTATCATCAAAACACAAATTCACTTTTTATTTTTAAATAAGGATATTTAAAAATTTCCATCGTATTTTCAAAACTTTAGTTTTGACTCAAAACACATATAAAACATCGACACATAGTTGTAACACATGTTCCATCCAAGTTATGTTTTATATTATGTCCATAAACCCCAAGCTCTGATACCAACTGTGACGCCCCACCTCTATGCTCACGATAACAATGAGTATTAAAAGAAATACTGTCTATTATTGTGAAGAATAAGGCTTGATAGGAGCAGCCATCCGTAGTTAGACCTTACACTAGTATTGGTTATCTCGATAGGAGTGGTATATATATTTTTATTTTTCATCTCTTAGTTGTTTACTCCCATTGACATACCCAATTCTAGAATAAAACGAACTACGATGGTTCATAATAGTTTAGGACAATAGATATAATAATAACACTGATAATATAATTGCGGAACACAGATTAAACAAAAAGTCTCAGATATATATATATATATATATATATATATATATATATATATATATAACTGATGTCAGTTATAATACATTTGACACAATACATATGATACAATACATATGATACAACTACAACTGTCGACTCTGGAAGTTACATATACAAGTACATTATCGTGAATAATATACATGAATATACAACATCCTATACAAATACACTAACTACTATAAAGAACGACGACTACTCCAAAAGATATGAAAAGTCTTCAAGCTCAAACAGCAACCCAAAGTAAAACATCAACAACCTGTAAATACTCGGTCTGACCCGAGTATTAAATTCAAAAGAAAATAATACACGGGTCAGTCTAATTCAAACTCAGTTATTAGTGCACAGAAGCAATAATAATTAAATATGAATAGATGACAGTCAAAGTAAATTCACCTATCCGATTCTTTAACAAGAAATCGGATAGCGGTGAATATAACACATAATAGTGTTAAACAACAAATCAGCAGATCCAAATCATCAACAGAGATAAGTGAAAAGAATATCAATGAAGATAATTTAGAAAACATCAGAATTGCCTAAATGGCAATTAACAACAAAATCTAATTATTAAATAAATAATTAGAAACTCAGAATCTAATTTTCAAAAAGATAATTAGACAACATCAAAATGATCGAATCAAATCAAATACAATATCAAAATATTGAATAGACAACATGAAACAAATCCAGCAGTTGAAAACATCCATTGAACATCAATCTGGTAGGGCTGCCGTACACGCACGCGTGCACAGCCTCGCCACATAAAAATGTTAAAACAGTGTGGCTGCAGTACACGCACGCGTGTACTGCCTCGCCACAACTGAATATAAAATATGCAAAAATCAGGAAATGCACCGTAAAAGGCACAAACGAGCACAAGGTCAAACCCGAGTTTTGAAACTGTATTCAACTCAAGTGCAAGTTCAATAAAATGGTTAAGAGAAACAAAACCAGACCCAAATCAACATGAAGTACATGAAATAGTAAACTACACATATGTAGTGTGACCAAATAACAGGTACAACATGAAGGCATGCAGTGCACAGTGCAGACCCAGTGAACCTGATATGCACAACTCAAGCCTAGTAACGTGATAAAATCAACATGAAGACACCGCAACATGAAGACAAATGCAAATACAATGTAACAGTGCACAACAACAATCCAGTGCAGACTCGAGCACCCATGAAGTTCAACAGAGATGTGTACATACACATTGAAACCAAACTCGGCTAGCATGAACCAGATAGACCAATGAACAACAAGTGACCAGAGGAGAAAATAAAGTACACAAGTAAATCCAGGCATTAAGCTTATATGACAATAAAGTATGAATGCCATGACTCCAGAGGAACAAATGTGAACATGAATGCAACCATCAATGCAGCTCAAAGCAGCTTCAAAAACATAAAGTATGTATGCAGGCATATGGAAAAATACTTAATGTAATCCAGAAGACTCAAAGCCATATGCAGTGAAACCAGTGGCAGTATAGACAGAGCACACAAACATATGTATATGCAACTACAAGTTATCAAGCATCAGGTCGAAAACACTACACCACATCAACACAGTAGTGAATAGGGCAAGGTACAGGACAACGAACCAGTTTCAACATCATTAATGATTAAACAAAATATGCCACAGAGATGAACCAGATAAGGCACAAAATTTCAAGTTCACATATTTGACAACAATGCAGACATATTTTAGAACTACTCTAGATGGAGATGTACAAGATGAAATCACATACTATATACATAAATGTATGTACACAAGTGGATGGATACATATGCATCAGATAGCAAATGCCAATGTGACTTCAACATCAAACCAAGACAAATGTATGTATGAAGAATAACATCAGCCTTAACATCAACAAACATGCTATGCAGGTTCAACAAAATCACGGCACAAAGAAATCAAGTGAAGTGGCCGAGATCAAAAATTGACAAAGGATCAACTGTAAAGATTTCAACTGTGACAACGTAGTTTTCAAAAACATCATCAAGCACTAGTACGTAAGTATGGCAGTTTTCAAACAACATCAACAAAAGTGCCAAGGCCGACGTTAAACAAGTCGAACCATCAAAAATCGAAACCACGATGAGCAAGGCAATTCAAGCCGTAATTATCAAGGAAGCGAACACATATTAGAAATGAAAACCCAAACAAACCAAGAAATCATGAAATTACACTATTTAAACCCTACTAACTGAGATTGAGCAAGATGTGAGTAAATAAATTTACTCACCTTTGATTCAATGAGCCCAAAACACTACCGACTTCCAGAATCGAAGTCATGGCGTCTCGAAAATGAACGAACCCCAGCAGCCATTTCAATTTCCTTTCGTATGCGATGCGAGGATAATCGAGGCGGAGGGACGAACGAGCAACCACAAGCAGACGCCATTTTTATTTTCTTTATTTTGATTCAGGGTTTCTGGTTTTCGAATGAAGAGATTAGGCCGCCATTTTCGTTCGATGGTTTTTTTGTTAGGGTTAGCAATTGAGAAAATGAGGGAATGGGTATGGTTTGCCTTAGATAAACACGGCTCCGAGAAACATGGGCCAACATTATTTTAAAGCCCAAACAACTTTTCAACGAATTTGCAACTGATTAAACCACTTAACAGCAATTCACAACTAGATTAATCGTCTAATGACGATAATAAAATAAATGCCAAATCTCGGGTTGTTACAGGAAATATATCATTGATACACATTAGTTGATTACAACAATGATACAACACATTGATACAATTGATATCAACATCAGAAATGCAAAAATAACAGTGGAAGAAAGTCTCCAAAATATAATATCTTCAGAAGTCCTTAAGATAGATACTCCAATTAATTGCAACACCATTGCCAATGCTCCAAGACTAGAAAGACTCCAAACCAAAAAGCGAGAACCACCATCAACACTGAAGTGAATCAACTCGATCCAAATGCAATTGCCAATATCCAAAGATTAAATGCTGTCTAATCTACACTTACTATACGACTATCTGAAAAATCCAACTCTACAATGCCCACGTGAAAAATTGTGGACACCCAGAGTTTAGAAAGAGAACAATAAACTCTAGATCAGTCATGAGACTGGTGTGAGCAAACAAAAACAGTTTATCTTTATCAGAAGCAAATCAAAAGATTTTAAAGAAATTCGCAATGCATTTTCGAAAATGAAACTGCCATAAGGCCTCCTGCCACACACACAATGCAAGCGCAAACTTGGAGGAGATTTCTCCTTATGACAGTCAAAAATGCTTGTTACGCGGAAATTATTTGATATTATTATTAGTGCATAGTGGAAAAAATTTGTATGTATAATATTAATCTTAGCCAGCATACTTACCATTATTGTATGCCTACTATAGCAACCATATTAGATGGACGATTCTATAACTAAAACCGTACAAGGCGCATATTGGATGATTGGGTTCCCAACAATGGTCAGGCAAAGGAACTTTCCACACCGAATGGGACACCTCTTGAGGGATGCCCCCGAGAGCCTAACCAGATCTCTGCCAACACAAGGCCGGGTTACCCCTGCCCGGAAGTAACTAATAACACGAGCATGCCATCCATCGGTCATTACCAACCTTTATCCGAGGTACCTCTACACCAACAACCATAAAGCAATAAGTTTGCAGCAACCACAAAGTTCAGTATCTGGACTCCATACCATGATACCACTTATAATACAGAAGGAAATGGACATACCCTCAAAGGGCGCTACACCCAAATAATCTTGCTGCAACGATTCCCATTTCGACCATTACTAGGTTGTGAGGCTCGACAAAGTCTCATCCACAAAGCTACGCTTTTCACAAAAGCCATGCTTCGATCAACAAATGATCGGCAGCACTTCGTATGCCACATTACCAAATTAGGAATGTATCACTAGTAACCATCAACTACATAACCCTTGAGCTCGTACGTCTCAGAGAAGGGTGTTAAGCTAAGAGAATAAATTCTCCGCCACCAAACAAAAATGTATTTGATAGAAACCAGCTTTACATCTCAAAGTGTAATGTCAGACACACATCCATACAAGTCTGTTTTGGGTTCGAACAGAACCGAAGGGACTTCTAAAGAAGCCATTGCAATCCGGGCATCTTCAATCCCGATCGAACTCCCCATCACATATGGAGATCTCTATACCGGGGCAACTCAGTGCGGAGTCATTCGACATGTTATCATATCATTCTCAAAGACACCCGACCTTAACCATCGTCTTCATATGCTTTCCATTTCGTCGTATCACTATTCGGAATGGGTTATATGACACATAGTCCTCTCCAGGCTAAAAAGAATAGTGAGCACTTAATTTTAAAACATCTGGATATTGGGATCTCAGTTAATTCACAACTTAAAACCCAAAACCATTCTTCAAATGGTTTAAACAAATTACCATTTTCAAATCTTTAAACGAAAAGGTTTGGTTTAAACAAATTACCATTTTCAAATCTTTAAACGAAAAGGTTCACTTCACAAAGTTTACCAATCTTTCACAAAGATTCATTTACAATATTTAAACAAAATATCTATCTTTGAGATCCTCTTTTGATTGAAAACAAAGTTCACAAATATTTCACAAAGATTCCTTCATAGCTTTTGAAATAGTTCCATTTCAAATCTTTTATACAAAAGATACACCGTTAAGATCCTCTACAATTTCAAATAAGGTTCAACAATCTTTTACAAAGATTCATTCATAGCTTTCAAAACTATTTCAATTACATTTCAAACTTGAAATCTTTCAACACAAATTGGAAATCCTTTCTTTATATGAAAGCTACTACTATTTAAAAACAAAGGTTTTTGTTTTGGAAAAATACGATTACATTTTCACAAGTTAAATCCCTTCAAGTTTAAAACTTGGGTTAAATTCAAATTTTCAAAACGATTTAAAACCCATATAAACACATTTATAACTTGTATAACCTTTTTAAACCATAATTTCCAAATATAGAATTCAAATACAAATCTTGAATTCAAATTCAAAACGAACTATTTAAATTTCAAACTTTATTCAGTTATTCAAAATAACTTTTATCTTTGAAAACTCCCTTTTAAAGGCTTTTCATATTTAACCCAACTTCATTTCCAAAACCTTTTGGATTCAAAATTCAACTTTTGAAACCATTTTGAATAAAATAGAATTAAATTCAAATATCTGTGACTTAACCAATTTCCCCATGAAATCCGTATTTTTGTGTGTATTGTGTAGTCCAGGGGTTTTACACAATAGTGCAACTCATCAATCATCACAGATTCCAGCACATCAATATCGATAAGTGGTATAATCCAATAACGCTTATCTTCGTTCACAGATTCACAAATAATTAATATAAATTCATCAAAGATAAATAAATTATATTCATCACAGCACAGAACAAAACAATTCCTGTTACAAGGCATCATATATCAGGGATATCAAACAATACAAGGTATTTCATACAATTCAAACATCCATAAGTAAGATTAATTACTCATCTGATAGATTTAAATCAAATTAATCACTTATGAATAAATTATTAATCCTGGTTAATTAATATTAGTTAATTACAAACCATCTTAATCAATAACCTTTAAAAATAAATTAATCAACTTTTACTTATTAATTAATCAACCTTTAATCATTAAATAATTAACCTTTAATTATTTAATTATTCTTTAATTAATTATCCTTAATTAATTAATTAATAAATTAATTAACCCTTAATCAATTACCATTAAATTAATTATCCTTAATTAACTACAATAAGCGATTATCCTAAACGCTTATATTAATAAATCACAAATTAATTATACTAAGTAATTATCTTTTAACCGCTTTATAAAACAATTTTAATAATTAATTAATTAATTAATTAAGTAATTATCTTTGAGTAATTAATTTCTTCTAATTACGTACATTAATTAATCTTAATAGTGGATAAATTATTTTTAAATTATTACTTAATAAACCTTAATTATTAATTAATAACCCTTAATTAAGAATTAGTCAATTCTTAATCGTCAAGTAATTAAACTAATTTATTACACTTTAATTACCTTCTTAATTAAATAAATCTTAAATCATTAAAACTTTTATTAACTTTTAAGATAAATCCTTTATCATATTATTGACTTAATTATCATTAATATATGTATTTAAAACATTACACCTTTTAATTAACTATATAATTTTATCTTTTAAGATTTGAAATACTTACAAATTTAACTTAACAAAATTTTAAATTAACAAATCATATAACAACTATTTAAAAACATTTATTATATAAAGAAATAGATTCGAAGAAATAGTTTTCAAACAAGATTCGATTTAAATTTTAAAACTTGCTTTCTATAAAACTTTTTAAAAACTGTTTAAAACTTGAAACTTGATCGGTTTTAAAATTTAAAACTTGATTTATTTTCCTTTGGAAATTTATTTAGTTAATTACTTTTTTTTGAAACTCAGTCGAAACATTTCAAAGTATTCTCGGCCTGAACCCAGAAATCACGACTGGGAACCCGAGCCACAACCAATTATTCCCAAGTACCACCCCAAGCTCCCTCCTTCTTCTCCCTTTTCTTTTTAAAACGTATTTAAAAATCCTGTTAACTTATTAAACAAGTCGAGCCCAGATCAAATTTTCCCGAGTTCATTCTTGCATTTACACGAGCGCGAACCCGAGATATACATCTTCTTCCCCGAGCCCTCATCACACAGCAACCATTTGACACCAGAGATCACGCATGCACATGCACAACTGCCTCGATCACCTATGGCCAACTCCCTGACCATTAATACGTCATCGTTGATCAACACAAACCTCCATACCACCCAAACCTTCGAGATGGACATAAAATCAAATTTGAGCTATGGAAACAGTAGGAACCCCAAAACTCGATCAACCAATTGACCTCGTCGACGTCAATTCCATCCACCGAAGCTTCCCATACTCTGACTGCGGTAGGGTCACATGCCACACAACATAACCCCCCTCACACGATCCACTCTGATGCGCCATCGGTGCAAGAAAACGTCACGCAACCACCCAGTTCAAAACTAGGTTTCGAACCCTAAATCATCATTGTCTGATCGCCATAGTCACCGATAAAATCAACAACCATTTTTCTAGAGATCCACATCCCCTAAGCCATCTTCGATAACAGCCCCGAACTCCAAATCATCATCAATCGCCGACGATTGATGAAATACCCAAAATTGTTCAACTCGAAAATTCCAATCGTTTTCAAACTAAAAATCAAGCTATTGCCATTAAAATTCATTATTCACCATCACGAATTAGGCAGGATGATCAAAACAGAGAATTGAAATGGTTGATTTTTGATCAAATTTGATTTTCTACTATGATTTTACAAATTTGAATTTGTTTCTAACTATAAAATTCTGAAACCATTTTTATACTTAACATTATACTGTAACATTGACTTTTATTTTAAAATCAGAGGTTAATATGGATTGGAGATGAAGAACTTGATTTTTAAAATAAATTTCTGGATCCTGTAACTAACAGAGGCAATATTGTCTGTATATCAGACATGCACACCTATCTCCATGTATATAAATATATACACAAGCATATTTAACAAATGAACACACATTTATCATAGAACACTCTAATATTATCCCAAACATCAAGATACGTAACAGGGTTAAGAAGTTTGCTCACCTGAGATTTGACAGAGAGGAACAGAGAAGCTTGAACAAAAATCTAGAATTATAAAACGATCTGAACTTTGATTTGTTGAAATAATTCTGAAGCTTGATTCACCAGAGTTTGGGTCTTTAACTTGCTTTGATTTTTTTTTCTTGTTTGCTTCAGAATTTTTTTTACGATTTTGAATTTTTGATTTAAGTTTGCTTGCTTTGATTTGATTGCTTTATTATTTTTTCTTCTTGGCTTTCATCTATAGTTTTATTTTGTTTCAGATTTTTTTCTTTTCTGATTTTGGACTAGAATGAGATGATTTTGCTTTTGCTGATTTGAGTCTGAAGTTTTTTTTATTTTAAGATTTCAGAAGTGAAGTGAAAATCAGCCTGGTTATTCTTTACATTTATTTCTATATGTTTAAATTTTAAAAGAAATGAAGCCACTTGTTAATTAGCATTAACACTTGTCAAATTTTCTTATTACATGGTTTACAAATGTTTTGATGCATTTTTAATTATCTTCCACTTGTCAATGCATGTGTTTAATAAATGTTAAAAACTTAAAATTTATGTTCAAACCCTTTTTGTTAAATTTATTTATATATTAATGTTTTAAATATATTTTCATGTAATTTTCCATTTGTATTTCCTCTTATACTATATATATATATATTTATAACTTTAAATAATAAAATTTAATAATTAACTAAACACTAATTCATATATATTTGAATTTAACTCCTTAAATAGCTTCTTGAAAATTGTTATATTATTCTCAAATATAATCTAAAATCAATTAAATATTGATAAATAAGTGTAATATATATATATATATATATATATATATATATATATTTGAATTTAACTTTGTAAATAGCTTTTGTAAATCAATTTCAAAATAAAATTTTCAAATCATCATATTATAAATACAAAACAAATTTCCCTATTAGTATTAAATTTTTAGAGATTCCAATCCAATATATTATTCAAAACATTTATTTCTGAACTTTCCAATTAGAAATCCTATTTAAAAATCAAGTTTATATATATACACACATATATATTTATGTTAATAAACAAATATATATTTAATTTGGAAAATTACAAATTAATTCACAATTTAATTTCAAAAATTAAATTAATTACCATTTTAAATTTGTTTTAAAATCGGGATCGTTACACCTTGACCGAGAGAAGTGTTACTTGGGGTTTGCACAACATTTAGCTTTCCTTCCTTCTTGCTTCGAAGTTTGGGACATGAAGATATATGATGAGCCGAACTTTTGCAATAACGACAATAAAGGAATTTTGAACACCTATTTTCATAATGGTCTTTAGAACCACAATTGTAGCTTTCTCCATGATTGGGGGCAGGAGTCTTTGCTGCCGAAGTTGTTTGCTTCCCTTTCTTATGGGAATAGGCTTGAACTTAATAAGCTTCTTCTTGTTGATGTTGAAGTTCTGTTTGGCACCCACAACTTCAACATCACTTTCTTTATCGGCTTCTTCAAGTCGAAAAGCAATATCAACTAGCTGATCAAAAGATACTTCTAGTTTCAAAATCAAAGGCTTTTTGAGGTTCTTATTCCATAGATAAACTTCTGATTTTTCTTCAATGGGGTATTAATATACTCGACCCCGTATTTAGAGAGAGATTCAAAGGATGCAACATAGTCTATCATAGACGATTTACCTTCAACAAGGTGAATAAAGCATCGGGCTAAAGTTACTTTTTCATCTCCTGGCAGAAATTTCAAATCGAACCTTTCCCGGAATTGCCCCCAAGTAAGATCGATGATTTCAGAAATCCAAAGCTCATACCAATCTAATGTTCTTTCCTGAAGCATGCCAGAAGCCACTTGGACTCGATGTAGATCAACTAGATTCATGCGAGAAAAATGTGATCGCATGATCTAATCCAAGCTTGGACTTCTATAACACTTTCGAAACCTTTGAATGGTCTTCTACCTAAATTGGTATAATCACTGCATGGGCGTGCAAAACCAGATTTAGGGCGAGTATGCTCTGGAACGGGTCCGACAGCTTGAGCATTCTTTACAAGATCTAAAAGCTGTTGAGAAGACATAAATACTCCATTATGAGGAGTAGCACTAGATTGACCGGCGCTAGGATGGCTAGGTCTAACCATTTCTCTTTTTTAAGAAAGAAAGAAAGAAAGAAGAGGAAAAATATTATTCTTACAATAAATATCAAACAAATTTGACTGATAAAACAACGCATCATTAAGAATATAGGATGGAACGGTGCGAAGACTCGAATTAAATCCTATGCACGGATCCTAAGAAAGACTTAGGACAATGATCCTTACTAGATTATTCTATATTGTTCTGAAGTTTGGCTGTGATACCAAGCTGTGACGCCCCACCTCTATACTGACACTACGGGTTAATGTCGTCGACTAGCACGAATAACAAGGCTATTGAGGAGCGCCCATCTATGTAATTGCTTTGTGCGAGTACGGTATGTCAGATAGTATATCATGCATTTCAAATCCATCATACCAATACAAACTCAAAGCTAGGCTATGTGGCGTTTGGAAAAACAAATATAAAATAAGCATAACATAAGTCAGTCACAGATATTCATATCACTAAGACGGAAACATATATGAATATATCACATAAAACTGTACATCAAAGTAGTGATTATACAAGATCCACTATATCAAAAAAGAATATGTATACATCAGGGAGTCTCTATCTTGAATGTATAATAGCCAAAACTGCTAAGCTAAGTAGTTAGCCAAAATTCAAAAGCTAGTCTCTGCTATGAAGTCAAGTGGAAGCACCTGAAACACCAAGGTCGGACCCGAGATTATTTAAGAAGAAAAATAATAAACAGATCATTCTAGCAACAAATATCATATAAGATGAGATAGAATAAGAGATATGACAGAAATGTATGATAACAATAAGGTTATACTATGACAAATATATATATTTGATTACAACGAAAATCATACAATATCTCAAATCTACTCAAACACCAAAAAGAATGTCATTATCTTTAACTTATTCACCAAACCCAAATGTTAATAAAGCTTATCAATACAAATAACAAAAATTGGTGAAACACAAATTCTAGAAATTAACAATTGGAAATCCTCACAAAGGGGGAGGCCTATCACAAACGGGATACTATCCCATGGGTCGCTAACCATAAAAATCCAAGGTACAGTCCCCCCTTGGGGACTGATAGCTAAACATCGATGCACCTAAAAAGATACGTCCCATGCACAACCGAACATCGATGCACCTAAAAAGATACCCCCATGCACATAATTACTAAGTCGGACATCGACGCACCTAAAAAGATACTCCCTATGCACCAACTCATTGAGCCGATTGCTCGACGAACGGTCAAAAGACCATGGGCCATTAGCCCATAAAAATGAGACGAAGCTCTATAAATCGGGGTATAGTCCTCCACGTGGACAAAGAGACATCGCATATCGCTAGCCTAAATCATTAAATGATCACCATTGATCAATAAGAAGTGTAAATTACACCAAGCTAGTAAATAAATGAGTTTAGCTTCATGTCCCATAACCACTGGCTTAACTTAAATATTTACGAACAAATTTTAGATTTCCACTCGAAAATTGTCACAAGATTTCAATCGAACAAGTCCAAGAATTAACCGACGAAGTAAACGCAAGTGTTTCATATCACTTGTTTTGCTAAGTTGTTTAATTAGATTTCTCATACAAATGAGGTAGAGGTTTGTATATAGTAATAGATTTGAAAACAGTTTTAAAAGCGAGCTTTGTGTTGAAAGTAATTGTGGAAATCATTTTTACGAAAGAGTTTTAATATTTACTACCAGTATAGAAACCTTTGTATTTTAAAGTGATAAATAACAGAAACGATTGTAGAAACAATCTATCACCAAAAATTCACATTCGAAGACGTGAATCAAAACAAAGAAAATTGATTCCAAATCCATCAAATGGATATTCTCAAAAATCCAGAAAAGAAGTCATCAAAGTCGATAATAAATGACAACGATCAGCCGGATCAACCAAAAGTCGATAAAATGGAAATTTACTCAAAAATCGACCAATTGGCTGAAATTAACAGCTCCAAACGTCTGGTAGACTTCCTAGACGTCTGAGCTGAATGTTTGGAAATTTTCTTCTAGATCGTCCAGACGTCTGGGAAGTAAGCTCAGACGTTTGAGCTGAGAATCTGGAAATTTATTTTCGGAGCTCTAAACATCTGAGCTGAAGCTCGGGGCAATATTTTGCCTAGGCCAATGATGGCCAATTCATATCGAAAGCGGTCAAATGAGCGATGATGACTAGGGATGCATGCCAAGCGACAACCCAGCCCTATAGACTCATCAATACACTCCGAACAACATGTCTAAACATCCTTATAAGGATTTTCCTAGATTTTGACTTCAAAATACCAAAAATTGGAAAATTAAGTAAACCAATTCAATCCAAAAGCAAATGGGCATGCAATAGATGTTAGGAATTCGTACCTAACAACAACGAAAGTTATAGACATAGATGTGAGTTTAAAAACTCACCTTTAAACCCAAAAACAACGAATGAGATGTTTTAAAACAAGGCAAGATCAATCTCTCCTCCACTTCACTTCAAGAACCATCAATCTATGATCAAATACAAAGTTTTTCCTAAGTGAGGTTTTAGGAAGTTTCTGAAAATTAGAGAGAGGTTGAGGTAGGGAAGAAGAAGATGATGCTTACCTAAGCTTCTCTTTGATTTTGGAGCTTGGATCTTGAATTTCCTAGTAATCTAGGGTTTAGGACTTTTAATTTCCTCTTCTTTCCTCCATTTTCCTTTAGCTTGAGAGTGTTAGGAAAATAGAATGAATGAATGAAGAGGGGGTGGAGTTAGGGTATTTTGTTGGGTTAGTGGGCCGAAACCCAAACCCAAATAGAAAAATATCAAAATTCTAATTAGCTTCGAACGTATCGATGTTTATACTCAAAGCGGTTGCAAATGCCGTTTTAGACTCAATGGAAGTTGTCTCAAGTCCTAATTCGACTGTTTACAAAAAGTAGCATTTCAGACATTAATCCAGTTAACGATGCTATATCTAAATATAACTTTTATATATACAATCATAAAACTTGCGGGTTGTTACATATATACTTGATTTGAAAATATAAGGAAATTCGTAACACTTTATCGATATAACAACACTTATTGTTAACAATAATTTAACATTAATTTAGATTGTTACATAATTCAAAAGAAGTAATTTTACTTGTTAAAAATGATAAGAAATTATTTTTCATATTTTTTTTACATTTATATGTAAATTAATTTATAAGTGAAAATGTGACAGAGAATCGGCTTTAGGATTATTAACTGTTTAATGGACGAAATTTGTTCCAAGTTGTTGCGACCTTGCTTATATGTCTTGTGCATATATATATATATATATATATATATATATATATATATATATAACATGCACATACACACCATAATATATACGTGCGTATATATATACACATACAAATATACTTACCATTTACATTAGAATTTACATATGGTAAAAAGTATAAATATCCAAAATATTTTCTACCATAAAAAGCAAACATCAACTCATTTACACACCATCATCATCACACATATAGAAGTACAAGGTGAGGTGGCCTTCTTATGTGTCTTGAAGGGATATAGGGTGTGTGGGCAAGGGGAAAAAGAGTAATTATACATTTAGATATTTATTTCCAAAGTTTTCCTATAAATACCCACCATCCCTTCATAATTTTACGCACTAATCTACTTTATGTTCTCCCTCATTCTCAAGATTTACAATGGCTTCCTAACTTAGGGAATTTATGAAGAAAACTATAGCCAAAAGAAACTAAACTTACATAAGTATATACATACATTTGCAATCCACTTAAAAACGAAGGCAAATCACTCCTTTCCTCCATTATAATCCATATCCACTACCTCCTATAACCAAATCCAAGCACTCCACCTCCTTCCAAGTTAGGCCGAGCCCATTCATAGGTCCAAGGCTAGATTCCATAAGCTTTAACTCGACAGTGAATTTTCGTGAAGTTAGAAACCAATAAAGGTGAGAAAATCCACATTTATATATATAATGATGTGATACGCTTTCTATATGTGTTTACCATGCTTTGATCATCAATTTTAGTTATTTTAATAAAGTTATTTAATTGTGTAAACAAGTTACATTAAATACACGTTGATATTATACAAAAAATCACTTTTTGAACCAAGTTATAAAAGTGATATGGAATCATTAAACCCCTTTAAAATGGTTTAAAATGGTTTATAAATGTTTTGTAAACACTAAAATCCAATTTAATGAAGTTTTGATGGGTTATTTAAATTGAGTGAAAAATAGGCACGTCGCGTAAAGGCCAAATAAAATATGTACAATATATGCACCTGTTTTCTCATTTTAAGGCCAAATAAAATATGTACAACAAATGTATGTACATAAAATGGTTATCTTAACAAAATAAATTTTATTTTACCAATAAAAATTTATTTTTATGAGTAAAACCTTATTTTTAATCAAACCACACAATTTACGCTATTTTATTACAAAACACTATTTGTTAATTGAACAATTTGTACAAAAAATATTTTCTTGTCAAATAAATTACAATAAATCATTTAACTCTTTTTAATCATCAAAATATTATTTTTAAAACAATATTCCATATTTCATATATACAAAATACATAATATCTTTATATTTCTCATTTTAAATTCAAAAATAGATTAATATTAACAATGTTTTCAAATATTGTTGCATTTACCTAAGTAAAATAGCAATTTGATTATTTTCTACTCAAATTCTCAAAATAAAGTTTTTAAACTTTATTTTCAATACTTTAGGTTTATTTCAACAATTCAATGTTGAAATACATCACCTAATTAATTTATTAGCTCTAAATAAATAAATACCCAATATTTCAATTTATTTAAACCAAATACTTATCCAATCAATATTTAATCTCATATTTATACCCAAACAAACAAAATAAGGTTCCAAACTTTATTTTCTCATTTTATTAAAAAAATTCATTGTTTATTACAAATAAATAATTTAAAATTTCCAATTATATTTTAATTTACAATATTAAATTATAACTTCCGTTATAATTTAATATGTACAGTTAATCTAAAAACCATGGTTGTTACACTCTCGCCTATCTTGGGTTCATAGATATCACTCCTATCTTGAAATTTTAGGTCTCATATGTATCATGGGTTTCTATAGGCTCACGCTGTTCTAGGGATATTATAGGTTTCAAGCTATCTTGGGTTTAGATGCATGTACGTGGATTTATTCACCAGTCTTAGGTTTTTTGGTGCCTTCCTCCTTTTATGTGATTTTTTTTGGATTTCTACGATGATTTCTGGATTCTATGTGTTTCTCATATTCACGAAATATTTTAGGTAGTTGCTTTTATAAGCTATATTGGGTTTTCTGATATGTTGATTACAGTCTTGTGTTTAATTGAAATCCTAGGAATTACCGTTCGTGTATATGTCTACAATTGAAACTGATTCATTACGATTCATCATTTATGATTCATCATTTATGTTTCACCAAATATCTTGGGGTTTGGCTTTTATCAGCTATCATGGGGGTTTTATGTTTGGTGATTACTATCTTAGAGATTATTGTGATACTCTTGTGGTTGGCCAATACTTGGCCTTGTGTTCAATCATTGAGATATATTTCATTATAATCATCACACATCTAATTAATTATAGCCTAGACTGACCCGTTTATTATATTATGATACTCAGGTCAGACATAGATATAATAGGTGTTTCAGCAGATAGCTTTAGTGAGGATTTCACAGTTCTCTTTATTGTTACTGACACCTCATATTTGTGTATTTATTCATATGTTGTTGTATCTTGTATTGAGTTTAGATTCCTTTGTAAACATATTCATTTCATTCAGTTTGTATCTATTGAAATATTCTACCGTATATATTTTATGCTCTGTGATATTGTGTTCTGTTTGTATCATATATTGTTCTGAATATTTACTTAGCCACCGTAGGTTTATTTTTAACCTTAATTGTATATGTCGATTCCAGTTGAGTAATTACAAATTATTAGCATACCAGTCGACGTATCAATGCTTGTTTAAATAAAAATTTATGAATGGTTTCTCTTAACCAGCCCTATTCTCTACACTAATAGACTGTACTACTATGTAGTACCCTTTGTTAGTGTGGGTCTCAGGTGGGGCTCACATATACTTAGCACTAAAAACCGGCGAAGTAGGCTTGTCTATTTGTAGGAATTAAGACTGATGTCCATGTAGGGATATAAGCAATAAGGCTCAAACGTACTGGCTTCACTCTTAATTGAGGGATAGTGCAAGATGATAATGTTGAAAACTTGATAAGCATATGAGACTTGGTTTCCATATACGACCGTTCTCATCATCATTAAGTTATCAAATTCGTCGATTCAGATTCCAAGACAGGATCGGTAAAAGTTTTACCTACCGAAAACCACTTCAAGGCTGTGATACATGTTCTTTCGCTTGGAAGTTGATTTCTATAACAACCCACTTTTATGTACATTCTAAGCTGGCAAATAACCATACATGTCAACTCAAAATTTAACAAAAAGGAATATTGTTAGGAGAAAAGAAAAAGAAGGATGGAAGAAGACGTAAACAATAGCATAGAATCTCACAATCGCAGCGAAACAAAATATAATATATTTTAACAGATCTTTGCATAACAAAAGACCGTATCTATAAGTATATATACAATCATCAGAGTACGACAATCAATACATCAATATGGAAAATTATTATAAATTGTCCTCACCAGTGCTGACTATACAGTCTACACAAACAACAGAATATAAACAAGTATGTGAAATACGCTTGAAATCCACCAGCTTGTCTCCTGAGCTCCATAGCATCCTAATCTGAATCTGTAATACTCAGTCTGACACGAGCATTATAATAAAATACATTATCCTTATGTTCATATTATCGCTTATCCTTGTAAATTGATTTATTTAGCGAGACTGACCTATGTATTTTATACTCGAGTCAGATCGAGGTATTTTAGGTTAGGTGCATTTGGACTTAGCCTATTCTGCTTCCACATGGACTATTATGCTAGCTCTTTTTGTTATAGATTTATGTGCAGTCTTTTATTGGTTGCTACTCTGATATGTATATTCTTTTGACTCGCTTGTACATTGTGGTTGCTATACCACTTGACATGTTTCATTTTGTATACTATGTGATGTATATGTATATATATATGTGATGATCTATTATTCTTTGATGTGTTTTGCATTCGAGCTATTATATTTTGTTTTGATAGATCCTATAGCCACCTATGGCTTTGTATTAAGTATTTATTGGATATGTCGAACCACTTGAGAAAAAAAATGGCATTTGTCGACATATTCAATAGATATTTAAGACAAGGCTAGATGGTCGCTCCTATCTAGCCCTATTCTTTGCATTAGTAGACAGTATTACCTAGTAATACTCTTTTTTAATGTGGGTCTCGGGGTGGGGCGTCACATGCTTCCTACCTCGACTCAACATATAGTCCAAACCTTAGAAATAGTGCCTAAATCCTTTCCATATAATTGATACCACTTGTAGAAATTAAATCTCTTACACATTCCACCACTTATCAATCCTAAACCAATCCATTATCTTGAGGTTAACAATGAGCCGAATAATTTGGGGCATTGTTGCTTCTTAGACCTTGCCTCGACGTACATCATCAACTTTAAAGAGAGCATGGATCCCCTCAACGTTTAGTGCTATGTGTAAGACTAAATATTTTTCTATAAATGAATCGAACCATTAAAACATTTGATTCACACTTGTGCTTGATTTTCACATAAAATATTTGTAAAACAATTTAAAAACACTGTTTAAGATTCTCTTTTTAAGAGCTAACTATATTTTTGTATGTAATAAAAAGAATGGTTAAAAAAATTTCATTAAAACACTATTTTCTATAAACCCAAAACTAGTTACACTTAGCTTTAATTTTATAACATTCTATTTAAGGATCTTTTCATTTATAAAATATCAATTGTACATTAACTTATTATCATCTTTAAAACAAAACTCCTACAAATATTTAACAATACCAACACTTATTAAGCCAAGTAACAAATTTTCTTACTAACTTTATGAAATCATTTGTAGCAAAAGTGATACAATCCATGTCCCAAAAAACATTATTACAAAAACGTTGTTGTAATCCATGCTTCCTTTACAGCTTCAATAAACTCAAAAAATACCTGGAATATAATTTTGAAAACATCAATTTCAAATATCACTTGGAAAATCTCAAGTATAAAATATATTAAAAGCTAAAAACCATTTTCTTTCCTGATTTCGAAATAAAGCTTCTCCTTCGATAATTTACATCAGTCAATTAAAATATACATAAATTTCAAACCATTTTTAAAATAGATAGAAATATGTTAAGAAAGTTCTTTAAAAGGATTGAAGAAGAAAAATCAAGTTTAAAACCATTTTATAAAAGTTGGAAATGGTGGCGCAAAAGTGCTGCTAAAGTAGTATGGAAAATTCCTTTAAATCGTTTCTTTTCAAATTGGAATTTTTTCAACACTTTTACAAAGTATGGATATGACATATATGTTTAGAACAACATAATATGAGTTTAGTATGCACTCAATTTTAAAGAATTTTGAAGTTAATAAAACTCATTTGAAAATTGATTTAAAACTTGAATTTCGAACTGCAAAACAGCAACCAAAATTTTTCTTTCTTTGAAGTACTTTGGGATTCTATTTTATAACCTTTTTCGAGCCATCGAAAAATTGTTCAAACAGAAATTTAAAGCTTAAAAATGCTACCAAATATTTAGTCATGCAGACACAAGCACAAGAGCAACAAACAAAGGATTGAAAAAGGAGATTTCTTAAGTGTCAATATAACAATTACAGTTGTAACAACACTTTCACAAATAACCTATAAATTGCACATATATTTCAATCAATCTTCAATATAAGAAACATAGGTATAAAGTAAATCAATATTGGAGAGAAACCCCTTAGGGTCTCTTTTACAAAAATCCCATGCAAATCACAAATACCTATATGCATTTCAGAGTGTTCCATAGACACCTATTCGCTATGAAGACACGTCGATTTTCTCTTTATGTCCTCTATAAAAAAATAGTTACTTATGCCATCTGGTACCAAGCAAGAAAAAAATACAATACACGAGTAAAAACATCTAAGAAAGCAATACAATATTTTAGTTAGCTTATTAATCATCTTGAAGTAAGTAAAACTCACTTTTAAGCCAAAGATGAAGCAATCACTTCCTAGCACAACATAGCTGTTGAATATGCAAGTATATGATTTTTGTTTGATGATAATAAACATATTTATATATATATTCATTTAAATGTATTTGTTTATTAATGTACTATTTATTTTTCACATAATTAAATAAATATTTGGTGAATAAAATAAATAACACAGAATTTAAATTCAAAGAGATATTTTATTCAAACAAATATTTATTACAATTTTGAATAGTACAAATTCAAGCTCTCACTATACATATACAATTTTGATTACAATACAAATTCAATTACATCACAATCTTTCATTTACAAATGTGCTCACCGCATATCGCTCATTCACTCATAATTTATGTTCAACTTCATTCGAGATTAAATCCAACATCTGAGCAATCTGCAAAAATAAATTTTGACGCAGTAAAATTGAAAAGAAAATATTTTTGCAGTGTAAAATAAAATGTGATTTTGAAAATTTTATTTGCCTCGGTTATTTGGGTTGTTCGTCATCATTTAAATTTGAATTCATCATACACGAACAGCTTGTGACATGCATAGTGTATCACTGTACATGCCACAAGGCCGTGTACACCAATATAGACACTTGATAAAATTACAGGGACAGGTGAGCATAGGTCAAACCCAAATGAAAAGTCGGGTTCAACTCAAGTGCAATAAAAAATAATGTCACAATATCAGCGCAAGGTCAAACCCGAGCTGCAAGATAGATTCAATACAGGTGTAGTTCGAATATACAAGTCTAATAAAATGGTCAGGAGCAAGGCAGTCAAAGTGTATGCATAAAGTAGAATAGTTCGATTCAAGAAAGCGACTCAATCAGACACGACTCAAGTGAAATCGTACAAAATGAAAACAGAGCAACCTAAACATAATGCATCATTGACATATAAATGCTGCTTTTTATTTTGTCTGGCAACAATGAAAGATATTCAAAGCATCAAATGCACATATGTACAGCATGAATCAAAGTCGAGCCAGACCCACAGCTAATAAGAACAGAAATGATACAAAGGCTTAAAGACACAAATGACATGCACATGTCAACAAGTCAAGGGATGCACCAGTGAAGTAGGTACATATATGAAGATGAATGAAACTGCAATGGAATACATACGCATCAGGTCACAAATGCCACAGTGGTTTCAACATCAAACCAAATAAGTACAGATTCAAGCATACAATATTCAAGTTTATTGAAACCACACAACAAGTACAACCTGATATGCAAAACACACAACTGTCAACAATCAATGATGAAGTAATGCAATATGAACCAGATAGTACACAAGTGAAGAATGAATGCAACAAAACAACTCGAACAGTTCAATATGCTATGCACAAGAATCAAGGCCAAGACTAGTGAACTGCAAGTGTCGACCAGGTAGCAAGCAAGATCAACATAGCAGCCAACATATACAACATACATATATACATGTATAATCACACATGTATATACACAGTGCATATATACAACAAACACATAGCATCATCAATGGAACCCGACTCAAGACTGTAATACCAACACAGTGCACATAACCAATGCCGAAATCAAAATAGCTTCAACTGGCACGAAAAGAAAAAAACCTGAACAAGTCGAAATGCTCAGCTCAAATAGAGTATAAATCAATGTGAACTGTCTCGAACAATAAGTGAACATCAAGCACATGAATGCACAAGAACAGTGACAAGATGAACACACAAGAAATACTTATATACAGTAGTTATCAAAATAATGTAACAAATTAGAATGTTGACAGAAGAATCCATGGGTCAAAAATCCAAGCAGCAATTTATCAAAACAAAGTCAAAATTTTACAAATTCAAATCACTGGTCGAATTCAAGTTACAAAGAAAAACTTAAACCGTAGTCAAAAGCCCAAACGGTTCAAAGCCGTGGTTGTCAAGGAATGATACAGCTCTCAATCAAAGCCGTGTGAATCAAGTTACCATAAAATATACAAATTTGAACGTATCAAATTATACGACATTGACAAAGTCAGAGAAATAATCAACATCCAAGCAACATAGAGCGGCCGAGATGAATTCAAGAAAAAATAATTGACGAAT
Organism: Allium cepa; assembly: GCA_030765085.1. Taxonomy (NCBI): domain Eukaryota; kingdom Viridiplantae; phylum Streptophyta; class Magnoliopsida; order Asparagales; family Amaryllidaceae; genus Allium; species Allium cepa. The sequence continues at coordinate 840,876,775 of CM060939.1, read as the reverse complement.
TCGTATAAAATATACGAACGAAAATATAGGGTTCGAACCATATATAAACGAACATCATCGGAAAAATTACGCATTCGAGTTCGAGCAAAACAGAGACCAAAAATCAAATTAACAACTCGAATCTGATCAAGTTCAAGTATTCAAACCAGAGAGCAAAAGGCATAAATTACATATCAGAATCAATGTCAAACTCAATCAAATGGAAGCAGTCGAAAGCACCTCAAGAGACGATCAATCAACATAGCAAGGAAATTGAAATCACTTATTCGATTGATCTAATTAAAGTCGGCTTCTTCGAATTTATTCAAAGCCCTAATTACAGAACGAAGAGGAAAGATGAGGCCGCCATTTCACAGAACAAAGAGGAATAAAGATATAAAAGAAAAAGGGGGGCGGTCTATCTGTTGTTTTTAATTGAGCTTAACTTTTTAAATTAGGGTTATATTTAAATTTGTTTTAAATTCTTCTGTTAACCTTTGTAATTTCTAATCGTGTGACTAAGGGACAAACTACGTGGCATAGTTTGAGAATTCGAAACTCGGTGGCTGGGTTGGGGTAGGATTTTGAGCGTAGAATTAGGTTACTCAGTAGAAGGTGTCATGAGTTAACATGTGTAAGCATGTGACTACTTAATTTCTAGTAGAAACCTTGGGGGCAGCATGTAGGCTGTTTTTTTGGTGAAGCTGGGTAAATTCTGTGTCGTTCTATTTCTGCATTTATTCAACTTTTCTCTGTGCTGCTATTATTTTGATATATCTGTGTTGAAATAATTTTATAAGCTTCCGCAATAATTTTTTTATAATTTATAATATCACCTTACTCACCCTCCCTCTAGGGTGAAATCAATCCTATAAGTGGTATCAAAGCCAGGTTCAAAAGCCATTTTTGTGTTAAAAAGTTTAATTTTTCAAAAACCAATTTTTTTTTAAAATAGAATTTTTAAAATGGCTTCTTTTAATAATGCTTTTACGGAGGGTCAGTCCATAGTTAGACCACCAATGTTCAATGATGAATATGCTTACTGGAAAAATAGGATGGGAATTTTTCTGAAAACCATTGACGCTTGGGATATTATTGAGACAGGGTATAGAGCACCAATTATAATTGTAAATAATCAGGAAATAAATAAACCGAAGGATCAATAGACAGAGATAGAAAATAAATTACAAAATGCTAACGCTAAAGCTATGAATTCTATTATCTGTTCATTGGATCAATTTGAATTTAATCGTGTCTCAAATTGTTCAACTGCGTAAGAAATATGCATACACTCGAAGTGACTCACGAAGGAACATATCAAGTCAAAGAATCTCGCCTTGCCATGCTGAGTAGAGAATACGAGAATTTTACAATGGCTAAGGAAGAAAATGTTAAAGAGATGTACGGACGGCTTTCCAACATCGTATACAAATCAAAAGCTCTCGGAAAATCATACATGAAATTGGAAATAGTTCGAAAAATCCTCAGAATCCTTCCACGAAGTTTTGAAGCAAAAGTGATTGCCATTCAAGAATCGAAAGATTTAAAACAAATCAAAGTTGTAGAACTCATCGGAAATCTCACCACTTATGAGCTAGAAATGAAATTCAAGAAAGAGCGTGAAGGAGGAGATACTCAAAAGAAATCAATATCTCTCAAAGGAACAACTGAAAGTGATGATGATGAGGACGATGATGGCGCAGCAGAGTTGGAAATGGTAATAAAGAGATTAAAAAAGTGGAATCGAAAATACGTAAATCCAACTCTAAATCAAAAATTAAAAAGTAGAATAATCAAAGTTTTAGATAACACAGAACAACAAAAAATCATCTATCATAAGTGCAACCAACTTGAACACATCAATCCCTATTGTCCTCAAAACCGACATGGCTTTGAAAAGAAATCAAAAAGGAGAAATTTTGCAGCCACGTGGAATAAAAGTGATGAAGATAATAAAATTACTAGCACTGAGAGTGAGAAAGCAGATATGTGCCTTCAAGGTAATATAACTGATAGCGACGATGACGATCCAAGCGAGGTATCAAAACTCACTCCCTCAGAATTACTTATATATTTTCATGAAGTAAATGGCTGTTTTGAACGACTTAGGGAGAAATATGCCAAACTTGAATCACAAAAAGATACTTTAATAGATTTAAATAAACAACTTGACTAATTAGTTAAAACTATCGAAGTAGGAACCCTAAGTGTGATAAGTGTCCAGCATTCGAAGAAGAGATTAAAAAAATCAGAAATCAAAATTAAATCACTTGACAGTGAAATTATGATTTTGAAAGAGAGTGAAAATACAAGAAGAGAAAATTCTATTAAACGGTGCACACAATTGTTAAGCAAAAATGAATCTATCAAAACACAAGTCCAACAACTATCAATGACTTTAGATAAATTTTCAAAATGTGAAAAATCATTGAATATGCTATTAGGAAAACGAACTGTTAATACAGTTAGACAAGGACTTGGATATAATAAATCTAAAAATGTTAGAAATGAAATTAATCAAGTCAATTCAATGTGCACAATTTGTAGAAAATTTGGACACAATCAAAACAATTGTTGGTATAGACCCAAACACGTGAAAACTATACCAATTTGGGTTCCAAAAGGCACAAATATAGAATCTCTCAAAGTTAAACAAATCTGGGTGCCAAAAGGAACGTATATAAATAGCTTTGGGTGTCCACAAAATTATTTTTCAAAATCTATTGTCACTAACAATCATGGACCTATAAAAACAAATAGGCAGCAAAAATTTTCATCGTGTAGGTGTGGTGGCAAGCTAAGGAACTACAGTAGTGTTACTTGGATTCTGGCTGTTCCAAGGACACAATGAGCGACAAAGCAAAGTTCCTTAGCCTAGTATAAAGGTGACAACATCACAATGGGCAACAATGAAAAATATTGTAAAGGTAAAACAGGTAATGGTATATTTATTTGAACGATATATTGAATTTGATAATCTGCACCGTAATCTGAATTAAATCAGCCAGTAATGTGATGATGAAATAAATGATGATGTTGATTCTGACTTATTCAAAATTGTTGGCCAATTATATTCTTATGCCAAGAACACTATAAAAATCTCTAGAGTCTTTGAACTACTTCATATATATTAGTTTGGATTAATAATAGTGTTTTATTTGTTGATGATAATATATTTGATTATTTTACGGCTGACTCTATATTCATGGTTTTTGATTATTTACAGGGCTTCAATTAGAATCCAAAAGAATTTTATTTAAAAAGTTGAAAAAATGATTTCAAGAAATCGTTGCAAATTTCACGGTCTAGTCTAGGACATTCAGTTAATGATAATCTTGAGTGAAAGAAAAATTCAGATGCAGATTACACTAGTAATCTAGTTGATAGAAAAATTACTAGTGGAACGTGATTTATGTTGAGAAATTTAGCAACTGCATCGTTTTTTTCAAAGAAAATATCTGCATATTTTTCATTTCAAATAATTTTTAAATAGCAGGAATTTTTATTATAAAACCCCTTCTAGAAAATCATTTTTGACCTTGTTATCAGATTAGTCATTTTTAGAAAAATTGATTTTATAATTATTTTTTAATTTAGTTTTAAATTATTACATTGACTAGTCTTACTCCCAACTAATTATTGAAAAGATAAATAGTGTTTGAAAAAGTGATGAGTGTTGATATTAATTAGATATTATAACTGAAGACAATACAATTAGTAAATTTCTTAGAAATTTAAACAAGAATTATAAACACTTTTTGTTGGTAAAAATTCCATGATCATTTCTATTTCTATCATTTTTCTATCGACCATCACTCATCATAGTCCATTATAGTATGTCAACATGTGGTGATTTAAACAGGAATCATTCGTTTTATATTTTGTATTTTTCAAAATAAAAAAATAATAAATAAATAAATAATCCAAAGTATTCACTCTCATTTAAAAGTTCTCAAGGTTATGCATGGGTGAACTACTTGGAATATTTGATTATGTGCTTCCATGCTCATTTTAAAGTCCTCACGGTTATGCATGTATGGAATGCATATCAAAATTGATTTATAAAATAAACAAGTTGATTCTAATCCCATTTAAAGTCCTCACGGTTATGCGTGGTTAGAAGATACATGAATTCGTTTTTTAAAAAAATGGAATACTACAAATCTCATTTAAAAGTCCAACGGTTATGTATAATCGGTAGATATTCAAATTCCTGATATAAATATACCACAAATAGACAAAACTGTATAGTTTTATATGATGACATCATTCACATCATTCTAAAATTGGAATATGTACCGAACAGAGTATTTAAGATTTTTGTTTTATTTTTACTGAAATTTAATATTTATATTCAATTGAGTTTTAATGTTGTATTAATATCTATCACTTTATCTCTATTTTTCTAACACTAGTACTCTTTTGTTGATAACAAAAGGGAGAGAAAAGTAAAGATTTTGTCAAATAAAATCGAGTAAAGGTCAAATATTTTCTATTTGCATCTAGGCTCATTTGCATGTTTTTAATTGTATGCATATATGAAGGGGGAGTTTTGTGTAGAGAGGAAGCATTCAAATAGGGGGAACAAATTGAATGATCAAATACATTTAACAAATTCAAAATCTTAAGTATATGTTTGTTATCATCAAAAGGGGGAGAGTGTTGAATATGCGAGTATATGATTTTTGTTTGATGATAATAAACATATATATACATTCATTTAATTGTATTTGTTAATGTACTATTTTATTTTTCACATAATTAAATAAATATCTGGTGAAAAAATAAATAACATGGAATTTAAATTCAAGCAGATATTTTATTCAAACAAGTATTTATTACAATTTTTAATAGTACAAATTCAAGCTCTCACTATACAAATACAATTTTGATTACAATACAAATTTAATTACATCACAATCTTTCATTTACAAATGTCCTCACTACATATCGCTCATTCACTCATAATTTATCTTCAACTTCATTCCAGATTGAATCCAGCATCTAAGCAATCTACAAAAATAAATTTTGACGTAGTAAAATTGAAAAGAAAATATTTTGCAGTGTAAAATAAAATGTGCTTTTGAAAATTTTATTTGCCTTAGTTATTTGGGTTGTTCTTCATCATTTAAATTTGAATTCATCATACACGAGGAGCTTGTGACATGCATAGTATATCACTGTACATTCCACAAGGCCGTGCACACCAATATATACACTTGATAAAATTACAGGGACAGGTGAGCACAGGTCAAACCCAAATGAAAAGCCGGGTTCATCTCAAGTGCAATAAAAAATAATGTCATAATATCAGCACAAGGTCAAACCCGAGCTGCAAGCTGTATTCAACACAGGTGCAGTTCGAATATACAAGTTTAATAAAATGGTCAGGAGCAAGCGAGTCAAAGTGTACGCATGAACCAGAATAGTTCGGTTTAAGACAGTGACTCAATCAGACATGGCTCAAGTGCAATCGTACTAAATGAAAACAGGGCAACCTGACCATAATGCACCATTGACATATAAATGCTACTCTTTTATTTTGTCTGACAACAATGAAAGATTTTCAAAGCATCAAATGAACATATGCATAGCATGAATCAAAGGCGAACCAGACCCACAGCTAACAAGAACAAAACTGAATACAAAGGCTTAAAGACACAAATGACATGCACATGTCAACAAGTCAACGGATGCACCAGTGAAACAGGTACATATATGAAGATGAGTGAAACTGCAACTGAATGCATATGCATCAGGTCACAAATGCCACAGTGGTTTCAATATCAAACCAAATAGTACGGATTCAAGCATACAATATTCAACTGTATTGAAACCACACAACAAATACAACCTGATATGCAAAACACACAACTGCCAACAATCAATGATGAAGTAATGCAATATGAACAGACAGTACACAAGTGAAGAATGAATGCAACAAAACAACTCGAACAGTTCAATATGCTATGCACAGGAACCAAGGCCAAGACCAGTAAACTACAAGTGTCGACCAGATAGCAAGCAAGATCAACACAGCGGTCAACATATACAACATACATATATACATGTATAATCACACATGTATATACACAGTGCATATATACAACAAACACACGGCATCGTCAATGGAACCTAACTCAAGACTGTGATACCAACAAAGTGCACATGACCAATGTCGAAATGAAAATAGCTTCAACTGGCACGGCAAGTAAAAAACCTGAACAAGTCGAAATTCTCAGGTCAAATAGAGTACAGATCAATGCAAACTGTCTCGAACAATAAGTGAACATCAAGCACATGAATGCACAAGAACAGGGACAAGATGAACACACAAGAAATACTTATATACAGTAGTTATAAAAATAATGTAACAAATTAGAATGTTGATAGAAGAAGCCGTGGGCCAAAAATCCAAGCAGCAATTTATCAAAACAAAGTCAAAATTTTACAATTTCAAATCACTGGCCGAATTCAAGTTACAGAGAAAAATTCAAACCGAAGTCAAAAGTCCAAACAATTCAAAGCCGTGGTTGTCAAGCAACGATACAGCTCTCAATCGAAGCCGTGTGAATCAATTTACCAGAAAATATACAAATTTGAACATATCAAATTATACGACATCGACAAAGTTGGAGAAATAATCAACATCCAAGCAACATCGAGTGGCCGAGATGAATAAAAGCAAAAATAATTGACGAATTCGTATAAAATATACGAACGAAAATATAAGGGTTCGAACCCAATATAAACGAACATCATCGGCAAAATTATGCATTCGAGTTCGAACAAAACAGATACCAAAAATCAAATTAACAACTCGAATCTGATTGAGTTCAAGCATTCGAACCAGAGAGCAAAAGGCATAAATTACATACCGAAATCAAAGTCGAACTCAATCAAATAGAAGCAGCCGAAAGCATCTCAAGAGACAATCAATCGACAGAGCAAGGAAATCGAAATCACTTATTAGATCGATCTAATTAAAGTCGGCTTCTTCGAATTTAGTCAAAGCCCTAACTACAGAATGAAGAGGGAAGAACAAGGCTGCCATTTCACAGAGCAAAGAGGAATGCATATATTAAAGAAAAAGGGTGCCGACCTTTCTGTTGTTTTTAATTGAGCTTAACTTTTTAAATTAGGGTTTATTTAAATTTATTTTAAATTCTTCTGTTAAACCGTTGTAATTTTTAGCCGTGTGACTAGGGGACAAACTACGCGGCGTAGTTTGAGAATTCGCAACTCAGTGGTTGAGTTGTGGCAGGGTTTTGATCATTGAGTTAGCTTATTCAATAGCGGGTGTCGCGAGTTTACGCGTGTAAGCGCGTGACTACTTAATTTCTAGTAGAAACCTTGGGGGCAGCATGTAGGCAGTTTTTTTGGCGAAGTTGGGTAAATTCTGTGTCGTTCTATTTCTGCATTTATTCTGCTATTCTCTGTGCTGCTATTATTTTGATATATCTGTGTTGAAACAATTTTATAAGCTTCCGCAATAATTTTTTATAATTGACAATTGTGAGAAATGCGGATTACGGATCTTAAGGCTAGGATAAATACTAGAGGGGGTGAATAATGTTTTAAGGAATTATTAAATCTTTTTGACTTTTTATTAATTTGAACACAAATGTATGCAATATTCAGACATAGATATGATCACAGAATCAAACACAGATGTAGAAATAATGTAAAAGCAGTAAAGGAAAGAACATAGGATTTTATACTGGTTCGGAGTTACCCTACATCCAGTCCCGCACATAACTACAGATTTCCTTTCAAAAGCAATTGTACAATTGCAACCTCGATTTCAAGGCAACGAGGTACACCCTCAAGATTCACAATCCTTTGGGTAGAGATACTTGATTTCACAGGCAACAAGTTCACCCAATTGATTTCCTAGGCTACAATCACACCTTTTCTCACTTGATTGATTTCCAAGGCTACAATCACACCTTTTCTCACAGAATGATTGCAAAAAAGCCTATAACTCTGAATAGCACTTAGGATCTTGTTGAGATAGTGATAGAGAATCAAACTAGAGAAAATCTAGTTAGATTCAATGTTGATTTCGACAAAGTAATGGTAGGAATATGTATAAAGAAATGTGGAAGAAGAAGAGAAATGAAAACCAGAAAATATGATTAAAAATTCGTTGAAAAACATCCCCTATTTATAGAAGAACAACATCCATGTCCATTCGTGAAGAGAAATGACGAATAGACAATTCTTTTGAAATTTAAATTTAGAAATTAACTGACACTATGTCGACATGGGTATATTGAGCATGTCGACACCCTAAAGGAATTTTTGGTGGTTTGTTTTTCTTTGAAAATAACTTTTATCTTATATTAAAAACTATTTTAAACTTTATAAATATACTTGACTATTGTTAAAATACATAAGTAAAATAGATAATAATATATATATAATTTTATATTTAAATCTAAGTACAAATATTAGACGTTAAATATATTATTATTAAAGATAGTTTTAAAACTAAGAATAATTTGATTTTGAAATTAAAGATTATTTTGAGGCTAAATGTAACGATCCCGGATTTTGATTAATTTTAAATTGACAACTAAATTTATTTTTGATTAAATTTTTTGAATTTAATTGTAATTTGATTTGAGTTTCTCTAGATTTAAATAAAAATATAAATATCTCAAATAAGTTTATAGTTATATAAAATATGAATTACTGGAAAAATGTATTTAAATTAAATTTGAATTGGGATTTACAAAATAATAAAAATAAATAAGTATGTAGTCATATAGGACAATGAGTATTAAAGTTAAAAAAATTATTTAAATTGAAAATAGAAACATATTTATAAAAATAAGATAAGTATGAAAATAATAATAAATAAATTTGATATTTGATAGTTTAAGTTTTAAAATAAAAGAAAAATAACTAAGGCAAGTAAAAGAAATAAAATACATTCAAGTAAGAAGTAAGAACCTAAACAAAGTATAAAGAAAAATAAGGCAATTTAAATACTTAAGTTAGAAATGCAAAGCTAAGCACAAAGTAGGGAAAAATATCTAAAACAAATAAAGTATAAAAATGAAAACATAAATTATAAAGCAAGCTAGTCAAACAATATGTTGATAAAATTATGTAAAATATAAAGTAACACATTAATTTATTTAAAACAACAAATATACTTAGCTCAAACATAATAAATACAGCCGAAAGCAAGTTGTAAACAAAGCATAAAGGACATGCATTTAATACCCCATCACTACTTTACACAAACAAAAATTATCACTCGAGACAAAGAAGAATATATGTATATTCAAGTATACAATTGTACAAATATCAATTTAAGTTTAAATCTCTAGTACTTAACATTAAATGTAAGAGCAACTTCAGCAGAACTAAGCAACATTTCAGCCACCATATCAATAAAAAAAAAGGTAAAGTAAGAAAATCCCTGACCTTGTTGTACAAAAGATTTATATCACACTGTGCTGTACACAAAACATCTTTATATATGTACACCATCCTCTTTATATTCCAGTTCGTCCTCAACCTGATTTACCAGAGAGAAAAAAAAAGATAAGAAACATTATTCAATTCAAAGAAAACAAGCAGGATTCAAAGAAGAAGAAACAAATCAAATATGCAGTTTCAAACAAAAAGGCAGCCCTCTGTTCTTCAAATTAAAGTGAGTAACCCAACATAAATTAAATTAAGTAAATATTTATTTGAGTATCATCATGTCTGAATTTGAAGTTGCTTAGTATGTATATATTTATATGCGTAAATTGTCCTCTGTGTATATATGTAGATGGGTATGCCTGTTTATGTGAAACCACCTTGTCTTCTTGTTTCAGAGCATCAAGTTTGGAAGAAAACCCCAGATATCAAATCTTTTGATCTTTGTTAGGATGAATGACTTAAGCACAATGTGTTATTAGATTATAAATAAAAGTTTAAAACTTATTTCCAGCAAAATAGATGTGAAAGGAGTTTGATACTCCATGGAACGGATAAACACATATGAATATGATAAAAATCAAATAAAATGAATTGTTAAATCAAGTATATAAGTGGAATCATCAGTTAAAAACATGATTTTTAAAACAGAAACTTTGATTTTTCATTTACTATGTTGAGGGCAGTCCCTAGTCGATCAGAAATGCTTTTATTCCCAATTTCCTACGATCGAAGAATCTTTGAGGGTTGAAATTTTGATGGAAGCTTGCTTGGTTATCAATGGGTTTAGGAAAAATGAAAACAAATTTTTTTGTTGCAAGAATTGATAGTATTAGGTGAATTTAGGGTTTTACTGTGTATTTTGGTCAAGTGTCTTTGCGAGGTGGTGGCATTGGCTACGGTAGATCGGAATGGATCGCGAGGCAATGGTTAGCGGCGTGGCGATGTAGGGGTGCTCCGGGACGAGTGCCATGAGTTCTGGTCATCTCGATCATCGACGGCGGCTTGTTTCTTCGATTTTGTTGTTCCAGTTCTTTCGTTCGAGAGGCTCGATTCTACTTTGATGGAGGTATAGGCGATTTGGGTGGTCGGAGTAGTTGCTGGGGGCATAGGTGACTTGTGGGTATCCTCGGCGATGACTAGGGCGGCGTCGGTCTCCGGTGCACGTGCACGTGTAGGGTCGGTATAAGGGAATAACATTGATTTGGAAAAGAAGCAATTTCCTCTAGTTCGAGCGTAAAGAATGGAAGGTGTGGCTCAGATTCATCTTCGAAGATGGTTCGCGAGTGTTTGTATGTTTTCAAGGGTTTAAACTTTAACAAAAAAAAAACTTAGTATTGAAATGAAAAGTAGTTGTTTTGTACAGGTTTTACAAAACCTGTTCTGTTTTGTTTGACATTTTAAAACTGAAATTTTATTTATAAACTAAGTGTTGAATCAAAGTTCAAATAATAAATTCAAGGTTAGTTTTGAAACTTAGTTGGAATTAAATAAAGTTTTCAAAATGCAAATTTTTTAATAAAGGTGTCCCACAAATTAGTGAACTAAAAGGACATTGAATTTTAAAATGGGATTTGAAAATTGTAAAGGAAGATTCAAAACAAAGCTCAAATCAAAATTTTCAACCTGGACTTAAATCTGAATTTGAATTCTCAAGTTGAAATAAAGTAAGTTTTACGAATTTAAATGTTTACATAAGTTATATATTAAAGTAAAACTTTAAATATGCTGATTCTAAAGGAATTTGAATTTAACCTCTTTTAAATTTCTTTATAACAAAAGTAGTACTTTAACATGTGAATTTAAAGCAAGTTGAAAAAAAAAATCAATGTTTCAAATATATTTGTGAATGTTAATTAAATCATTAATAAACATGAGTTTTACTTTTAAGTAAACAAAGATTCAATAATTTGTAATTCATTAATTTTGAAGTTAATTAGAATGGATTAGTTAATGTTTTAATTAAATTAGTAATTAGAAGTTTACATTTATAAATTAAGGTTTAAGTTAATTAATTAAGAGATAGTTAATGTGTAATTAAGAATCATAGATTCGAGTAGATAATTTATGATTAGAAATTAATTAATTGTAATTAAGAACTAATTAAGTTGCAATAACACCTAATTAATTAAATAATTAGGATTAATTAATGGATTATTAATGGTTAATCAATTTTTATAAATAATGATTAAAGTTAATTAATCGAGTGATTAAGATATAATTACATTTAATATAATTAAATGTTGATTTATTTGTAAAGGTAATTAATTACTTAAAGATAATTATTTAATGAAATTAATTAAGGTTAAGCGATTATGTAATTAACTTAAGGTTAATCTAATTAATTTATTAATTAAGAATAATTAATTAAAGTGTTTGATAAATTAATTCATATCAAATGATTTGTAATTAATAAATCAGGATTGGATAATTAATTCATAAGTAATTAAATTAAATTGGAAATAAATTGAATTAAATAGGATTTAATAATTAATTGATCCTACTTATAAATGACTATTGAATACTTAACCTTACTTATGAATGATTGTATTGTATGAGATGCCTTGAATTGATTGTCCTATCTGATCTGTGATATTTTTTCTGTGGATTTGCTATGTATAATTTATACATTTATTGATAATACATCTGTATATATTATCTGTGAATCTGTGAATGGATGATAAGCGTTATAGTTTATATCGCTTATCAACTATATTTATGTGGTTTGATCTGAGATGGTTGAATGATGTTGCACTATTATGTTAAACCCCTAGACCACATTTATACACACACAAATATGGATTTCACGAGGAAATCGATTAAATCACAGATTTTTTGAAAATAGTTTTGAATTTGAATTTTTAGATTCAAATGGTTTGAAATGGAATTGGATTAAAGTGAAAAGCTTTTGAAATGGAATTTCAAAGATGAAATTTATTTGGAACAACTTGATTAAGTTTTGAAATTTGAATAATTTGATTTAAATTGGAATTCAATATCTGAAATTGAATTCTATATTCAGTATTTATGATATTAAACAGTATATATGGGTTTTAAATCATTTTTAAAGTGTTGATTTTGGGATTTGAATTAACCCAAAGATTTTTACTTGTATAAATGAGATCGAACTTCTCCGAAACGAAAACTACTTGTTTTCAAATAAAAATAGCTTTCATTTAAAGAAAGGATTTCCAAAATTGTGTTGAAAAGTTTCGAGTTTGAATTGGAATTGTTTTTGAAAGGCTATGAATAAATCTTTGGAAACGAGTTTTGAAAGCTATAAGTTGAATCCTTGATTTAAAGATTCAACGAGTTAATCGAATTTTTAAAGCTATAAGTTGAATCTTTGATTTAAAGATTTTTTGGAAGCCATGAGTTAAATCTTTGATTTAAAAATTTAACGAGTTAATCCAATTGAAATGGAAATTGTTTGAAATCCAGGAATGAATCTTTGTGAAACTAGGTGAACTTTATGAAATAAATCTTTCGTTTAAAAGATTTGAAATGGTAATTGGTTTAAACCATTTGAAAGAAAGTTTTGAATTATTAAGTTGTGACTTAATTGAAAACCCATATCCATATGTTTTAAATGTGGCACTCACTATTCGGTTCAGCCGGGAGAGGACCTTTGTGTCGTATAACCCATTCCGAATATGTGATTCGACGTTATGGATAGCATTTGAAGACCGGTGGTGAAGACCGGGTATTTGCGAGAGCGATAGGATGACCTATCGATTGTCTCTGCACTGAGTCGTGCCGGTATAGAAATTCCCTAAGTGATGGGAAGTCCAATCGGGATTGTGAATACCCGGATTTGCAAGGACTTCTTCGAAAGTGCCTTCGGTTCTGTTCGAACCCAGAACAGACTTGTATGGTTGTATGTCTGACACTACACTTTGAGATATAAAGCAGATTTCTTTCAAATACATTACTGTGGTGGCGGAGAATTTATTCTCTTAGCTTAATACGCTTCTCTGAGACGTACGAGCTCAAAGGTTATGTAGTTGAAGGTTACCAGTGATATACTCCAAATCTAGTAGTGTGGCATGCTGAGTGCTGCCGTGTGTTGATGATCATTTGTTGACCATTTGTGATCGGAGCATGGCTTTTGTACAAAGCGTAGCGTTGTGAACGAGACTGCATCAGGACCTCACACCCCAGAAATGGTTAAAACAGGAAAGATGCGGCAAGTGAGGGTCGCTCCCTTTAGGTCGTGTCATTTCCTTCTGGAAAAGGTGGTATCATGGTATGGAGCCCATATACTTACTCATGTAGACACCATACATTTATTACTGTGTGATGTTGTTGGATTAGAGGTACCTCGGATAAAGGTCCCGAAGGACCGGGGAGTGGCATGCTCGAGTAGTAGTTACCTAGTTACAGAGGTAATCCGGCCTTGTGTTGGCAGAGATCCGGTTAGGTTCTCGGAACGTACCTCCATAGGCGATCCCATGTGGCAATAGGAAGTTCCTTAGCCTGACCATTTGTTGGAAATCCAAACAAAACAATACGAGCCCTGTACGATTTAGTTTTAGAACCTGCCATTTAAAATGGTAGCTATAGTAGGCATAATATAATGGTACATATGCTGGCTAAGATTTATATTATACTTTCGAAAATGTTTTCTGCACTTTGTACTTATAGTAATAATATCAAGAAATTCTCTCGTATCAAGCATGTTTGAGTATCATAAGGAGAAATCTCCTCCAATTCTGCTTTTGCATTGTGTGTGTGGCGGGAGGCATTATGGTAGTTTCATTTTCCAAAAACATTGCGAATTGACTTTAAATTCCTCTTGTTGTTTGTTTTTAAAGATAAACTATTTTTGTTGCTCACACCAGTCACCATGACTGACCTGGAGTTTATTGTTCCTTTCCTAAACTCTGGGTGCTCACTATTTTCCACACGAGCAGTCTAGAGTTGGGTTTTTTCAGATAGTTAGGTTTAGTTGATTTTCTGGAGCTAGTTCAGTCTTTGGATGCGGACGGAGACTTGCTTCACTTAGTGCATCGTGACGTTGTTACGAGCTGCTGCTGGAGTTCTTCCTTGTAGACTATCTTAGAGTTATTTGTTCCTTGAAGACTATCGGAGGAAGCAACGAGCAATCTTATGTCGTTAGCGACCTAGCGACTTATGACGCTTTTTTATAAGTTGCTCAATTCTATAAGTCTCTCCTGTTATGTCGTTCCAGAAACCATTTCCTTAAGTCGCTGTTCTTTTAAGTCGCTCAACTGTGCTATCTTCTTAGGTCGCTCCAATGTTATGTCGCTAAAGGTCTTATGCCACTTCTCTTTAAGTCGTAAGTTATGTTGCGTATTTCTTATGTCGCTTGTTGATAAGTCGCAGATTCTTGAAACCGTGTTATGTCGTTAAGTCGCATATGGTGTTATGTCGAATATGTTGTAATTTCTTAAGTCGTATGTCATTGTACTTATGTCGTTGTTGTATGTGTTGTAACTCATACATTATTCTGTTGTTAAGTCGCATGGAGTTGTAAGTCGCCTGATGTTAGGTCATGTGTTGTTGTGCTTCGGTCGTTGGTCGCCCGTGTGCACCGGTGTTTTGAGTTGTAAACCCTATAAATAGGGGTGTGTTGGCATTGTAAAAGTTAGTTGATTTTGAATAAAAAAATTTTTGTGTGCTTTGCCACTTTTGTTGAATTTGAGTGTGATCTCCTTCTTCTTCCATCTTCGGATATTCGAGTGCGCTCGAATCAACGAATTTGAAGCCGATTCACGAAATCTCGTGCGGGAGATCAACGTCGAAGAATCATAGATCTTCTAGCGCGGAATCGTGCGCGATCAACGTGTTGAAGGTAGCTAGAATCCGGTATCTCGGGAGGTCAACTGATTTGGACACTTTGGTATCATCAATTCACCAATTTATCTTTGTATCATTCCATCGTTTTGCTTCAAAAGTTATATCCGCTGCGTCATATCTGTAATCTATTTACTTACATGAAAGTTGGGTTTTATTTAGAGGTTTGCAGCAATGTTTATGTAAATTATGTCTCTATTTTTTTTTCAAAATCAAAAATTACAAACTAACTTACGCTTTTTCCACTTTTCAAAAGTTTCAAACATTTCATACAAAATATCAAAATCTGAAAACGCAAACTAGTATGCGCTTTCCTAATAGAAAGCACACATTGACTTGCGCTTTTTAAAATTTTCAAAAGTTCAAATAATTTAAAAACTTCAAAAAAAGTTTCAAAATCAAAACGCACAAACTAGCTTGCGCTTTCCTGATAAAAAGCACAAGATAACTTGCGTTTTAAAATTTTTTGAAACTTTCAAAAAAATCAGAAAAGTGCAAGTATCCTTGCACTTTTTGTCAAAAAAGTGTAAAGCATTTTACGTTTTCTATTTTTCGAATATAGAGACTAAATTTACATATTCATTTCTATAGGGAGTTTTCTTATAATAACATAAAAAACAGAGACATGTAGCTCTTTTCTTGGTTTTAATTTGTGTGCCCTATCGTTTTCAGTTTTCTAAAAAATCACTTATGTTGTCAGGTGCCATATGTCTATATAATTTAGTTCTCTCAAACAATTTATCATCCACACATTTGTTCTCTATTTATTACATTTTTGCCTACCACCTATGAAAAGTAAATTTTATCCTTTCATTTCAACGTTCCTCTCCATATTTTGTCATCTTTTTAGGCTATGTGGCAAATGTTTTCAATTATATTATATTTCTATACCTATAATTTACTGTTTATTATATCAATTTATACATATTTGTTTCCATTTTACCTATCTATTTATATTCAAATTTGAATCCATGCCTTTTCCATTTTCTTTCCTTAAGACAATATTTAACATTTTTCTGCTAACATATATCTTGCTCTAAAGCGCTCTCTCTCTCTCTCTCATCCATGATGTATTATTAATTCTACTCCATATCATTTATATGTCATTCGTGTATTATTTTGAATAAATATTCAAAAGACTCTTTAAAAATAGAATACATTATCCTCATCATTATTTCGTTGAATAGCTTGAAAATTCTTAAATTATATATTATAGAAAAAACTACTACGTGAAAATAACTAAATGAAAACTCCTACATCTATGCTAGTATAGTTCAATATATAAGGTTTGTAATTTTCTCTCACTCCTTTATTCTCATCCTTAATGTTTTATTTCCATAAATTCTAGATTGAATTTTATATTAAAGTCTAGTGTACACTTTAAAAATTTGTTAAATAAATTATATTTGAAGTTCAATATAGGTTAATGTTAATCTCTATCCTTATTTCAAAAAATTTAAATTTCATAATTTTACCTCGAATTTTACATTAAAGCCCATCTTCCTCTATGAATATTTACTGAAAATTTATTTTGTAATCGTCCTCGTTTACAAAATACCTTCACTGAAACATAAAACCTATATTTTTCCTTCTGGCATTTCACTTTCCTTAGTTTCGGCCATAATTACGATAGTTTATGTTCATGGACTATATTAATTTTCATTTCGTAATTCGATTGTCATTCACCTTTTATAAATAAAAAAACCAATTATTTGAGACATGTGAAATCTCTTCATTTCGCTAATCGAATATTCTATCCCATCCGTGCATATTTTATTTATTTCATCCAATCTATATATAATTTGTTAATATATTTGTGGTAAATTTAATTTCCATCCATTCTCAAACAGCTTATTTTCTACACATTTGTTCTCTATTCATTACCCATCTATCAGTCGCCTACTATGAAACGTAAATTTATCCTTTCAGCTCCACGTTCCTCTCCTAGTTTTGTCGTCTTTTCATGCTATGGCAAGTGTTTTCAATTATATTATTATTTTTACACCTATAATTTATTATTTATTATATCAATTTATAATATTTATTTCCATTTTATCTTTCTACTTATATTCAAATTTGGATCCATGCTTTTTCCATTTTCTCTCCGCACATTAATTTCAATCGATATACTAACCTCTCTTTAAGCAAATATTTTACATTTTTCTCCGAATGTATATTCTACCATAAAACTCTCTCTCCCTCACTCTCTCTCCCTGTGCCTGTTTCATCTATAATGTATTATCAATTCTATCCTATGTCATTTATATATTATTTTGAACGCATCTTTTTAATATGAATTATTATCATCGTCTTTATTATTTCATTAAATAGTTTGAAAATTCTTAAAACTATATATTATATAAAAATCTACTATATGAAAATAACTAGATAAAGACTCCTATATCTATGCTAATATAGTTCAATATATGGTTAATATTTTTCTCGAAATCTTTTGTTCTAATCCTAAATGCTTTATTTCCATAAAATCTAGACTGAATTTTACATGAAAGTTCAACATATACTTTAAACATTTGTTTAATCAATTATATAAGAAGTTCAATATATGTTAATGTTAATCGATATTCTCATTTCAAATGTTTAATTTTCATAAATTCTAGCTCAAATTTTACATTAAAGCTCATCTTCCCTTATGAATATTTACTGAAAATTTATTTTGTAATCGTCCTCATTTACAAAATGTCTTCATTGAAACATAAATCCTATACTTTTCCTTTTGACCTTTCACTTTTCTTAATTTCAGCCGTAATTACGATAGTTTATGTCCATGGACTAAATTAATTTTCATTTCATAACTCAGTTGTCATCCACCTTTTATAAATAAAACAAATCAATTAATTTGAAACATCTCAAGATCTCATTATTTCGCCAATTGAATATTTTATCCCACCCATACATATTTTGTTTACTTTATCAAATCTATCTATTATGTATTATTTATTAATATATTTATGGAAACTTTTATTTCCATTCACAGTTTCTTTAACTTTTTCCACAATTTAATTTCATCAAGTTAAACAAGAAATTATTTGTAAGTTAATCTGCATGTGCATTAATCGAAAGAATCCATAATATAATCTCTCTAGGTTCCAGAACATACTATATCTCAAACACTTCCTTGAATTAGGCCTAAGAAAACTCGTTCTCATGAACATCTGCACATCGAACCCTACTAACCCATAACAGCATTAATCAGATGCCGCGATGCCAAATGACACTTCATTGCATCATCCAACTACATATCTTCAAATATGTTATCATACAAACTAAGCTAAGCCTGAACCTCCATGATAGTCTTTGTGCCATTGAACCTCTTACTACCCTACCTCTCAAAGTCATGGTACATCCAAGCAAAATTCAATTATGGCCGAACTTGCGCAATCTCTTCCACAACATTCACCCTAGGTTCCTTGATAGGGGCGTCATTCCTCGGTGCTCGAGTCCTATCAGTATTAATAGTACTTGTAATGTCCCAACTTTTCAACTCCCGGACATCGACACTAAAACATTCATGGTATTCACATACTAAGCACTCAAGTGGCAGAAAGGCGAAAAGTAAAGATAAAATAAAAAGAAAAGGAGATAGAACAAGGTGGAAAGAATGCAATATCAAAATCTCACTAGAGGACCGATAATATATAACATTAAAAGAATGGTACAAAAGATTACTCCGATACAGAATTTTAGAGGTACAAAACTTAAGTACTATCATTTGCTCGGACAATTATAACAATATGTTCTCAAAAATGCTAATATGTATATATAGTAATGTAGTGTAAATAAGAATACTACGATAGATGAAAATCCAGCTCGTCTTCTCGAGCTCTAAAGAACATGAACGAAAACCTACCTTTTTTAAACAGCTCAAAAGAGTCCGTGAAGAATAGAAAAAACAAAAAAAAGCATCAGATATAAGTCTGGTATGAGAAACTTAAGAAATATATGTATAACACATGACAGTACTTTTGAGACCGCATGGAATTCCATAACGGTTATCCCCTGTAAAAAATCGCCATCTAATAGTACGGAAGGAAATATAATAGATAATTTCTAGGATGAAGAATATAAACATATCATGGTCGAAATGGTTACATCGGTTATATCTAACAACATATTAGAAGGTACAATTAAACCTAATAAGGATCGTTCGCATAACGCATTTTCCCCTAAGATATCTTCGGAGAAGCCGAATCCGAATTCGAAGTCTGTGCACAAGTATCGAAAATATCTTCTGAATGCCATATATTTATAGAAAAAATATACCATGAGGTAAACACACAGGCCCATGCTCGAACATAAACATGAACCGCATGAAACCAAATAACATCAACCCCCGCATGCAAAATCGATAAGCATACTCTAGATATGGAGTTGACAATACCCTGTTGTAGGACTGTAAAACCACAGATTGTGCATCCTACTCCGCCTTTAGTCATTTTCAATGTTGTGGTTGTTAGTCCGTGAGATAGTGGTTTTGATGACAACAACCTTAGAATAGATTATAAAATATAAATACTAACGTTATAAGTTTAGATATATATATATATATATATATATATATATATATATATATATATATATATATATGCAGGATTTAACCATGCAGGAACTAAGAATGAAGACAGTACAGTATAGAGATTCAAGATATCAAGATAGAAGACTCATGAGTACCAAGATTATCAAGAGTTCAAGATTTCAAGGATAAGTATCTTTTATTAGGAATTTTTGTTAAAACTCGTAGAAAAGCACTAGCATCTTAAAATCCAATTTATTCGTGGAATGGAATCCACTTCGAGACCGTTAAAGGGATGGAACCTACGAAAATCTAGTGGGACATTGTTTTGTATCCACTAATTTAATTCAAAATGATTTCACAAAATTATCTTGTTTTCAAAATGATTTCAAAACTTTCCTTTAAAAAAATATTCAAAACCCTCGATCCAGATTTTAAATAATTTTAGCCTCAAAAACACCTTTATTTTCAAGTCAAATTACTCCTGATTTTAAACTATCTTTTTAAATATATTTAACTTTTAATATTTATACTTAGATTTAAATATAAAATTATAGTTAAAATTTATATATATTATTCTTTATATTTACTTATGAATTTTAACTACATTCAAGTATATTTATAAAGTTTAAAATAGTTTTAATATAATATAAAGGTTATTTTCGAAAGAAAATCAAAATATCAAAATTTGCTTTGGGATGTCGACATACCTTGGGTGACCAAGTCGACATGGTCACAGTTTGGTTCAAAAATTCAAATTTCAAAAGAAGTGTCTATTCACCATAACTCTTCATGAATGGTCATGGCTGTTGTTCTTCTATAAATATGGGTCAGTTTCAACGAATTTTTAATCTCTTTTTTCTTGTTTTCACTCCTCTTCTTCTTCCTCCTTTCTTAATACATACTTATCATTACTCTACCGAAATCAACATTGAATCATACTCGATTACTTCTAGTTTGATTCTCTATCACTATCTCTACAAGATTCTCAGTGCTATTCAGAGTTATGGACTTCTTTGTAATCTATTAAGCGAGAAAAGGTGTGATTGTGGCCTTGGAAATCGATCAAAAGGGTAAAGGTGTGATTTTAACCTTGGTAAATCAATTGGGTAAACTTGTGGCTCGGAAACCAAGTATCTCTACCCAAAGGATCGAAATTATGGAAGGTGTACTTCGTAGCCATGAAATCGAGGGTGTAACAGTACGATTGCTGTTGAAAGAAAATCCATGCTTGTGTTGCGGGACTGGATGTAAGGTAACTCCGAACCAGTATAAAATCCAGTGTGTTCTTTCCTTTACTGCTTATTATTTTATTTCTACATCTGTGTTTGTTTCTGTGATTATTCTTGTTTCTGTATATTCCATACCTTTATGTCTAAATTAACATAAATTCAAAAGATTTAGTTATTCTTTATTAACACTATTCACCTGAAATGACCCTCCAATTTTACCTACATTTTTCTAGGATTTTTTTGCTTAATTAAACTTAGTTTAATTTCTCAGGGTCATTTTCTTTTTCCCGAATTACTCCGGCATTTAAATTCCTACTAATATAAATGTATCAGTTTAATCATAGAAATATATGCACATACATATGATGATGTATGTGTTCCTCTTGTTTAGATCAGAGTATATATATATTTTTCAAATTAGTAAACAAGAGCCAGTTTTGTTTGATTTGAATTTAGAATTAATCTACTCATAATATAAATTCCTATATTCTTTGATATTTTCATCATATAAGTAGATCCTGTTCATATTTGTTTGTACCGGATTTGATCATACAAACCATGATTTTTTTTGTTAATTTTATCTTAGCAGATAATCTCAGAATACTTGAGATTGTTTATAATTTTTTTTTGCATAGCTCATATGTTTGATATTTGACTAAGTACCAGAAAATGATATTTACCTTTATCATTTTCAACTTATGTATTTTCTATGAACCTCTCCTATACTTGACTCATGAAATATGACACAACATAAGCGAACCATTTAATTATTTGTTTCTAAATTTTCTATGATGAAAGTTCTAAAAATGTTTTTAAGGAAAAGTGATCAACCTCTATGTTTTACATGAACCAGACCTTGACTACAAAGTACTTACTGGTTTGATAATGCAACCTAGTTATTGTGCGTATTAGTCTTTAATATTTGAAGAAGAGTTTTAGTGAAATATTTGTTGAGTGAACTAAGGATTTTAAAATGCACTTGCTTAACAAATCACTGACCATCATGATCAACCAAAGCTCCATTCTTTTGCAGCTGGCTGAACTATGTGGTTGAGTCAACCAGACACTGACCATCATGATCAACCTAAGCTCCATTCTTTTGCAGCTGGCTGAACAATGTGGTTCAGTCAACCAGACTCACACTTCAATCCATGTCAAATTAAAATACCTTTCACTTGCAAAATACTTAAATCCTTTTTAAGATATATATTTATACACATTATAAAAGAACTTATGACTGAATTTAAGCTCCTTCTCAAAACATTTCCTTGAAAGGTGACTGAATATTTAAAGAATGCCCCAAGTTAATAAACCAGATTTAAACTTGAACTTACTGTTCTTGAATGACTCAAGCCTGATTAATACATATAAATTTTTGTATGATAATTGCTCAATACAAATATATTCTTTTTCCCTAAATTTTCATGGATAGTCTTTAAGCTTAGTATCTTGATTCAACTCAGATGATCTTTTAATTCTGAAACCATGATATATAGAAAAATTCAACAGAACACAACCAGAGCATAACAAGTTCATACATATCAGGAAACTTAAAAGCACAATTCTCATGAATACATGCAGGTAAAATCATCACAGGCTCTTATTAAAACTAACAAACATGTTCATTCATTTTTCAACAGCTTCCTTCCTACTTAGTTCCTGCATTTCCTGAAAAAGCATTAGTGGCTGCCTCATTTCAAAAATGAGACACCCTCATATGCCATGAGCAAACAAGGGTCAGATCAGAGATGTGGTATGAGCAACATCAAAATCTTCAAAACATTAAGCAACTGGGTGATGAACATGAGTACTGTCTTTGCATATATAATTTCTTTAATCAACTGTTTTACTATGTTTCATATACTTTGGTACAAGAATGATATCTTTATCTATCATCCATCTACACATAATTAATTATGCAACCATGAATATCAATCTGCAGCATATGTATTTACTGGAACAACCATGGTTCCATTCCAACCAACCTAAGAAATATTCATATTCCTATTTCTTCATTCATAGGTTGTATACATTAATTTAAATTCCAAGCCTCATCTTCTATTAAGGAATCACAGGGACACATTGCAATGAACTAATTCACATCATTGCACAAAGATCTCAGGGCTTAAACAAACCATGTGTCAACTTGCATACATCAAATATAACAAGCATTCTAGCAGCCTTCTTGGCTCACATCCCTAGTTTATTTACTAGAAGTATTGGTTAAAATCCTATCATCAGATAGCTAGATGAACCTGACATTGTAAACATGGAAATATCCATGCATCATACTAGCATACAATTTTCTTTTAAAAAAAAGCAGGCAATCTTTTAAATTCAAGGATGTCTTGATCTCAATATAATGCAAGAATATTTTCAACTAAATAATAAAGACATGGCATATTGAATCATTTTTGATCTGCTAGTAACTATGGTTGAACCAGATTCAAGATCTAGCTTAACCATAATTTTTAGCTTGTGGGTATATTTTTTTTTTGATTGATCAAGGGCTCAGCACATATAGAATTTCTATTGCACCCTTAATTTCTTTTTCTCTTTCCAAGCCTCAGCACTTATACAAAGTATAATGCAGCTCATAATATTTTTCTTTATTGAATTTTCCATGCCATAGATCGATAACAGTTGAGAGTATTCTTCCTATAATTTTAAAATTCTAGGCCTTAACTTTCTTAAGCAAAATAAAACAGTAAGTTGCACATCCAAAGGCAAACATCACTAAAGATCAAAGGTCACTCAAAACATCCATAATAAAATCATGACAGATCCAAAAACATCCAAGAGCATTAATAAAATCATATTCAACAAAACCAAAAATAAGCAAATAGCAATATAAAAATTAGCTGCCTCAACTCAGGTCTTAATGCCATGAATTTGGTGAGATTACTCACCTATGTTCTTCCTTCTTTGATCAAAAATCCTTGTGTATTTCTCCTTCCTTTTTAATTATCCTTCTTTCTTTCTTATTTTTAAGCAACTCGGGTAAAATGATTTTCTGGTTATAACTGCCCATTTATACACTTGTTTTTCTCTAGGGTTTTATCAAGATAAAATTCCACTCTTGTCCTAGCTATCATCATGTATTTTTCATTTTTCATTTTTCACATTTCCCTCCTTGATACCCCGGCTACCTTAGTCAAATATGATTAGTACTTCTTTCTCTTTACTTTTCCAGAGAATAGCTATTTTTTGCATACTCGCCCAAGTCATGATAAATGTGTGACTCTGCCCTATATTTGTTTTTCTTTACTTTTTTTTTTCAAGAAATCTTCCTTTCTATTTTTACTTATACAAACATATTGACTTGTATTATATTTCATATCATTTTTGATGCTATTTCTTCTTGCTTAACTTCAACATTTTCTGGTCGCAGGGAATATACATGTGTATAGGTATATTGATATTTATTTTATTTAATTCCCCATGTTTCACAGAAAAGTACATATAGGCATATATTCCACAGTTAACTTGGTTAGGCCTAAATTAAAATCCAATGCTTTAAATAAAGAATTTACTTTCTTTATTTTTAAATAAGATTTTTCTATTTTTTTTATTTCAGTATCTAAATATATTTCTAGTTTCAATATGTTTACATATTTATTTTCACAGAAAGTTTTTAATTTCAATGTATACAGAAGAACATATTTAATTTTATTAATAACTCATATTTCAAAATCATATTTGAAATGCTTCCTTCTTTGTTTATTTTTTATATTTATCATCATCTTTTTTTTAGAAATTTTAAATCCTTTCCTTGTGCCATTTCCAGTGTGCATGTGCACACATATCTTTGCACATCATTCAATTCAGAAACTCCATCAATATTTAATCCAAATATTTTTAAACTAAATTGTTTTATTCAAAATAATTTTCCTCAAAATTTTGGGGCATTACATCACCCCCCTCTAGTGTTAATCTTAGCCTTAAGATCCTTAATCCGCGTTTTCTAACAATTGGTATCGGAGCGAGGTTTTCAAAAGTTTCATAATCTGATTTTTGAATTTTTTTTTTAAAAATGGCTATACTTGTTAATACTAATTTAGAAGTATTCAAATCATCATTGTTTCATGAGTCTGCATATAATCAATATTCAAATTCAAGTTGTCTACCAAGATTGTTTGATGTGCAGGAATCATGCTTTATGGGTGTTGTGGAATCAATCCACAACGGACAAATTGTACAGATCAGAAAGAACAAATGGATACTTGATAGTGGATGTTCTAGACACATGACTGGCAACCCAGATATACTGAGTGATATAATATACAAAGACGGAGGACTTGTTAACTTTGGAGACAATTCAAAAGGATATGTGATCGACATCGGCAAAGTCGGTAATTCTGAAACTCCTACTATTTCTAATGTTTTACTAGTTAAGAATCTGAAACACAACTTGCTAAGTATAAGTCAACTATGCGATAAAGGATATAAAATTAAATTTGAAAAAGATAAGTGTCATATTGAAGATAATAATTCAACCATTATATTTGAGGGAGTTGGGAAAAAGAATATTTATATTCTTAGTATGAAAGTTTCAAATGATAACCTGTGTTTGTTGGCAAATACAAGTGACCCTTGGATTTGGCACAAGAGATTTGGGCATTTGAATTTTAAATTCTTATCTAGACTGTCAAAACATGATCTAGTAAAAGGTCTCCCTAAAATGAATTTTAAAGTAGATAGTTTATGTGATGCTTGTCAATTAGGAAAACTTAGAAAAAGTTCTTTTAAGTTAAAATATATGATTTCAACTTCAAAACCTATTGAACTACTTCATCTTGATTTATTTGGTCCATCTCAAACTCTATCAATAAATCATAGTAAGTATGTCTTTGTAATTGTAGATGATTATTCTAAATTTACATGGACAATATATTTTGAAACATAAAAGCGATACTTTTGAATGTTTTAAGACATTTTCAAAAAGAATTCAAAATTAATTTTCTCTAAAAATTATAACTATTCGAAGTGATCACGGTGATGAATTTGAAAATGAAAAGTTTGAGGATTCTGCAATAAAAAGGGAATAACTCACAATTTTTCATTTTCAAGAACTCCACAACAAAATGGAGTAGTAGAACGTAAAAATAGGATGATTCAAGAGTGTGCGAGAACTATGCTTTCAGATTAATTTACCAAAGAATTTTTAGGTAGAAGCAGTTGCTGCCGCCTGTTATATTTTGCATAGAATTTTGATTAGACCTCTAACTAATAAGACATCTTATGAACTTCTTTATTCAAAGAAACCTAAGGTATCTTATTTCAGAATTTTTGGAAGTAAATGCTTTATTTTAAATACAAAAGATAATTTAGATAAATTTGATCCTAAATCCGACAAAGGTATCTTTATCGGATATTCTAATAGAAGTAAAGCGTATGGAGTATTTAATTTAAAAACTAATTCCATTAAAGAAACAACGCATGTTTCATTTGATGAAAATTTCAAAATTTTTGAAGATACAAATGATGAAGAGGATTTAATCACTCAAAACCAAGAATCAAGTGAAATTCATAATGAAATTAATCATCTTAACAAAAGGACTAAACTTTTAAAAGATCATCGTATAGAAAATATACTAGGGGATATGCAATCTGCTGTTAAAACTAGAAATCAACTAAGTCAAATGAGTAATGTAGCTTTTATGTCAACTATTGACCCAAAAATCCAAAAGAAGCATCAACTGATGATTCATGGATTTTGGCTATGCAAGAAGAATTAAATCAATTTACCAGAAATGATGTTTGGGAACTTGTTTCTAGACTAGAAAATAAAACTATAATTGGAACTAAATGGGTTCATAAAAATAAAATGAGTGATCAAGGAGTGGTAGTTATAAATAAAGCTCGATTAATCACTCATGGTTTTTGTCAAGAAGAAGGAATAGATTTTGATGAAACCTTTGCTCCCGTTGCAAGATTAGAAGCCATTGGGATTCTACTTGCTTTCGCAAATCATAATAAGTTCAAATTATTTCAAGTGGATGTTTAAAGTGCATTTTTAAATGGTTTTGTAAAAGAAGAAGTATATGTTGAACAACCACCTCTTTTTGAAAATAATAAATTTCCAAATCATGTTTACAAACTTAAGAAAGCATTATATGGTCTAAAACAAGCTTCTAGAGCCTTGTATGATAGACTAAGATTTTATTTATTGCAATCTAATTTTGAAATTGGTAAAGTTGATAATACTCTTTTTGTTAAAAGAAATAAAAATGATATTCAACTAGTACAAGTTTACGTAGATGATATCATTTTTGTTTCAACTAATTTTGAAATGAATAAAGAATTTTCTGAAATAATGTCAAAAGAGTTTGAGATGAGTCATATGGGTGAATTAAATTTCTTTTTAGGATTACAAATAAAACAATTAGATAATGCCATAGTATCTTTATTAGTCAAGAAAAATATGCTAAAGACCTAATTAGTAAATTTGGTATGACTATTGCAAGTGGAAAACCCACTCCCATGGAAACCAATGAGTACCTTAGTAGAGAAGCCCTCTCGAAAGATGTAGATCAAAAATTATATAGAGGAATGATTGGCTCACTACTCTATATTACTGCTAGTAGACATGATATCATGCATAGTGTCTGTCTCTGTGCCAGATTTCAATCTCAACCTAAAGAGACCCACTTAAAAGCCGTCAAAAGTATCATAAGATATGTTAAACACACATCTGATTATGGCTT
Organism: Allium cepa; assembly: GCA_030765085.1. NCBI lineage: Eukaryota > Viridiplantae > Streptophyta > Magnoliopsida > Asparagales > Amaryllidaceae > Allium > Allium cepa. The sequence continues at coordinate 840,849,071 of CM060939.1, read as the reverse complement.
ATTTTACCCTAAAAATGATTCTTTTGAATTGATATCTTACTGTGATGCTAACTATGCTGGTTGTAAATCAGACCGAAAAAGTACAAGTGGAACTTGTCACTTTTTAGGACATTCTCTGGTTTCCTGGTTTAGTGAAAAACAAAACACAGTTTCTTTATCAACAACTGAAGTAGAGTATATTTCTGCTGCTTTGGCTTGTTCTCAAGTAATATATATGCAACATACTTTAAAAGATTATGGTCTAAATATCTTGAAATCGCCAATTTATTGTGATAATACTAGTGCAATAAATTTATCCAAGAATACTACTCAACATGCTCGAACTAAACATATTGATATCGGACATCATTTTCTCAGAGATAATATAAGCAAGGAAGTAGTTACTCTCGATTATATCAATTATGAAAATCAAATTGTCGATATCTTAACAAAACCTTTAAATGAAGCAATATTTACTAAATTAAGAAGAGAATTAGGAATTTGTTCTATAACTGAAATATAAAATATAAATAAAAAGTATAATTAATAATTAATATTAAAAATAAATCAAAGAGTTAAAATATATAGACCACGTCGACATCCCCTAGGTATACATGTCGACATATAACGTTTTAAAGTTTTTAAAAATTTTCCCACCAAAAATAAATTTTTTAGTTATATATTCTTCTCAATTTCGACTTTTTATTCATTCTCTCTGTTTATCTTCATTCTCTCTTCTAAAATATACAAAATCATGGTTCATCTTCAAAATCTAACATAAAATCAACTTTCTCATTTCCCTCTTCTACTTCTGGTCCACTCCAATGCACTACTCTCGCACATATAACGAAAACGGAGAAGTCTATGAAGGATGTACTTCAGATGTTAACTGAAGTTCAAGTAACCCAACTTCGTATGGCAAAAGAACAGGAAAGGCAAGGCAAAATTCTTAGGAATTTGCAAAAATTCCTAATGGACAACCAGGCCAACCCTATCTTGATGGATGAAGACTCTTCCCTTAATCAAGAACATGGGGCCAGCGACGACGAAGAAGAAGAAGAAGAAGAACCCATGGAAGAAGCACACGAGGAGGATGATGACTAAGTAGTGTGTGTTGGAGAAGTGTGTTTCGACAAAAATGGGAATCTTGTTGAACAACGTGGAAATTTCTGTTTCCACTATCCAAACTGTTCGATTCATAGATCTCCTATGTTCAGAAACACACATTAGTTTCTTCTCTTTCTTCCCGTTGTTGTTTGTGTTTTTATGTTTTCCAAATGCAAATGCAAATACAACCGTATTTGTAATAAATAACTCGTGTTCTTATGTAACGACCCAGAATTTTAAACAATTTAATTTGGAAATATTTAATTTATTTTAAATATTTAAATGATGGTTTGGATTGAATTTTCAATATAACTTTGAATTTGACGATTAAATTATAGAATTTAATCTATTAAGAGTTGAATAAAAATTTGATTCTTCAATTTTAAGCCGATTTAAAATATTTCAAAGGCTTGTAAAATTCATATTGATAATATTGAAGATTTTAGAAGCTTCAGAAATTAATTTGGGAGTGAATTGTACAGTTTTGAAATTTAATCGTTCGAATCGATATTTAAAAATAGTCGTCCGAGGCACAGTCTCGGAATTCGACGAAACTAGTTCCATTGGGTCCGTAATATTGAATTATTCTCGGATATCAAATTTCGTATTTTTCGGAGTTAAAATGTGATCACACGAGAGGTAAACGCGTCGAAATTTTCAACGATTTAAAATTAAATTTAAATATAAATTTAGTAAAAAAATCACGTTGCTTTCCTTTCCTCACGCCTAAAATCTCGCCTAAAATCACGATACCATATCGTGTAAACCATGCTTCGTTCAACCTTAAATATCTCGTTCCCCTCCTTCTTCTGTTCGTTCAAATCCAAATCGACTTCGCTCAAAGAAAAGAAAATTAACTGTAATGGCCGCGTGAACCATTCGTTCCCCCCAAATCAAATTCACGAAAAAAATAAAATAAAAATCGCGTCTCTTCTTATCTTCTATTCAAAGCCCAGAAATCAACAGCCTCGTTCAATAAAAAAAAAAAAAAAAAATTTAATGGCCGCGGCCGCGATTTGGAGGCGCGATCAACATGAGACGCGCGCGCTCGAGCGCGAGGCACGGCGGCAGCGACATGAGTGGCGGCGAGGGTTGTGGGATTTGGGGGGCTTGCGCGTGCGCGCGTCACGTGCAAAGGGCTGGGGACGAGCACGATGTGGAGGCAGTTGTGGACGAGGTCGCGAGCAGGCGCGAGGCGTAGGAGGCGATAGGGGTTCAACGCGACGGCGAGTTAGGGTTTGGGTTGCAGTGGTGTGTTGGATTTTGGGTTGTGGGTTTGATCGAGATGAAGCAGTAAGGTATTGTTTTTATTTTTATTTTAATTTATAAATTATAAATATGTACACAGTAAAAATTGTTATGTATGCAGTTTTCAAAAATTTAAAAAAAAATGAGATTTTTGCTATTTACAGTAAAAAAATAAATTTAAATTATAGTTAAATAAAATTTTTGAAAACAAAATATGTGTAAATAATTTAAATCGATATAAATAAAGAAAAATTTGTTGTTTTAAAATAAAAAGAGAAATTTGTTAATTAAAACTATCAAAAGAAATTTGGAATTCAAAAGGAATTTATAAAAGAAGATTTGTTTAAAATTAAATTTATTTGTTAAAACAAAATTATCAGTTAAATATAAAATTTAGTTTCAAATGAAAAATATTTTGTAGAAGAAAATTTATTTAAATTTAAGTTAAATGGTTAAAAATAATTTTATTTAAAGGAAAATTTAATTGTAGTTAAATAAATTTGTTTAAAGTAAATTTAGTTGAAGTTTAAATTGAACTAGACAGATTTGTTAGGAATTTGATTTATTGAATAAATAAATTTATTAAAAGAAATTGATATAAGGATATTAATTTAAAGTAAAACGATTAGTTAAATTGTTATAAAAAAAATTGTTAGTTAAACAAATTTATTCAAAGAAATTGATTTAAAATAAAGATTTGAATTTATAAAGAATAGTTTTGAATGTAATTTTTGTTAAATCAAAGTATTAGAAAGAAATTGTTTTAAAAGGAATTAGTTAGTTAAAATAAAATCTTGGTTAAATAAATTTAATTTAAAAGGAAATTTAAATTTTAGTTAAATAAATTTATTTAAAGAAGAAACTAGTTTAAATAGAACTATCAGTTAATTTAACTATTAAAATGAAATCACCGATGAATCGAAATAATCAAATGAAAATTTATTATTCGAATATTAATAAATTGTGTAAATATTTATACAAGGTATAAATGAAGAAAACAAGTTGAATTGGAAGTGGATGGCAAAACGGGAATAAAGGTGAGAACTTCTCACTCAAAAGGAATTTCTGTTGTTTATTTAAATTTTAAATAGTTAGATTTAAAATTGATTGACTATGTTGATTGAATGATTGAAAGATGATTGTTATATATATATTGGATGTGAATAGACCCTATACGCCGTTAGTAAGCGGAGGTTATTTATTACACACATATACTGCGATATTCCACCTCGAAGTGGAATTGGTATTATATTATATATATAGCAATATATATATATTGGCATATGTATATATTGCAGTTGATTGATTTCCCGCATTTTCTTTTAGCGGATGAGACCCTATTGCGCCGTTAGTAAGCGGATATATTCTTATAAAATCCCATATACCGCGATATTCCGTCTCGAAACGGAATGGTATTGTGCTAATGTCTGTGGATGCAGGGAAACAGGTTGGAGGGATCCAACTGGATTCCTCACAAATATTTGTTTGATTTCATATATAGTGATATTTGATTGTTTATCATGGATGATATATGATATTGAAAATCGTGATTGACTATTGATGTGTTACATCATCGGATCCAATTTTTGAAGTTTAAAAATAACGATTTTTATTTTAAGAGATTTCTAAAGTAATTTTGAAGATATACGCTTTATAAATATTTTTAGAATTGATTCATTCTAAATAAATAAACGTTAAAATTTTAATGTTATAAAAATTATATTTTTGAGAAATATAGTTAAAAGTTGATTTTTGAAAATATGAGATTAACGATTTTATAAAAATTGGGATTTTTGAATAAATTATAAAAAGGTTTAAAAATAGGATTTATGAAATTGGATTATTTCTAAATCAAAAGATGGATTTATAAAAGAGTAAAAGGCATTTTAAAAATAGTAAAATAAATTGATTTATATTAAAGGATTTACAAATGGATATTTGTAAATTAAAATATTGGAATTATAAAACGAAGTTTTTATAAGAGTTAGGATGAATTGTGAATGAATTTCACAAATGAATGAATTTATAGAATTATGAACGGTAAAGTTATAATTGGAATTTTATAAACAGTAGGTTTATAAAATTTGTGAAGTTATTTAAAAGAATAAGATTTTGGATAAATAGATGAATCTTATAAGTTATAAGATTTATAAAATTTGTGAAGTTTAAAGAAATGATTTTATAAACAAATAAATTATAAGTATTTAACTTATAATATGAAATTTTTAATATATCATTGTGATATGAATTGAGATAAGTTAATAAAGGAAATTTATAAAAGGAAGTTGTTATAAAAGAAATAGAAATAGAATTTATAAAACATTGTTTTATAAATCAGCAACGACTTATTTTGATAAGTGAATTGTTGAAATTTTTAATGGAGTTATATTCATGTTTTAGACAATGAATAATTCCTTAAAATAAAATGAATAGAAGTGATGAAATTTATTAACAAGGTATATTCACGTTTTTAAATAGTGAATAATATGTTAAAGAAATTATTTAGAATGTGATGTTTTAAATAAGATTAAACCGATCTAACGATGTTTTAAAATATGTTGAGATTCGAAACCATAGATTTCAACGTTTATTGTTGAAATAGATGTTTTCGAGAAATAAAAGGAAATGGTAGACTATAACACTGTTGTTATAGTAAATAATTTCCGAAAGGAAATGTTTTGTATAGTATTGGGATTTATATATATCTATTTTAATTTCGAATCCCTATACTAGTGATTTTGGGTTGTCGTAACGATGTTTTACGTAACATTCGTTTTGGCCCAAATAAATATGATTAAGTGAATGATTTCCTTAAAGAATGAAATATATACTTAATTTCGATTAGAGGATATGGAATATTTTCCAAGGTTGAAAGTAAATAAAATTTGTGGATTACTTATAAAATAAATAAGTATGGAAATTGTTTTTCCAATGAGAAATGGAAAGTTTAGAGAATTTATCTTTTTGAAGATAAATTGAAATGAATATTTGAAATCGTATATTCATAAATATTTTGGGAATATAAATTCAATATGGAATTTATAAAGGAAATTTGGAAAATAGGTTTAAAAAAAATAAATATTGATTTATTTTTGAGATATGGAAAGTTATATCTTCTAAAGATATTTTTGGAATTAAATAATTTGGAAAATTATTTGGAATCTGGTGATGTTGGCATATCCATTGATAGTTCAATTAGCGACTATCGATATATACCTTTGAATAGGTATTTGTTGTGAATTTGGTTGAAATTGAATGCCACACTTATTTTTTAAAATAAGCGCTCACTATTCGGGTTAACCGGGAAAGGACCATGGGGTCGTATAACCCATTCCGAATATGTGATACGTCGTATGAATTGCATTCGAAGACGGTGTTGAAGACCGGATATTTTCGAAAACGAGAGGGTTTCTTGTCGAATGTCTTTGCATCGTCTGGTCCCCGGTATAGAGACTCCATATGTGATGGGAAGTCCGAACGTGATTAGTGAATATCCGGATTGCAAGGACTTCTTTGTAAGTGCCTTCGGTTCTGTTCGAGCCCGGAACAGACTTGTATGGATTGTGTGTCTGACATTACAAGTTGAGATATAAAGCTGATTTCTTTCAAATATATTTCTGTGGTGGCGGAGAATTTATTCTTTTAGCTTAACACCCTTCTGTGAGACGTACGAGCTCAGAGGTTATATAGTTGAAGTTATCAGCGATATATTCCCAGTTTGGTAATGTGACATGCTGAGTGATGCTGAAATGATCATTGTGTTGATTATTGTGATAGGATCATTTATTTGATCGTCTATCTTAGTGATCATTGTGTTGATCATTTGTTGACCCAAAGCATGGCTTTTGTATAAAGTATGTTTTTGTGGACGTGACTTCGTCGAGCCTCACACCCCGTGAATGGTCAAAACAGGAAAGAAGCAGCAAGGTTATGAGGGGTAGCACCCTTTAGGATGTGTCCATTTCCTTCTGGAAAAGGGTGGTATCATGGTATGGAGCCCAGATACTTACTCATGTTGAAAACACTTTATGATTGTGTGAATTGATTACGAGCGCTCGGTTGATAAAGGTCCCAAAGGACCGGGGGATGGCATATTCGGTCAGTTGTTACTCAGTTAGGAGTAACCCGGCCTTGTGTTGGTAGAGATCCGGTTTGGTTCTCGGGGATGTCCATCCAGAGGCATTCTCATGTGGCAATGGGAAGTTCCTTGGCCTGACCATTCGTTGGAAATCCAAAGAAACAATACGATCTTGTACGGTTTTAGTTGTAGAACCTGCCATCTAATATGGTAGCTATTAGTAGGCATAATATAATGGTACCTATGCTGGCTAAGATTTATATCTTTATTTTCGAAATAAATTTTCTACACTATGCACTAATAATAATATCAAAATTGATTTGATTTTTGCGTAGAAGCATCTTTGACTAACATAAGAAGAAATCTCCTCCAAGTCTGCGTTTGCATTGTGTGTGTGGTGGGAGGTCTTATGGTAGTTACATTTTCAAAAGCATTGCGAATTGAATTTAAAAATATTCCTCTATTTTTGATTTTTAAGTTAAATAAACTGTTTTAAGTTCTCGCACCAGTCACATGACTGACTCGGAGTTTATTGTTTTCCTTCCTAAACTCTGGGTGCCCACCAATTTCCACACGGGCAGTTAAGAGTTAGGTTTATCAGGATATTCTGGATATTCTGGAGTTGCTGGAGGCAAGCTGGATGGCATGGCATATTACTTATATAGTATTTCTTTTTCCGCTGCACTGTTTGTTGATGTATGTTGTTGTACACTCTGATGATATGATGTAATGTAATATAATGTAATGTAATATAATGTGATGTAATAACTGATATAATTCTTTATTTAAAGATTATTCATTTATCTATTACATGTTGTTCCGCTGTGAATTGTGAGATTCTGATGTGTTCTATTGTTTATTTCTGTTCTGTTTTCTTTCTCTCCTCTTCTACCTCTTTCTTTTCTTAAATTCTTCTTTCTTAAAAACCCCCTCAGTGTTCGGTTTTTCGGCAACGAAAAATCGTGTCCTGACATCTTATATGTGTTTTAATTATTAGTATTATTGTGAATTCGTAGTTAGGATAGTTAATAGTTTAGGACTATGTTTTAGTATTAGATTTAAGTGTTGATTATTTATGACAACACTATCATTATAATCACATGTCATAGAGTAATAGTTTTAGGGGGAGTTATATAGTTTGGAGTTATATAGTTTAGATAAAGTTTTTGTTGATGAAAAAGGGGGAGAAATATAAAATAGGATAGTTAGGCATAGATTAAGGGGGACTCATTAGGATAGAAGTAATATTTTATAAATAAAGGTTGTCATCATCAAAAAGGGGGAGATTGCTAGTCCGTGAGATGATGGTTTTGATGACAACAACCTTAGAATGGATTATAAGATATAAATACTAACATTATATATATATATATATATATATATATATATATATATATATATATGCAGGATTTAACCATGCAGGTACTAAGAATGAAGACTGTACAGTATAGAGATTCAAGATATCAAGATAGAAGACTCATGAGTATCAAGATTATCAAGAGTTCAAGATTTCAAGGATAATTATTTTTTATTAGGAATTTTTGTTAAAAACTCATAGAAAAGCACTGGCATCTTAAAATACAATTTATTCGTGGAATGGAATCCACTTCGAGCCCGTTAAAGGGATGGAACCCTAAGTAGGATGGTACTTACGAAAATCTAGTGGGACATTGTTTTGTATCCACTAATTTTAATTCAAAATGATTTTACAAAATTATCTTGTTTTCAAAATGATTTCAAAACTTTCCTTTTAAAAAAGATTCAAAACCCTCGATCCTGATTTTAAATAATTTTAGTCTCAAAAACATCTTTATTTTCAAAGTCAAATTACTCCTGATTTTAAACTATCTTTTTAAATATATTTAACTTTTAATATTTATACTTCGATTTAAACATAAAATTATAGTTAAAATTTATATATATTATTCTTTATATTTACTTATGAATTTTAACCATATTCAAGTATATTTATAAAGTGTAAAATAGTTTTAATATAATATAAAGGTTATTTTCAAAAGAAAATCAAAACATCAAAGTTTGCTTTGGGATGTCAACATGCCTTGGGTGACCATGTCGACATGGTGACAGTTTGGTTCAAAAATTCAAATTTCAAAAGAAGTGTCTATTCGCCATAACTCTTCATGAATGGTCATGGCTGTTGTTCTTCTATAAATGGGGGTCAGTTTCAAAGAATTTTTAATCACTTTTTTTTTGGTTTTCACTCCTCTTCTTCTTCCTCTTTTCTTAATACATATTATTATCAATACTCTACCGAAATCAACATTGAATCATAGTCGATTACTTCTAGTTTAATTCTCTATCACTATCTCTACAAGATTCTCAGTGCTATTCAGAGTTATAGAATTCTTTGTAATCTATTAAGTGGGAAAAGGCGTGATTGTAGCCTTGGAAATCAATCAAAAGGGAAAAGCTGTGATTGTAGCCTTGTTAAATCAATTGGGTAAACTTGTGCCCCGGAAATAAAGTATCTCTACCCAGAGAATTGAAATTCTGGAGAGTGCACCTCGTAGCCTTGAAACCAAGGGTGTAATTGTACGATTGCTGTTGAAAGAAAATCCGTAATTGTGTTGCGGGACTGGATGTAGGGTAACTCCGAACCAGTATAAAATCCGGTGTGTCCTTTCCTTTACTGCTTATTATTTTATTTCTGCATCAGTATTTGTTTCTGTGAGTATTCTTGTTTCTGTATATTGCATACCTTTGTGTCTAAATTAACATAAATTCAAAAAGATTTAGTAATTCTTTATTAACACTATTCACCGCCCCTTTAGTGTTAATCTTAGCCTTAAGATCCTTAATCCGCATTTTCTAACAGTGGTCACTTTTGGCATCTTCCACACGAGTCTTCATCACTCGAACAGAACACGAATCCCTAATTGGATTTCCATATCTCGAATAGATCTTGAAACCACACCTGGATTCCAGCATCTTGAACATATCCACTTCTAATAGATAGAATATGCATCTCACCCTTAAAGAGGTTTCGATAAGTAAAGCACTTATTGCTTCCGGTCTCTTCAATACTGAATTGACAAATTTGGTCATATTCAACAATAATGAGGGCGATCACATAAGAAACCAATTATTGTATACTTATCATGTTTTCGATAATTTCATCTCACGATTTCCCTCGACTAAGAGTGAAGCCAGTAGGTTAGTGCTCTATTGCTCATATCCTTACGCGAACATTAGTCTTAATTCCCACCGATAGACAAACCTAGTTCATCAGGTTTTAGTGTTAAGTATACGACTAAATGTTTTCCATAAACAAGTAAACATACAAAGCATGATCAAATCATGCAAAGCATGATTAAGTCACAAAAGCGACTTCAAATCCCTTTTTTGTTTAATTGATCCTTTTTAATTAAAACGACTTTTATCAGTAAAACTTCTTTTATCTAATAAAATATTGTTTATCAATTTCTACTATTCATTTCTACGTTTTCAATGCTTCAAAAAGTATTCACATATTTGTCTCAAAGGGTATATGTATATTCACAAAAGATTAATTGCTTTAAACCTTTTCTTTTTTTCTATCTTTCCAAAAGATTGCTTACTTATAATTACCTTCAAAATATCCATTTTAAGGATCTAGGCACTATCATAAATCCATTCAAATAGTTTAAGACTAATGTTACTTAAACATTTTCACTACAAACCCAAAACCATTTCATTTTTACTTGTCTTTAAACCATTCTTTCAAAGACATTTTTACATTCATAAATATAATAAAAACGGTTAAAGATGAATGTTATTAACGCATTATTGCAACAAACCCAAAACCATTTCCATACCAATATCATCTTTAAAATGTTTTTTTAAAGATCTAATTCGATGGTCGACTAATCGACTATCTAGTTAAAACAATGGTTTATACAAATCAATCCTCGTATACTTAACTCATTTATGATACTTTAACTTATATTGTTCCTTGCCTAAGAGTAAAGCCAGAAAAGTTAGAGCAAAAGTTGCATCAACGTCTTTCCTATACACTTCATTCTTCAATCCCACAGGTAGATAAGCCTACTCGTCGACTTTTAATTTAGGCATAGTATTAATGATTTCCATCAACAAGTAAAAAACAACATGAGTAACTCGTTTTCGTATTCCCAACTTAATTATTCCTTGGCCAAGAGGGAAACCGGAAGGTTAGAGCTCAATTTCTCATATCCATACTCGACATCAATCTTAACTCTCGCAAATAGTTAAGCCTACTTCATCGGTTTTTAGCATTAAGCAAAGTTAATTATCCTTTCAACAAGTAATTGAAAAATAAGATTAACACATTTCCAATATTTCTACCTAACTATTCCTTGGTCAAGAGGGAAACCGATAGGTTAGAGAATTTTTGCTTAAATCCCTACTCGACAACAATCTTAACTTTCATAAATAGAGAAACCTACGTCATCAACTTTTATTATTAAGCCAAATCAAATACCTTTTTCAAAATTATATAATACTTTTAAATAGGTTATAAATATCTATGTAAGATATTTCTTGAAAATAAATAACTTATAGTTTGATGAAAAATATGTTTTATATTACAAATCTCTTAATTTTGAAATTGCATATATAATTATTAAAAATATATTTAACTTCAAAGAAATTTTAAAATACTTCAAAATATTTTTGAAAACATCTCTAAAAATATTAGAGAAAGTAAACAAATTTAAATATCATTTTTAAATATTTAAAACCGTAAGTGACTTACTACAACATTTATAAATTCTACTAAAAGTCCTTGTTAAAAATAGTACTGAAAAGCACAATCTTTGTAACTAGTTTTAACCACTTTAAAAAATTTAAGACTTGACATTTTTATCCTAAGCACTATGTGACGACCCGAACTCGACGTCCGACAAACAACATCAAATCTGTATCGCTGGAGCTTATAACAACATTAGATGTAAATAAACAACGGAAACAACATGAATATCATTGATCATAACACAGATACAACTTTGATACAATATTCATTACAACATCGATCACTAATATCAGAGTGATACACAACAAAATACAACAATAAAGTGAAAACTCCACAGCGGAGCAACAGACACTCCAAAAGGTTGCCAACGTACTTCAACTTGATAAGGCCTTCAAAAACTCCAAAAACTCCAAGCACTTCAAAAGACTTCCAAATCCAAAAGCTTTCCAAAATCTGACAGCTTCCAAAATACGGATAACCTGTTTCTTGGCTGCCCGTGTGGAAAATTAGGGGCACCTAGAGTTTAGGAAAGAAACAATAAACTTCAGATCAGTCATGGGACTGGTATGAGTAAACGAAAACAGTTTATCTTTAGAACGACCAAAAGAACTTACTTTTGAAAATCGCAATGCCTTTTTGAAAATGAAACTGCCATACGGCCTCCTGCCACACACATAATGCAAACGCACACTTGGAGGAGATTTCTCCTTATGTCAGTTAAAGAAAAATGCTTGATACGAGAAAAACCATTTGGTATTATTATTAGTGCATAGTGCAGAAAACATTTCGAAAATATAATAGTAACCTTAGTTGGCATGGGCATTACGCACTTATGCCAACTACAGCTACCATGTTCAATAGCAAGTCACCGCCACATTCCATGACAGGTTATACAACTAAAACCGTACAAGGTACGTATTGTTTCTTTGGATTTCCAACAAATGGTCGGGCAAAGGAACTTCCCACAATAAGAATGAAACGCCTCTGGAAGGACGCCCTCGAGAAGCTGACCAGATCTTTGCTATACAAGACCGATGCTACCTCACGCTATAGAGCTGTAACTAGGTAACTAACACACTGACGCTACCTCACGCTGTATAGCTGTAACTAGGTAACTAACACACAAGCTATGCCATCCCCCGGTCGTTACCGACCTTTATCCGAGCGCTCGACACCAGAAACCACAAAGTAATAAATTTGCAGTAACCACATAGGTTCGATCTCTGGGCTCTATACCATGATATCACCTTCTATCCAGAAGGAAATGAACATACCCTAGGGGCGCTACCCCTAAAAAATCTTGCCGCAACATTCCTGTTTCGACCATTTCCGGGTTGTGAGGCTCGACGAAGTCTCGTCCACAAAGCTACGCTTTTTCACAAAGCTATGCTTCGATCAACAAATGATCAGCAGTACTTCGTATGCCACATTACCAAATTTGGGAATGTATCACAAGTAACCATCAACTACATACCTCTGAGCTCATGCGTCTAAGAGAAGGGTGTTAAGCTAAGAGAATAAATTCTCCATCACCAACAGAAATGTATTTGATAGAAACCAGCTTTACATATCAAAGTGTAACGTCAGACATACATCCATACAAGTTTGTTCCGGGTTCGAACAAAACCGAAGGCACTTCCGAAGAAGCCCTTGCAATCCGGGTATTCACAATCCCGATCGGACTTCCCATCACTTAGGGAATCTCTATACTGGGGATCAGCCAGTGCAGAGACAATCGATAGGTCATCATATCGCTCTTGCAAATACCCGGTCTTCACCAACGGTCTTCAATGCTATCCATATACGTCGTATCACTATTCAGAATGGGTTATATGACACAAAGGTCCTCCCCCGGCTAAACCGAATAACGAGCGCAATACTTAAAAAAAAATCATATGGATGTTGGTGTCTCAGTTAAATCACAGCTTAAAGCCCAAAACCTTTCATTCAAATGGTTAAATCAAACTACCATTTCCAATCTTTTAAACAAAAAGATTCATTTCAAAAACCTTCAATGGTTCAAACAAATTCCACACTTTTATCTTTCAAACAAAAGATCCAATTCACAAAGTTCACCCCATTCACAAAGATCCATTCGTGGATTTCAAAACAATTTCCATTTCAATTAGATTTACTCGTTAAATCTTCAAAATCAAGATTTAACTTCATAGCTTTCAAAATTCGATTAACTAGTTGAATCTCTAAATCAATTATTCAACTTATAGTTTTCAAAATCGTTTCCAAAGATTCATTCTTAGCCTTTCAAAAACAATTCCAATTCAAGTTGGATTAACTCATTCGGTCTTTGAATCAAAGATTCGTTTCATGGCTTTCAAAATATTTCAATTCCATTTCAAACTTGAAACTTTTCAACACAACTTGGAAATCCTTTCTTTAAATGAAAGCTATTTTTATTTGAAAACAAGTACTTTTCGTTTCGGAGAAATTCGATCTCATTTATACAAGTTAAATCTTTAGGTTAATTCAAATTCCCAAAACAACACTTTAAAAATGGTTTAAAACCCGTATAAACTTGTATAATTCTTTTTAAATCATGAATACCAATATAGGATTCAATTCAGATATTGAATTCCAATTTAAATCAAATTATTCAAATTTCGAATCTTTATTAAGTTATTCAAAATAACTTACATTTTTAAAACAGCTTTTCAAAAGCTTTTTACTTTAAACCCAATCCATTTCCAATCCATTTGAATTTAAAATTCAAATTGAAAACTATTATAAAAATCCGTGACTTAACCGATTTCCACGTGCAATCCATATTCGTGTGTATGGTGTAGTTCAGGGGTTTTACACAATAGTGCACAAGATCAATCATCAGAGATATACCAATATCGATAAGCGGTACAATTGATAACGCTTATTTTCATTCACGGTTTCATAGATAAAATAAATTTATCAATCACAAAGAGTCATCATTATGATTCGATGTGGATTTCGGATAACCAACTGGAATCCGACTACCTGTCGCATCGAAATTCAAGTGCCGTGTTACGGGCAAAGGGGTTTTCTCATCAATACAGAATAAAATCACCAATCATAATCCAGCATAGAGTAATTCACATCTCACAGCATCACAATTACAAACAGAAATATCAATTCATTTTACAACAAATCAAATATCCTACGTACACAATCCATAAACAATCATCTTTAATTCTTATTGTAATTAATTCAAATTAAATCAATTACTTGAGAGTTAATTCCTTAACCCTGTTTATTTTATCACTAATTATCCATTGACTACGTATTTCATTTTCAAATTAGTAAATTAACCAATCAATTCTTAATCAATTATTAGGTCTTAATTACTAAATTGATTTCCCTTAATCATTAAGTAAAAATCTTAATCATTAATCAATTTAATTACCCATTTATTAATCGTTAATTACTTAGTTAATCAATTCTTCATTCTTAATTAAATTACTTGATTAATTAACTATTAATCATTAACTAATTAACTTAAAGTAGTTAATTATAAATATAGCAATTACTTAATCATTTATTAACCCAAACTCAAATTATAATGTAATTATTCTTCATTACTTCCCAAAAGTAATTAATTTATATTAATTACTCATTTTAATTATTTAAATATTAATTAGATTATTAAATATCCACTTAGTTTATTAAAATTAGTCATAAGCCTTTTATTCAATATAGTCAAGATTCATTGCCTTAAAATCTGTTGACAGTATAGGTTAAACTTTTATTTGGTCCAAACCCATATTCAAAGTAGCCCGAGCAAACCCAAGCAAACTCAGGTCCAAACCCGTGTATTTCCCAACTTTCCCCGAGTCTCCCTGTACCCTTTTCTTCTTCTTCTTCTTTTTTCTTATCTTTTTTTTCTCTTCCCAGGTTCTAGTACCTAACCCAAAATAGCCCAGATATACTCGTGTATGCGAGTTTCATTCCAAAGCAAACATGAATTTTCTCGAGTTTTTGAACTCAAGCCTTCGAATCAGTAATCTACTGATACCCAACGCGACGTGCACGTGCACATCACCGCGCCGCCCCTCCGATGGTCATCACTATCATCGGCAAGTCAGAAATTCCACCTAAATACGAAATCGATAATTGATTCGACCCTAGAAAACTGGAATCGAAAATTCACTGTGTCGACAAATTTGAAACTCGAACGTACCCAGACCAATTCGCCTCGTTCTCCTCGCACAGTCCACCAAAAAATTCATGCTTCCGGCCATAGCACGTCGATACCTCGCACTCTCATTTCCCATAAGCACATGGAGCTCGATCATCTCATGGTGACGAAATCACCATGCTTGTAGAACACTACAAAACTTAGGGTTTAACCCTAAATCGAACTCGTCCTCCTAGTCCATGCCATAGAAAAATTCTTTGATAATTTTTATGAAGTCGCTGGTGTTCAAGCTAGCTTTGAACCAAGTTTTAGCATTTATAATTGAATCGATTGTTAGAAATTTGTGAAAGTTCGCTTTTTATTCAAACACAAACTATTCTTAAAATAACCAACTAAAAATCTTCATTTTTGTTTTAAAAATCATGGATTGAAGTATAGATTTAGATTACAATCTTAAATTAATATTTTGCAAACTTTTATTTTTATCAGATTTTTACTTGAAACCTATAAAACAATATTACAGTGATGTGCTTGATAAAGAGGATTTTAAATCAACCTTTAAAAATCTTATTTTTAAGTTTAACAACTTTTTTTAGTTGAGAATCAAAGCTGACAAAATGTTTTAAAGAAAAATAGTTTGAATGTTTGAACAAAAAATGAAATTTGTCACAACTGTCAAAGAACACAGAGCATATTAAAATCATACGCTAACTGAAGCATATACAAACTGTTTATAAATGAAGTTTAAACTTTTTTAAATAAATTTAAACTTTTTAAAGATTATGTTTACTCACCTTGTATTTTGGTTGATCAGAGACGATATTGGGTTTAAAACTATAGGTTGATCCTCCTCTGTTCTTCTTCCTTTTTCTCTTCACTAAATTTGTTTTCAATTTTGAATAAAAGTGATGTTTGTTTTCCTTTTAAATTTCTGATCTTTGCTAATATTTGCTGAACGAATGAGCTAAAGGTAATGTTTATGTATATAAAGAGATGTGCAGGTCAGTATAACACCGAGCATCATTTTTTTTATAATTATTTTATACAAGCTTTGTACTTTGTTCAGACATTTATATTTTTTTTCCTTTTATTTGTTCACTAAACCTTGCTTTTATTTCGGCTGATAGGATCTTGTACATGCAGAGGAGTAAATAGCATTTAATGCTTCCCATGTTTCTTTGTATATCTACAGCATGTTCTGTTTAATTAGATTTTTATAAGTACATTTTATTTTATTTTTTATTTAATGTTGGCTAATAAGATTTTTGTGGAGGCTTACATTTATTGCTTTGTCATATTTCATCATGTCTATACTTATCTCCTTGTACAAATCTTCATACTTTAGTAACATGTTGTTTGAATTTCAACAATGTATATATATTTTGTTTTGTTATCTTCTTGCATACTTAATTCATATACATACATTTGCCTAGTTTTGTTTTATTTCTTTTTAAAACTTTATAAAGAAAATGAATGAAAGCACAATCTATACCTTTAATAAATAATTACACATATTTTTTTCCCAAACATAACCTTTCAATGAAAATTCATTTTGAATTCCCAAAACAAAATTTTGTTTATGATTCAATTCAATTTAAAACGTTTATTTTGAGTTTCAAATCAAATTAAAAAACAAATAAGTATACATTTCTTATTAAATTTGAAAAATTCAAATAAATACGCAATTTAACCCAAGAATTTAATTAAATTACAAATTTAAATTCATCTTTAAATCGGGATCGTTATAGATTCCCCCCTTAAGAAATTTCGTCCCTGAAATTTGCCAAGGAGACAACTAAGATAGATGAAAGATAGAGAAATATGTTTCCAAATCAAACTGAATATCAATTTTGCATTTGGCTCACCAAATCAGAATATCAACGATAGATATGAGAACAAACTCAATCAATTATGAAACAATTGGGTCATCTGATCTACGAAGTATACCGGGATATTGGTTAGTTCGAAGGGATAACTAACCATTCGTAGATTTTTACCGAAACCCAATGAAATAGGCAGAAATAGATTCAATTACGATTTCTGATTCAAGATTTAACTCACTTACGATTTGCTGAGAAAAAAACTATGGGTAGTTCCCTTATCCAACAAATTAATCGTAAACGAGAAAGTTACCTTCCAAAATTCCTTTTCCCTTGTCAGCCTTTGAGGTTGAAGGATCATCCTCGATTGCATACACCATTGCTACATGAGCTTGCTTCCTTTTCGGGCAATCTTTAACTTCATGACCTGGTATGTGACAGTAATAGCATTTCTTAAATCCATGACCAGTCTCTGCAGGTTGTTCTTTCTTAACCTGTTTCCTCGGATTCTTGCAGTTGTTTGCATAGTGGCCTTTTTCTTGGCAATTGTAACAAGTTATATCTTTCGTTGGGTTTCCCGGACTGACCTTTCTTTTCTCGCCTTGGTATGGTTTCTTGTTCCCGAACTTTCTTTTCTTCCGATTTTGTTGGAAAATTTAAAACTTTACCATGATCAAATGAAAATAATTCAAGATTAAATAGTTTTCAACCCTGTAACACTTAGCAGAGATGAACAACATATTCACTATTCAAAGAACAGCCTGTATGTAAACATAGATTCATACTAAGATAAAACACATACATCTTCTAACTTCAATCCTCTAAAGATTTTTTCACATGAACGAACCCAGGCTTATGCTTCGATAATGGATTCTTTGCCAGTGAACGGCTTACCACCAAGTCTAGCAAAGCTTCGATACAAATCAGCCAAATCCGGGTGAGGCTGAGCGCAAATAGCTGTTGTTGCTGTTGTAGGGACTTGACCAGATGTAGTGGTATTTCCCCGTCCCCTACCTTGTCCTCTTCTTCCGCTCATTCTTACTATCTGTGAATAGTAAGAAAACTTGATTTAGGCATTCGGACAAGATATCTTAGATAATAATAACATTTAAAGGAAGCAAACTAAATAACTTTGGGGTTTCAGTTTCTCGGTTGTACTCATTCTAGGGTATACTTCACCCTATCTCTAATGAGCCATCTAATGCGTTATAGTCCAGTTAAAGTTCTTACTCAACCTTTAGCTCTGATACCACTTATGACGACCCGAACTCGATGTCCGACAAACAACATCCGTATCTCCAGAGCTTATAACAACATTAGATGTAAATAAACAGCGGAAAAAACATGAATATCATTGATCATAACACAGATACAACTTTGATACAATATTCATTACAACATCGATCACTAATATCAGAGTGATACACAACAAAAGATACAACAATAAAGTGAAAACTCCACAGCGGAACAACAGACACTCCAAAACGTTGCCAACATACTTCAACTTGATAAGGCCTTCAAAAACTCCAAAAACTCCAAGCACTTCAAAAGACTTCCAAATCCAAAAGCTTTCCAAAATCTGACAGCTTCCAAAATACGGATAACCTGTTTCTAGGCCGCCCGTGTGGAAAATTAGGGGCACCCAGAGTTTAGGAAAGAAACAATAAACTCCGGATCAGTCATGGGACTGGTATGAGTAAACGAAAACAGTTTATCTTTAAAACGACCAAAAGAATTTACTTTTGAAAATCGCAATGCCTTTTTGAAGATGAAACTGCCATACGGCCTCCTGCCACACACACAATGCAAACGCACACTTGGAGGAGATCTCTCCTTATGACAGTTAAAGAAAAATGCTTGATACGTGAAAAACCATTTGGTATTATTATTAATGCATAATGCAGAAAACATTTCGAAAATATAATAGTAACCTTAGTCGGCATGGGCATTACGCACTTATGCCAACTATAGCTATCATGTTCAATAGTAAGTCACCGCCACATTCCATGGCAGGTTATACAACTAAAACCGTACAAGGTACGTATTGTTTCTTTGGATTTCCAACAAATGGTCGGGCAAAGGAACTTCCCACAATAAGAATGGAACGCCTCTGGAAGGACACCCCCGAGAACCTGACCGGATCCATGCTAAACAAGACCGACGCTACCTCATGCTATACAGCTGCAACTAGGTAACTAACACACTGACGCTACCTCACGATGTATAGCTGTAACTAGGTAACTAACACACAAGTTATGCCATCCGCCGGTCGTTACGGACCGTTATCCGAGCACTCGACACCAACAACCATAAAGTAATAAATTTGCAGTAACCACATAGGTTCGATATCTGGGCTCTATACCATGATATCACCTTCTATCCAGAAGGAAACGAACATACCCTAAGGGCGCTTCCTTTAAAAAATCTTGCCGCAACATTCCTGTTTCGACCATTTTCGGGTTGTGAGGCTCGACGAAGTCTCGTCCACAAAACTACGCTTTTTCACAAAGCCATGCTTCGATCAACAAATGATCATCAGCACTTCGTATGCCACATTACCAAATTTGGGAATGTATCACTAGTAACCATCAACTACATAACCTCTGAGCTCGTGCGTCTCAGAGAAGGGTGTTAAGCTAAGAATATAAATTCTCCGTCACCAACAGAAATGTATTTGATAGGAACCATCTTTACATCTCAAAGTGTAATTTCAGACACACATCCATACAAGTCTGTTCCGTGTTCGAACAGAACCGAAGGCACTTCCAAAGAAGCCCTTGCAATCCGGGTATTCACAATCCCGGTCGGACTTCCCATCACTTAGGGAATCTCTATAACGGGGATCGGCCAGTGGAGAGACAATCGATAGGTCATCCTATCGCTCTTGAAAATGCCCGGTCTTCACCACCGGTCTTCAATGCTATCCTATACGTTGTATCACTATTCGGAATGGGTTATATGACACAAAGGTCCTCCCCCGGCTAAACCAAATGACGAGCGCAATACTTAAAAAAATCATACGGATACTGTAACAACCCTGGTTGGAGGTTACCGTAAATATTAAATTATAATGAATATTATAATTTAATATTAGAACTAATTGAATTAATTGGAAGAAAATGATGAATTATATTGTTTATTTGGAATAAGCAATATAATACGAATAAATTTTGGGAGAACAATATAAAATAAGGTATGTGTCATGAAATAAAACTTACATAAAAAAAAATGAAGGACATGTGTCACAAGATTAAATAAAATAGTGACACATAACCCCATTAGGTGTCCATGTGTAGAAACATCTTAAGACACCTAAGTAGGCATGTGTCAACATTCTAAAGCTTGTGCAAAGAGAAGTAGACAAGTGTCCAAAACTAAAATTACCAAACTAGCCTTGAAAATTACTAATAAAGGGTGGAAATGTTCACTTTTTTTTCTTTCTTTCACAAAATAAAAACAAAAGGAAGATAAAGTGAAAAAGCTTGGAGAAAGCTAGGGAAAAAGAGTCAAGGCAAATACACAAGTTTAAGCAATCATAGGTCCGGCAAAGGCGAATTCGAGTTGAAAACTTCCATCTTCAAGCCTAAATCATCATCTTTTTGCTGCTAATAGGTAAGCTAAGGCTTATAGCAACTGTAAGTGAACAAATTTCAGCAGCAAATAATCTCTTGCTTGAAATATTTGGTTAAATATGTTGAATTTTACCTCTGTTCTATATTGATTGATGCTGAAAATGCCCTGTCTTGTTTTGCTCATATCTGCCTCGTCTGGTGTCGGATTGATGCCATTCTTTTTTTAGATTGTAGAGGACTGATTATATTTTGTTCATGTTAACTTTCATTGGGTTTTGAGTCCATTTGGACCTTCTTAGTTGCTGTCAAAAATGAAAACCCGAGAGGGGTTAAGCCCAGAATATTCTAGTGGCTGGTTAGTTTTTTCGCCATAACTTTTGTGTTACTTATCAGAATTTGGATTTCTTAGATGATCTGAAATCCTTGCAAAATATGCCAAAACTTTCATGTTTTCGGTTTTGACTGATTTAGAAGTCTACATAGTGGAAAATTGGCATTTTCATCGCTGTCCTGTGTTGACAGACAGCGCAAATAATTTCTTTCTTAGTAGTATTTCTATCATAACTTCTTCGTTACTGATCGGAATATCAAAATTTATGAAGTTTTGGAAACTGCATAAAGAATGTGACAATTTTTATTTGTATCACTTTTTGTAATTCGTTGACTAAAATGTTGAAAAATCTCTTGCAAACTCGCTGTCCTGTTGTTGTAGTGTACTCAGTGTTTTGTGCAAACCTAAACTAGTATTTTGCGCATAACTTTTGCGTTTCTTATCCAAATTCAATGGTTTTTTGAAGTTTTGGAAACTGTAGAAAGAATGTGACAACTTTTATTTGTATCACTTTCTGTAATTCGTTGTAACGACCCGTTAAATTCAATGATATTAAATGAATCAATTTGATATGTTTTCTAATCTAATTTAAATTGAAATAGAAGTCTTAGGATTTTTAATGGAGTAAATGTAGGGGTTAGCTAGTAACTGTAATTAAAAGTAAATAATTTAAAATGTTTATATGACATAGATTGAAATAACGAAAATTTGTGTTTGTGGTTATAAGTCATAATTAGTTGATTAAAATAGTATTAATGAAATAATAACTGAATTTAATTGCAATATATAAACATCAGAAAGATTTAATTGGTGGATTTAATTTGTTAAAGTTCATAAGTTTTGTAATTTAGTTTAGTAGAACTTTAAATTATAAATGAAGATTGAAATAAACGATAAATTTAATTATGTCAATGGTGACTCAAGACCTAGGTTATAGGAATTGGAACATAATCCAATTTGAATTAAGTAGAAGAAGGATTTGGTTAATATGTAAGTTTTTGTTCAAGGTATTGAATAAAAACTTGGAATCCAATCATAATTTAATGATAATAGCGTTAGTATTAGAGAATAAAAATATTTCAATGCAGTACCCGAATGAACGGAATAAAATGAATATATATTGAATGGAAATGAAATGTAAATTGGCACATTTGGTTGGAAGTTAATTTTAAGAAACCTATAATTGTTGAATTTGTGAATATTAATATAAATATTAACTTGAATGGGATTCATTAATACAAAGATGTAATAAGTGTAGATAGTAAAAATTTAATGGCTGTAGTGGATAAAAAAATCTAGTAGTAACATAAAATTTATTTATATGGAAAAAGAGTATAGATTTGAACAAATTTATGAAAATTTGATAAGAACAGTGGTTGTAATCAGTTTGGTTATTTAATATTTGGAAGATAGAGATTTGTAAATCCGTTAATAAATTTATAATGAGAAGGAATGGTAAGAATGTAAAAATTATAAGCATTTGATTCAATTAAGGGAATTAAATTATAATAAATGACCATTTAATAAATTCAACGTTCTGTGAGAAATCATAATAGTTGTGTAAAATGTGTACAAACTACAACTTGGAAATTTATTGGATTTATAACGGTTTTGGTATTACATTTATGAGTTTAAAAGTTATTTCATTTTGTAAAGTAATAAAAGCTTATTTAGGTGACTAGAATTTAGCGTAACGACTATTGTGTGTTACCTATTCTTGTTGCTTGTTAATTTAAATTTTGGGAATCAAATTCAATTTATCCGCCAATTTACCGCATTTAAAGTGAAATGAATTGGTGAATGAGTAATGTTAAATGCAAATAAGATGTAACCAAGAAAATCCCATTTATAATAATTTACGTAGAATGAAGTAAAGAAACCAGGAAATGAAAATGTGAAAATGTGGATGCAATGAGATCTTAAGTAATAATAACTTTGTTAGGTAAGTGATAACGGATTTTTTTTGTATAACCAAATAAAGATCCAAATTTATTTGGAAATTAATTGCAATCAATTGAATTTATTGCAATTAAATGGATTTATTATTTAATAGTTATGTAATTATTATTTGGAAGAAATTGGAGTTATTTGTAATAAGTATGAACCTAATGTTAATTTTTCTTATAGGATTGACAATTGATATGGAATGAAAAGAAGAAAATTTGGGTCAGTAAAATTTGGAATTTATGCATAATAAAATGGATTCTAACGTTAAATACTACGTTATTGAGATTTAAATTAGACTTAAAGAATAATGATGTGAATCAGGAACTAATGTTTATGGCATCTTTATTTTAGGTGAAAGTTGAGAATATAAAGATTAAAAATCTAAAGTATGGGTTTTGAGAATATAATTTATAAAATTCTTAAATATAAGAAAGTGTAGAAATTAACATTGCAATTAATATACTGTCAACTTTTAATTCACAGCTAAGCCTGTTAAATCTTTTCAATTGATTACGAATCATATAAGAAATAAAATTTGGCCAATTTTAGAATTTAATATAAAATTTGGATTTTTATAATTTATTTAATTTATTTAATGAATATTAAAAATAGCCATTTTGGCCACGGACTCGGATTTCGACGAAACCAGTTTCATCGGATCCGTATCGGTGAATTATTATAGGGTTTCAAGTTTCGTATCAATCGGACTTGTCGTTTGATCGTACGGGCGTGAAACGCCTTGAAATCAATTTTAATAAAATCAATTTGAAATCAATTTGGAAATTTTGTTTTCATCATAACTTCTTCATACGATCAAATTTGGACGTGAAACTTTTTTCCATCGCGTTCAGAATATTTTAAATTACCTATTTGGATATATAGATTTACGAAATTTCGTTCCGGAGTCATAGCGGGCTTTTTGGGCCATAGTTTGCTACGCACGTTCATTTTACGGTCTATCTACCCTATTTCAAACCCCTTTATATAAACCCAGCTATTTAGCCCTAGCCTCCACCTAATTTCATTTTATCTGCGCGTATATTTTCTTCAAGCTTCTCTCTTCTTCAATGGGGGCTAACCCTAGATCCAGTCAGTTCAAAAACAAAATGAAAATTCAAAATCTCCAGAAAAATTCCACAAAAATATATGTCGATCTTCTCGAAACACGTAATCCCACGGTGAAATTCGTTTTTCAGTTGGAGTTACCGTTTACCCAGAATAAATTCAAACAGTTCGTGGCCATTCATCAGCGCCGTAACAAACTTCGTCAGATCGTCAAACGGTTTCTGGGTATTGTAGAGGGGACCGAGGGGACTGCATCTATGCAGTTTATCTGGTGATTCGACGGTCAGATCGTTGGAGATTTTCGATTAAGGTTTCGGCCCTAGGGGAGATAGGCGGCGGCGGCGAGCACCAGGGAGGACCGGACTGTATGTGGGGGTGCGGCTAGGCATGAGGAGCTCGATGGTGATGATGGCGCGGCGTATGGAGGCCGGTGGTGGAAGCAATCAGCGGTCAAAGTTGGTCAAGTGGGGGGCGTGTTCTGTGAATTCGCGTGCGTATAACCTGGGCGCGCGTTGAAGATGATGACGTGGAATGTTGTGTATGTAAATGTGTACCATTCTTTGCTATTTTAAAATTTAAATTCAAGTGCAAATTTCGACATAACTCTCGCATACGATCTCCGATTCACGTGAGATTTTTTTTATCAGGATCGTAATTAAATTCCGGACCTGATGACGCTAGTTTGGATGAATTCTGAGACGGTCAAATTTTTGGGTTTAAATTGAATTTAAATTCGATTTAAATTCAAAAGGTGAGTGTTTTAACCCACTCACAACTACTAGAAGCTTTTATGTTTGCTAAATTAACTTTAGAAATAAATAGAAATTTATTTATGAGTATTTGGCATGTTTATTTCACTCATATGTTGAATTGCATTTTTTAAATTTAACTGTTAATTTAATTTATTTATTGCGTATTAATTGATAGTTAGAATTTATTTGTTTGCCTATAAACTGCTAGTTAACAGTTATATAGATTTTTACTGAATATAAACTGTTAGATTAATAGTTGTTAAATTAAATCTGAATAAAATTGCCAGTTATTACCTGTTATATATTATCAAATATAAATTGTTATTGATTGATATTGCTTGATGATTGTGATTGGATGATGGATGATGTTGATGAATGGATGTTTATTGCAAATTTTCATGCATATTTCATTTCATTCGGGATTGTGGTTTGAAATGATATATAACCGCAAAATTTTATATCTTTTAAATTGCGGATTGAAATGATAAATATTCGTATCACTTGACCATAGGATAGAAAATTATATACAGGCACCGCGGTATATATATAACTATTTAAATGTGATTTCTATGGTTTGGATGGAATACGGTTTATATTAATCTTAAATTTTATATTGTATAAATATTTTTCTTCCATATATATATATACATATGAAGTTGAAAATTTTGAAATTAAAAGGTGTATAAAAATCTTTATTAAAAATGGAAGAAAATTAAGAAAATGGAGTTTAATAATTTATATCATATGTTTAAATGTTAAGTTTGGAAATTTTAAGATATGATATTTATAATTGGATTTTTCCCGAAATAAATTGAAATGAATATTCTAGTATAATTTGAATTGGGAAAAATATATATTTTATTACTAGAAATTGAAGTCTTATTATTTATGGATTTTATATGAATATTCAAGACTAATTAATAGAACAATTGATTTGTTGAAAGAATAAAATCCAACTTTAGTTTAAAATATTAATACTCCAAATGGATATACATATATATAAATAAATTGAAGTGGTTTTGGAACTTGAGAGAGATAATATAAATTTTGGTTTAGACTTTAATAAAGAAACGTATTTGTAAAGCCATGAGAACTATTTTCTTTACAAAGTAACATTTAAGTTAAACCATTTAATTCATATACCGTTGAATGTCCAAACCATTCAAGTTTTTTTTTAGAAGTTATGGTTTTAAATTATGATTTTCAAAATATTATGATTTGAAAATATTTGATTTTCAGACGTTATGAAGTTAAAGCATTATGATTTTGGAAAAGAATTATATTTGGGATAAGTGATAAAATATGGTTTTGGGTTTTGAAATGATATCGTATTCATGGTTATGAAATGGAATGTTTATTCTGATTTTTAAAGTATAACCTATTTTTAAATGACCGCGGTGTTATAATAACGATGGGTTGGCAAAGAGACCGGGATCGGATATGGACATACTCTCTGTCGATACCGAAAACCACTTTGACTAACCGTGTACGCGGTGGAGATTCCAGAATGAAGTAGGTTGGTGGCGGCGTTTCCTGTAAGGTAAATACGTGGACCAGACTCCCGTGAGTTGGCATAAGGTGGCTAAAACAGGAGCGATTCTCAGGCCAATGAGGTCATACCTCTGATCGGACCCTCCTCTTCGATATTATACTTTGACTTTGGATTGATTCAGTGGCCACTTCTATATTTTGATTTTGGGGGAGTTAGTCCGAGGTGGGCGGTAACTGCGGCTACGCGTTTCCACCAGCCTGGATAGCAATTGGTATATCTACCCTGGCATTGCCTAGTTGTGCCGTGTCACCTACCATACCGAGCCTTTACTACGAGTTTCTATTTGTGTCGTACCTATGGAGTATCCTCTGGTAGCTTCCCGATCAGGAGGTATTACGGTACTGTATAGACTATTGGCATTATTTGTGTTAAGGGCTATATGGGTAACCCCTTAACGCTATTAAAAAGTAAGTTTATTTTATAAATAGACACTATTATAATAGCGCAATATACTACATAGTAAATAGTTTAACGGATCCTTAGGAGATGTAAATCCCGAACATCTCTTGAGTTACTGTACTCATATTTATTTCTGTTAATTTAACTCACATAAGATCTTTTAGTTCTGACTCGAGTGTTTCTGTCTTTTCAAATTCGCTCGGGTCAGTCCGAGCGTTTCAGGATCGAAGACTTTAGCTTTGAAGGACGAAGACGAAGGAGTCGTATTATTATTATTTATAGTATGCACCACACTCTTTCTATTCCGCTGCATTGTTTGTATTAGTATATGTAACTCTGATATTTATTGTATAAAGAAGAATTAACTGGTTTGTAACCATTTATGAACTGTATATTTATTATTATATTTTATCCTTCCGCTGTGAGATTCTATTTTGTTTTATTTCTTCTCTGTTTTTCTTATTTACCCCATAACAATCCGCCCTTGCGTATGCTTTTAATTGGCACGTGTGTCGGTTTAAAGTGTGCCAAAAGGCGGGATGCTACATTCGTTGACTAAAATGTTGAAAAATCTCTTGCAAACTCGATGTCCTGTGTTTTGTTCCATGTTCTTAGTGCACTTATTGTTTTCAAACCACTTGAAAATTGTTTTGCATCCATGAACATGTATATGCATGTTCCGTCTTGGTAATTATGGTGTTAAATATTTATTTTAAATATTTTTAAGAGTATTTCTAAATAAAAAAGTAGATATACTATATTTATTTTATATAAAAAAAAGTAGAATTTTAATAAAAGGATTTCTTTGGGTTTCCAAAAATTTATTTTAAAACCCGGCTACCTTAGTAAATTATTGCGCAAAGATCACAAACTATTATTTTTCCCTTTCGGATGTATAAAAATGAGAATTAAACGATTTAGTAAGGATATATGGTATGAGACATGTGTTCTTGCTTTATCGCTTAATATCGGACTTCTACGACCGAAACTAATTTGAATTATTATTTTGAGATCATTTAGAAGTTGCCAAATTTTAACGAACATTATTGGTTGGAGAATTACTCTTTTTGAGTACGTTTGATGACGAACCAATCTAGATGTTTTTACAATCGCTGATGTGATGAGGAGACCAATACGAGAATTTTTCGTTTGGAGAATTATGATTAGAAATAACTGTCATGATGTTGTTTTACTTACCGATGAGACGAGGTAAGTCTATTTATGAAGTATTCATAAAGTTAAGATGTTTATGATGATTTAAGAAGTTAAGATGGTTATGATGACTTTTACTTATCAATGAAATGAGACAAGTCACAATGGAACCATTATTCGTCAATGAGAAGAGATGAGTATGGTATTATATTAACTTGCCGATGAAATGAGGCAATATTAATGTTAAGTTTTAATTTGAAACCATGGTTAGAAATAACCATCACGAGTTCTTTTACTTGCCTAGGAGATGAGGCAAGTTGTTATGATGGATTGATGAAGATTTCGATATTTATGATGAATTTTTACTTGTCAATGAAATGAGACAAGTCTCGATGTCATTTAAAACTCGTCCAAGTAAGAGATAAGCCGAGTTAGGTATCTTACACTCGCCGATGAGATGAGGCAGTGTTTATTTGATGATGTTTTATGATGGTTTTCTAATGTGGCATCTACTAACGATTAGTAAACCAATAGGTATGAACGTATGGTATGGGACGTACGTTGACGCCTATTGGGTTCCTATTCGAGAAGTTGAGACACATTCACGATGTTACTAGTGCTACAGACCGAGTACTCGATTGGAGTCATCACGATGTTCATGAAGTTACTACTCGACTCCAATCATCACGATGTTATTACTCGGGTTTTTGTGACTGGGTGTCATCAAGATGTTTCCGACTATAGTCAATCAAGATGATCACGATGTTATGATGTTATGTGACCCCAAGTCATCACGATGAATGGTACCAAATAATGGTAGTACTAGTCAAGATGTAAATAGCACGTGCAACATGCTTTTGCATGTAATAATTGGCCAATATGAGATTTCTTTTATGAGTTATGATGATTTCGATTTCACCATTTTTGATGTGTTTACCTAGCCTTATAGATGTAAATAAGGCAAATATGTTTCTTTGAGGATTTTGGTGATTTCGAATTTTATGGATTTATACTTGGGATTTATATACGACTTGGGAGATTATTTATTCATGGATAATGTTTGAATGTTTTCCCTTATACCATATACATGAATTCCTTCAGATTAACCCAAGTATATGTATATGCAAACCACCATAGAGACATAGTGAAGATACTTCATATCAACCCTAGATGTTCATACCTACTTATGTTATCCCGTTGCGAAGCTCTTCTCTTTACCTTATCGTATTCCTTTCTAACGATAAGATTCAGTTGCCTGACCCGTGTGTTTATCACTCGGGTCAGACCGAGTTGTTTCAGGTATCATCTATTGGACTTAGCTTGAAGTTGATGTTGGATATCAGCTCTTCTTTCTCTTGAGTAGTTTTTGTTCTTCCGCACACTCTGATGTAGCTACATTTGATTCAATATTTATGGTGTGGTCGAGTACCACCTTTATTGTATCCATATTGTATTGTACTAAACATGTATCAATGTGTATGTATATATATGATGTTGGTTACTGTTTTGTGATGTGATTTACATTCAGTTATTATATTTTGTTCTGATAGATCCGTTAACCACCTATAGTTTTGGATTAAGCATTTATTGGGTATGTCGATCCACTTGAGTTGAAAAAAAAGTATATTGCATTTATCGGCGTATTCAATAGATGTTTAAGACAAAATTATAGATGGCCGCCCTTAACCAGCCCTATTCTCCGCTTTAGTAGATGGAATTACTTGTTAATTCTCTTTACTAAGGTGGGTCTCGGGGTGGGGCGTTACAGATACTGGGTCTCAGGTAAATCACAACTTAATGCCCAAAACCTTTCATTCGAATGGTTAAAACAAATTACCATTTCCAATCTTTTAAACAAAAAGATTCATTTCAAAAACCTTCAACGGTTTAAACAATCCACACTTTTATCTTTCAAACAAAAGATTCAACTCACAAAGTTCACCCCATTCACAAAGATCCATTCGTGGATTTCAAAACAACTTCCATTTCAATTGGATTTACTCGTTAAATCTTTAAAATCAAGATTTAACTTCATAGCTTTCAAAATTCGATTAACTCGTTGAATCTCTAAATCAAGGATTCAACTTATAGTTTTCAAAATCGTTTCCAATGATTCATTCTTAGCCTATCAAAAACAATTCCAATTCAAGTTGGATTAACTCATTCGGTCTTTGAATCAAAGACTCATTTCATAGCTTTCAAAACATTTCAATTCCATTTCAAACTTGAAAATTTTCAACACAATTTGGAAATCCTTTCTTTAAATGAAAGCTATTTTTATTTGAAAACAAGTAGTTTTCGTTTCGGAGAAATTCGATTTCATTTATACAAGTTAAATCTTTGGGTTAATTCAAATTCCCAAAACAACACTTTAAAAATGGTTTATATAAACTTTTATAATTCTTTTTAAATCATGAATACCAATATATGATTCAATTTCAGATATTGAATTCCAGTTCAAATCAAATTATTTAAATTTCGAATCTTTATTAAGTTATTTAAAATAAATTACATTTTTAAAACATCTTTTCAAAAGCTTTTTACTTTAAACCCAATCCATTTCCAATCCATTTGAATTTAAAATTCAAATTGAAAACTATTATAAAAATCCGTGACTTAACCGATTTCCACATGCAATCCATATTCGTGTGTATGGTGTAGTCCAGGGGTTTTACACAAAAGTGCACAAGATCAATCATCATAGATATACCAATATCGATAAGCGGTACAATTGATAACGCTTATTTTCATCCACGGTTTCATAGATAAAATAAATTTATCAATTACAAAGAGTCATCATTACGATTCGATGTGGATTTCGGATAACGAACTGGAATCCGCTACCTGTCGCATCGAAATTCAAGTGCTGTGTTACGGGCAAAGGGGTTTTCTCATCAATACAGAATAAAATCACCAATCATAATCCAACACAGAGTAATTCACATCCCACAGCATCACAATTACAAAAAGAAATAACAGTTCATTTTACAACAAATCAGATATCCTACATACACAATCCATGTCACGACCCGACTTTCTACTCCCAGAAAATCACATCATGAATTAAGAAAGAAAGGGATAGAAGAAGAAAAGGAAGAAGAGAAAGAAGAAACAACATAAGAATCTCAACAGTGGAACGAATAAATTAAATTAATAACATAAGCATTTACATAATATACAATACCAATCAGAGATACACAGTATACACATCACATATACTAGACAGTTATAAACACCTATCTAGTATTTACAACTCAAAACAACAACATAGAGAACACACAGCGGAATACTAATATCTAACGCAGAAGCCTCCTGCTCCAATTGCTCCTCCATTATTCGTCAAGGCCAATCCTGAATCCTAACCTGAATTCCTTGACTACTCATAAAAATTTGAGTACTCAAGAGTTTATGAAAAACAAAAATAAACTCCGGGTAAAACATGGGTCTGGTGTGAGTAACAGGTTAAAGTTGCTTAACTTTTAAAAATTCTTTTTGAAAGAAAAGGTATCACGTAAGACTTCCCACACATAAACATGGAAAAGTTTTTACCTTACGCTAACCAAAACATTTGATAGGAAATCCGATGATATTATAATAGGGTCTAGGGTTTTCAAATAAATAAGAAATAGCCGAAATTGTTACATGATTAAATTCCAGCTACTAGCCACAAAAGTGGGTAATACAATCAAAGCCGTTGCCACTTATTGGATTTTGGATTCCATACAATGGCAGGGCTAATGGGGTACCGCCCGTCACAGTACGTGGCCTAGATCACTGTACCGAGGAGTACTCCCACTCCCCTGCAACACAAGGCCGGACCCATTCCTTACTGAATAGTTCCGAACAAGACAACCCCGACGGTTGGAGCTCAAAACTGTCCACACTGCCAAAATATAAAGGGACCTCTAGACAGGGATCAATCTTGCTCTCCAATGGGTGCGACCCACGAAGCCTTGCTGCACCTCCCCTGTTTTAGCCATTCCCGGTAGATGAGGCTTGAGGCTACGATTACCTTTATAGGACATATCATCTTAGAATGCTCATCGTCCGCCTGACGATGTTCTGAAAGCATTCAATCCATACAAGTTCGTTCCGGGTTCGAACGAAACCGAAGGCATTATCTCGTTACACTCATTTTGGAATCACCCTAAGAGTTAACGACAATAACCCTTGCACTCTAATTCACCATCTCGAATCTATAAATACCATTCCGTCAAACTCATTACGGAATCACCCACAGAGTTTTACTGACGTATAGCCTTTACACCTCGAGTCTTCACTCGCTCCACTTGGATTTACGATCTAACGTTATGTAACTACCCGTTAAATTCAATGATATTAAATGAGTCAATTTGATATGTTTTCTAATCTAATTTAAATTGAAATAGAAGTCTTAGGATTTTTAATGGAGTAAATGTAGGGGTTAGCTAGTAACTGTAATTAAAGGTAAATAATTTAAAATGTTTATATGACATAGATTGAAATAACGAAAATTTGTGTTTGTGGTTATAAGTCATAATTAGTTGATTAAAATGGTATTTATGAAATAATAATTGAATTGAATTGCAAATATATAAACATTAGAAAAATTTATTTGGTGGATTAAATTTGTTAAAGTTCATAAGTTTTGTAATTTAATTTAGTAGAAACTTTAAATTATAAACGAAGATTGAAACAAACGCTAAATTTAATTATGTAAATGGTGACTTAAGACCTAGTTATAGGAATTGGAATATAATCCAATTTGAATTAAGTAGAAGAAGGATTTGATTAATATGTAAGTTATTTTTCAAGGTATTGAATAAAAATTGGAAACCCAATTATAATTAATGATAATAACGTAAGTATTAGTTAATAAATATATTTCAATGCAGTACCCAAATGAATGGAATAAAATGAATATATATTGAATAGAAATGAAATGTAAGGTAAATGACGATTGTGTAAAATCAGTACAAGTTGGAAATGCATAAACCTTAATAAACATTCCAATTTAATAAATTTATGCAAATGTGGGACTTAGTGATAAGCATGTAATTATGGGCATGATAACAATTAGTATAAAATTCCTATTTCAGTGGCATGTTGCAATGGGTGATTTAGTTTGGGATTTTATTAAATTTTGATGGAATTATTTAAGGTTTACAATAACAGAAGTTTAGGAGTAAAGTGAGATAATTGAAAATTTTAATCATTCATATAAGTCATTTGTTTATTAATATGAGTTAGCTAATAAAATTTAATTTGGGCAATACCTATATATTGGAAACACATTTGTAAAGTGTAATAAATTGAATTTGGTGGATTGGGAATGAATCCAAGGTTATAGGAATTGATGTAATACTACACAAATAAAAGGTAACTGCATAAAATCAATGTTTCGTAATAAATTGTAATTGATAATTAAGTAGGAATGGGTTTGAATTTGACAAAAAGGAAAATTTATTATTTGCTTACCCATCTATTCAATCTATTAAATTTGATCAGATCCATTTGCAATTAAACAAATTTATTTACAAGTTAGTATGTATTTAGCTGATAACTATAAAACCAATTAGGGCAATCAGATATATATATTACCAGTTAAGTTATATAAGATAATGGTTGACTTAATTAAGGGAGTTTATGTAATAATTTCATTTATTTTGTAAGTGGAAATAAAACATTAATGATAACAAGTAGTCAAAATTTACCATCTATTTAGTATATTAAGTATAATTGATAATCAACTGCAGCAAGTAATAAATAATAAATACGTAACGTTAAATGAAGTAATATTTGAAATTTAATATTTAGAAACTATGTAAATATAAGTGCAGATGAAATTGGGGATATTTACATATTGAAATATGAATCCAATGATAAATCAATCTAATTGACAATAAATAATGGAAAGTAAATTTAATTAAATTTTGGAAATTTAATATATATATATTTTGGTGAAATTAATGAAATTTGAGGATTTCTAAATTTAATTCGACAAGTTAAATTTTGTTTAAATTAGTATAGGTGATTGAAAATTTTATAATAATAAGAATCATCAATTATCAAAGAGAAATGGGAAATTGGATTTAATTGACTAAATTTTGATTTATTTAATGAATATAAAAATAGCCATTTTGGCCACGGACTCGGATTTCGACGAAACTAGTTTCATCGGATCCGTATCGGTGCATTATTATAGGGTTTCAAGTTTCGTATTGATCGAACCTGTCGTTTGATCGTACGGACGCGAAACGCCTTGAAAATCAATTTTATTAAAATCAATTTGAAATCAATTTGGAAATTTTGTTTTCAGCATAACTTCTTCATACGATCGAATTTGGACGTGAAACTTCTTCCATCGCGTTCAGAATATTTTAAATTACCTATTTGGATATATAGATTTACGAAATTTCGTTCCGGAGTCATAGCGGGCTTTTTGGGCCATAGTTTGCTACGCACGTTCATTCTACGGTCTATCTACCCTATTTCAAACCCCTCTATATAAACCCAGCTATTCAGCCCAAGCCTCCGCCTAATTTCATTTATCTGCGCGTATTTTCTTCAAGCTTCTCTTCTTCTTCAATGGGGGTTAACCCTAGATCCAGTCAGTTAAAAAACAAAATGAAAATTCAAAATCTCCAGAAAAATTCCACAAAAATATATGTCGATCTTCTCGAAACACGTAATCCCATGGTGAAATTCGTTTTTCAGTTGGAGTTACCGTTTACCCAGAATAAATTCAAACAGTTCGTGGCCGTTCATCAGCGTCGCATCAAAGTTCGCCTGATCGAAATTCTGTTTCTGGGTATTGTAGTATGGACGATGGGGAGTGCATCCATATAATTTTTGCGGAGGATCAACGGCTAGATGTGGTGGAAGTTTCGAATTAGGGTTCGAAACCCTAATATGTAGTGGCGGCCGGTGATAGGTCTGGGCGACCTGGTGGTGGGCGTCACGTGCGACCTGGCGAGGGAAGCCCTACGGTGGGTGTGGCATGGCCTACGGTGGCGCGGTGGAGGCTCGAAGCAAGGTCAAAGTCACGGTCAACTGGCGTGCGTGGTTCCTGTAGTTGCTTCTGCGCGTGAAGGAAGATGGGAAGAGATGTCGTCTACGTGGCAAGTTTATTAGGTAGGTTTTGTAAATTTTAAATTTTATGTTCAATCGAATTTTCATCATAACTTTCTCATACGAACTCGTTTTCACGCGAATTTTTTTCCGTTAGGATCGTTATTAAATTCCGGATCTGATGACGCTGGTTTGGACGAATTCCGAGACGGGCGAATTTTTGGGTTTAAATCGAATTTAAATTCGATTTAAATTCAAAAGGTGAGTGTTTTAACCCACCCTCAACTTCTAAAAGTTTTTATGTTTGTTAAATTAATTTTAGAAATGAATAGAAATTTATTTATGAGTATTTGGCATGTTTATTTCCCTCATATTTGTTGAATTGCATTTATTAAATTTAACTGTTAATTTAATTTATTTATTGCGTATTAATTGATAGTTAGAATTTATTTGTTTGCCTATAAACTGCTAGTTAACAGTTATATAGATTATTACTGAATATAAACTGTTAGATTAATAGTTGTTAAATTTAATCTGAATAAAATTGCCAGTTATTACCTGTTATATATTATCAAATATAAATTGTTATTGATTGATATTGCTTGATGATTGTGATTGGATGATGGGTGATGTTGATGGATGTTTTATTGTATTTCATAAAATTGCAAATTTTCATGCATATTTCCTTTCATTCGGGATTGTGGTTTGAAATGATATACAACCGCAAAATTTTATATCTTTTAAATTGCGGATTGAAATGATAAATATCCGTATCACTTGACCATAGGATAGAAAATTTTATACAGGCACCGCGGACTATATATAACTATTTAAATGTGATTTCTATGGTTTGGATGGAATACGGTTTATAATAATCTTAAATTTTATATTGTATAAATATTTTTCTTCCATATATATATACATATGAAGTTGAAAATTTTGAAATTAAAAGGTGTATAAATCTCGTTAATAAAAATGGAATTTTTTTTTAAGAAAATGGAGTTTGATAATTTATATCATATGTTTAAATGTTAAGTTTGGAAATTTTAAGATATGATATTTATAATTGGATTTTTCCCAAGATAAATTGAAATGAATATTCTAGTATAATTTGAATTGAAAAAAATATATATTTTATTACTAGAAATTGGGGTTTTTATTTATTTATGGATTTTATGTGAATATTCAAGACTAATAAATAGAACATCTGATTTGTTGAAAGAATAAAATCCAACTTTAGTTTGAAATATTAATACTCCAAATGGATATACGTATATATATATAAATTGAAGTGGTTTTGGAACTTGAGAGAGATAATACAAATTTTGGTTTAGACTTTAATAAAGAAATGTATTGGTAAAGCCATGAGAACTATTTTCTTTACAAAGTAACATTTAAGTTAAACCTTTTAATTCATATACCGTTGAATATCCAAACCATTCAAGTTTTAAAAGTTATGGTTTTAAATTATGAATTTCGAAATATTATGCTTTGAAAGGATATTTGGCTTTCAGACGTTATAAATTTTAAAGCATTTGGATTTTTGAAAAGGTTTATATTTGGGATAAAGGATATCATATTGTTTTGGGTTTTAAAATGATATCGTATTCATGATTTTAAAATAGAAATGTTTATTCTGGTTTTAAAGTATGAGCTATTTTTAAATGACCGCGGTGTTATAATAACGATGGGTTGGAAAAGAGACCGGGATCGGATATGGACATACTCTCTGTCGATATCGAAAACCACTTTGACTAACCGTGTACGCGGTGGAGATTCCAGAATGAAGTAGGTGGTGGCGACGTTTCCTGTAAGGTAAATACGTGGACCCGACTCCCGTGAGTTGGCATAAGGTGGCTAAAACAGGAGCGATTCTCAGGCCAATGAGGTCATTCCTCTGATCGGACCCTCCTCTTCGATATTATACTTTGACTTGGATTGATTCAGTGGCCACTTCTATATTTTGATTTTGGGGAGTTAGTCCGAGGTGGGCGGTAACTGCGGCTACGCGTTTCCACCAGCCTGGATAGCAATTGGTATATCTACCCTGGCATTGCCTAGTTGTGCCGTGTCACCTACCATATCGAGCCTTTACTACGAGTTTCTATTTGTGTCGTACCTATGGAGTATCCTCTGGTAGCCTCCCGATCAGGAGGTATTACGGTACTGTATAGACTATTGGCATTATTTGTGTTAAGGGCTATATGGGTAACCCCTTAACGCTATTAAAAAGTAAGTTTATTTTATAAATAGACACTATTATAATAGCGCAATATACTACATAGTAAATAGTTTAACGGATCCTTAGGAGATGTAAATCCCGAACATCTCTTGAGTTACTGTACTCATACTTATTTCTGTTAATTTAACTCACATAAGATCTTTTAGTCTGACTCGAGTGTTTTTGTCTTTTCAAATTCGCTCGGGTCAGTCCGAGCATTTCAGGATAGAAGATTTTAGCTTTGGAGGACGAAGACGAAGGAGTCGTATTATTATTTATAGTATGCACCTCACTCTTTCTATTCCGCTGCATTGTTTGTATTGGTATGTGTAACTCTGATATTTATTGTATAAAAAAGAATTAACTGTTTTGTAATCGTTTATGAACTGTATATTTATTATTATATTTTATCCTTCCGCTGTGAGATTCTATTTTGTTTTATTTCTTCTCTGTTTTTTCTTATTTACCCCATAACAATCCGCCCTTGCGTATGCTTTTAATTGGCACGTGTGTCGGTTTAAAGTGTGCGAAAGGGCGGGATGTTACAGTTGGTATCAGAGCTTTGGTTTAGCGATAAACCTTGGTTTTGTGGGGTTTGACTCTTTGTTAATAGGATAGAAATATCCTATGGGAGTCGCTGAGTGTATATATATGAGAGAGCGTATTTGTTAGTGTTAATAAAGATTTTGATATTGTGTTAATCTGTTCCGCTTTGTATTTATAAATTCTGGTTGATGCATGGGACGCTATGTCATCAATAGGGATTTCTAAACACTTAATAGGACAGACCGACATAAAATTTGTTTTTAA
The DNA here is from genome assembly GCA_030765085.1 of Allium cepa. Taxonomy (NCBI): domain Eukaryota; kingdom Viridiplantae; phylum Streptophyta; class Magnoliopsida; order Asparagales; family Amaryllidaceae; genus Allium; species Allium cepa. Next base: position 840,811,136 of record CM060939.1, on the reverse strand, counting down.
TATAGGTGAATGAAATAATTTTTCCTATTATATTTTCTATATATAAAAATATTTGTAATAAATTGAAGCTAAGTTGAAATTATAATAAATCAAATTGGAGATTTTAGAGCTTAAGTCCGGGATTTTTGAAAATCTTCTTTCAAAGGATTTGTGAAATATAATGATTTGGTTTATAGGTAATTCTTATATAAATATTTAGTATAATTCGGAAGAATTGTTTTAAAAGAGGATTTTGGAAAAAATAAATTTTGTACTTTCCCCTCTGTCGCTGGAAAATAATTTCGGTGATGACGGCCGCATCATCGACTTTCATTTTCGAGTTTCGAAGGGAAAGGCCACTGTAGTAAATTCTACTGCAGATTTGTTTTGAAATTATTTAAAATTTTAATTGTTTAAAGGTAATTAGAGATATAAGAGTTGTAAGAAATTAATTATCTATTATTTTAAAGAAATTTTGGAATTTGACCCAGTATTAATTCTTGAATTTCCATTAATTAGTTGTAAAAATTTAGGTTAGTGAAATAAAAGAAGTAATCAATGAATTAAAAGAGTTGAGATTAAACTTGTATAAGTTCTTTTGCTTTTTCTTCAACATAAATAACTTACCAAGTATAAAAAGTTGAAATGTAAATTAAGAGTGGAATAGAATATTATGCAAGTAGAATTTTGGAAAAAAATGAAGTATTCAATAAATTACTGTTATAAATAAGAATTTAATGGTATTAACTTAAGTGATGATTGGAATTTTACTAAAATTAAAGGTTGTACTATTAATAGGTGATTTTAACCTTAAGAAAGAAAAAATGAAATTCTTTATTAAATAAGGATTGATGTGTAGGGTTATAATATTTAGTATGAGTCAAATGCTACTAGTTGAATAAAATAAAAAGTAGGTAATATAAATAAATGACTGTGAACCCTAGGTAATGAATTAATAAAATTCTTTATTTTAAGAATGCAGGTTATAAGGTTAATAAATTAAGTGTAAGTAGAGGGTTACTGTAATTAAATATAATGGAAACTTCAACATTAAATAAATGAATGAGATTAAAGGTAAGTCGAAATTGTAATTTATAAAACAAATATATATTAATTAAAGGAATGGAGAAGAAACTTGTAAATTTTCACTTACATTCTTAAAACATACATAACTTACCATATAATAAAAAGTTGCAAATGTTAGTAGGAAAATGTAAGGGGAAATCTTACTAGTGAAGAGTAAGGTAATAAAGGTATTCTATTAATTTGCTATTATTAATGAGAATTAATTGTGTAGACTTCAGTTAAATTGGAAATTTTACTATAAGTAAAGGTAAGTAGTATAAATAGATGATAGAAACTTTAGTAAATAAATTGGAATACAAATATAATGAATTTTGTGATAAATGGAAAATGAAAATTTGTAAGAAATAAAGAAATCACTCCATAAATGAAAGAAAGAAAATCAAACCATTGAAGCATGAGATAAATGTATAATAAATAAATTTGGGTGTTGGTTTGAATTGTGTTGTTTGATTTATGCTGTTGGGTAAGAAATTTGAAGTGGTTAAATGAATAATTATCTATCTTTGTTCCATCTAAGACTGTTGAGTAAAGGATGCACTTGATAGTTAATTTCATCTCATACAAATTTCAAAGTTTGAATCCAAACAACTATTTGTTTGATGGATTAAATGGTTGCTTTGCTTTGTGTATGTATGCTGTTGTAAAATTGATGGTTGTTGTATTGTTTGGTTGATTAATGATTGAATCCACTTGAATAATTCACTTTAATATAAATATTTAACCTTTTAGATTTTATAAGTGAATACAGGTGATGGAAGCAACTGCTACTGCTTTTGGTTCCAAAATAATAAGCGTATATTGCCCGACAAATAGGTACGTTTTCGGATTACGTTTAAAGCGCTATTTTTCCCGTGTTGGGATATAATATTTTGATAATATATGTAATATATTTGTATATTTTGATATTATATTTTCTCCCGAGCCTCACCGTACAAAGGAGACTCTGCCAAAAATTTTCGTAAATTTTGGACTTAGAATTTTGTTGAATATTTTCCAAACTTTAATGATTTAAGTATAAAAAGAATATAATGATTATAAACAGGTATATTTTATTTAAGAAAATAAATTTAGTAAATTATTGTTTATAAATAATATTTGAAATAGATGTACTGTTTTAATTCTTCCTTCTCCCTTCTTTTTCCTTTTCGGGGACGAAAAGTTTTGAGTGGGGTAGAGTGTAACGACCCGTTAAATTCAATGATATTAAATGAGTCAATTTGATATGTTTTCTAATCTAATTTAAATTGAAATAGAAGTCTTAGGATTTTTAATGGAGTAAATGTAGGGGTTAGCTTGTAACTGTAATTAAAGGTAAATAATTTAAAATGTTTATATGACATAGATTGAAATAACGAAAATTTGTGTTTGTGGTTATAAGTCATAATTAGTTGATTAAAATGGTATTTATGAAATAATAACTGAATTGAATTGCAAATATATAAACATTAGAAAATTTTATTTGGTGGATTAAATTTGTTAAAGTTCATAAGTTTTGTAATTTAATTTAGTAGAAACTTTAAATTATAAACGAAGATTGAAATAAACGCTAAATTTAATTATGTAAATGGTGACTTAAGACCTAGTTATAGGAATTGGAATATAATCCAATTTGAATTAAGTAGAAGAAGGATTTGATTAATATGTAAGTTATTGTTCAAGGTATTGAATAAAAATTGGAAACCCAATTATAATTAATGATAATAACGTTAGTATTAGTTAATAAATATATTTCAATGCAGTACCCAAATGAATGGAATAAAATGAATATATATTGAATAGAAATGAAATGTAAGGTAAATGACGATTGTGTAAAATCAGTACAAGTTGGAAATGCATAAACCTTAATAAACATTCCAATTTAATAAATTTATGCAAATGTGGGACTTAGTGATAAGCATGTAATTATGGGTATGATAACAATTAGTATAAAATTCCTATTTCAGTGGCATGTTGCAATGGGTGATTTAGTTTGGGATTTTATTAAATTTTGATGGAATTATTTAAGGTTTACAATAACAGAAGTTTAGGAGTAAAGTGAGATAATTGAAAATTTTAATCATTCATATAAGTCATTTGTTTATTAATATGAGTTAGCTACTAAAATTTAATTTGGGCAATACCTATATATTGGAAACACATTTGTAAAGTGTAATAAATTGAATTTGGTGGATTGGGAATGAATCCAAGGTTATAGGAATTGATGTAATACTACGCAAATAAAAGGTAACTGCATAAAATCAATGTTTCATAATAAATTGTAATTGATAATTAAGTAGGAATGGGTTTGAATTTGACAAAAAGGAAAATTTATTATTTGCTTACCCATCTATTCAATCTATTAAATTTGATCAGATCCATTTGCAATTAAACAAATTTATTTACAAGTTAGTATGTATTTAGCTGATAACTATAAAACCAATTAGGGCAATCAGATATATATATTACCAGTTAAGTTATATAAGATAATGGTTGACTTAATTAAGGGAGTTTATGTAATAATTTCATTTATTTTGTAAGTGGAAATAAAACGTTAATGATAACAAGTATTCAAAATTTACCATCTATTTAGTATATTAAGTATAATTGATAATCAACTGCAGCAAGTAATAAATAATAAATACGTAACGTTAAATGAAGTAATATTTGAAATTTAATATTTAGAAACTATGTAAATATAAGTGCAGATGAAATTGGGGATATTTACATATTGAAATATGTATCCGATGATAAATCAATCTAATTGACAATAAATAATGGAAAGTAAATTTAATTAAATTTTGGAAATTTAATATATATATAAATATATATATATATATATATATATATTGGTGAAATTAATGAAATTTGAGGATTTCTAAATTTAATTCGACAAGTTAAATTTTGTTTAAATTAGTATAGGTGATTGAAAATTTTATAATAATAAGAATCATCAATTATCAAAGAGAAATGGGAAATTGGATTTAATTGACTAAATTTTGATTTATTTAATGAATATAAAAATAGCCATTTTGGCCACGGACTCGGATTTCGACGAAACTAGTTTCATCGGATCCGTATCGGTGAATTATTATAGGGTTTCAAGTTTCGTATCGATCGGACCTGTCGTTTGATCGTACGGACGCGAAACGCCTTGAAAATCAATTTTATTAAAATCAATTTGAAATCAATTTGGAAATTTTGTTTTCAGCATAACTTCTTCATACGATCGAATTTGGACGTGAAACTTCTTCCATCGCGTTCAGAATATTTTAAATTACCTATTTGGATATATAGATTTACGAAATTTCGTTCCGAGGTCATAGCGGGCTTTTTGGGCCATAGTTTGCTACGCACGTTCATTCTACGGTCTATCTACTCTATTTCAAACCCCTCTATATAAACCCAGCTATTCAGCCCTAGCCTCCGCCTAATTTCATTTATCTGCGCGTATTTTCTTCAAGCTTCTCTTGTTCTTCAATGGGGGCTAACCCTAGATCTAGTCAGTTAAAAAACAAAATGAAAATTCAAAATCTCCAGAAAAATTCCACAAAAATATATGTCGATCTTCTCGAAACACGTAATCCCATGGTGAAATTCGTTTTTCAGTTGGAGTTACCGTTTATCCAGAATAAATTCAAACAGTTCGTGGCCGTTCATCAGCGTCGCATCAAAGTTCGCCTGATCGAAATTCTGTTTCTGGGTATTGTAGTATGGACGATGGGGAGTGCATCCATATAATTTTTGCGGAGGATCAACGGCTAGATGTGGTGGAAGTTTCGAATTAGGGTTCGAAACCCTAATATGTAGTGGCGGCCGGTGATAGGTCTGGGCGACCTGGTGGTGGGCGTCACGTGCGACCTGGCGAGGGAAGCCCTACGGTGGGTGTGGCATGGCCTACGGTGGCGCGGTGGAGGCTTGAGGCAAGGTCAAAGTCACGGTCAACTGGCGTGCGTGGTTCCTGTAGTTGCTTCTGCGCGTGAAGGAAGATGGGAAGAGATGTCGTCTACGTGGCAAGTTTATCAGGTAGGTTTTGTAAATTTTAAATTTTATGTTCAATCGAATTTTCGTCATAACTTTCTCATACGAACTCGTTTTCACGCGAAATTTTTTTTGTTAGGATCGTTATTAAATTCCGGATCTGATGACGCTGGTTTGGATGAATTCCGAGACGGGCGAATTTTTGGGTTTAAATCGAATTTAAATTAGATTTAAATTCAAAAGGTGAGTGTTTTAACCCACTCACAACTTCTAAAAGTTTTTATGTTTGTTAAATTAATTTTAGAAATGAATAGAAATTTATTTATGAGTATTTGGCATGTTCATTTCCCTCATATTTGTTGAATTGCATTTATTAAATTTAACTGTTAATTTAATTTATTTATTGCGTATTAATTGATAGTTAGAATTTATTTTTTTGCCTATAAACTGCTAGTTAACAGTTATATAGATTATTACTGAATATAAACTGTTAGATTAATAGTTGTTAAATTTAATCTGAATAAAATTTCCAGTTATTACCTGTTATATATTATCAAATATAAATTGTTATTGATTGATATTGCTTGATGATTGTGATTGGATGATGGGTGATGTTGATGGATGTTTTATTGTATTTCATAAAATTGCAAATTTTCATGCATATTTCCTTTCATTCGGGATTGTGGTTTGAAATGATATACAACCGCAAAATTTTATATCTTTTAAATTGCGGATCGAAATGATAAATATCCATATCACTTGACCATAGGATAGAAAATTTTATACAGGCACCGCGGACTATATATAACTATTTAAATGTGATTTCTATGGTTTGGATGGAATACGGTTTATAATAATCTTAAATTTTATATTGTATAAATATTTTTCTTCCATATATATATATATACATATGAAGTTGAAAATTTTGAAATTAAAAGGTGTATAAATCTCTTTAATAAAAATGGAATTTTTTTTAAGAAAATGGAGTTTGATAATTTATATCATATGTTTAAATGTTAAGTTTGGAAATTTTAAGATATGATATTTATAATTGGATTTTTCCCAAGATAAATTGAAATGAATATTCTAGTATAATTTGAATTGAAAAAAAATATATATTTTATTACTAGAAATTGGAGTTTTTATTTATTTATGGATTTTATGTGAATATTCAAGACTAATAAATAGAACATTCGATTTTTTGAAAGAATAAAATCCAACTTTAGTTTGAAATATTAATACTCCAAATGGATATACGTATATATATATATAAATTGAAGTGGTTTTGGAACTTGAGAGAGATAATACAAATTTTGGTTTAGACTTTAATAAAGAAATGTATTGGTAAAGCCATGAGAACTATTTTCTTTACAAAGTAACATTTAAGTTAAACCTTTTAATTCATATACCGTTGAATATCCAAACCATTCAAGTTTTAAAAGTTATGGTTTTAAATTATGAATTTCGAAATATTATGCTTTGAAAGGATATTTGGCTTTCAGACGTTATAAATTTTAAAGCATTTGGATTTTTGAAAAGGTTTATATTTGGGATAAAGGATATCATATTGTTTTGGGTTTTAAAATGATATCGTATTCATGATTTTAAAATAGAAATGTTTATTCTGGTTTTAAAGTATGAGCTATTTTTAAATGACCGCGGTGTTATAATAACGATAGGTTGGCAAAGAGACCGGGATCAGATATGGACATACTCTCTGTCGATACCGAAAACCACTTTGACTAACCGTGTACGCGGTGGAGATTCCAGAATGAAGTAGGTGGTGGCGACGTTTCCTGTAAGGTAAATACGTGGACCCGACTCCCGTGAGTTGGCATAAGGTGGCTAAAACAGGAGCGATTCTCAGGCCAATGAGGTCATTCCTCTGATCGGACCCTCCTCTTCGATATTATACTTTGACTTGGATTGATTCAGTGGCCACTTCTATATTTTGATTTTGGGGAGTTAGTCCGAGGTGGGCGGTAACTGCGGCTACGCGTTTCCACCAGCCTGGATAGCAATTGGTATATCTACCCTGGCATTGCCTAGTTGTGCCGTGTCACCTACCATATCGAGCCTTTACTACGAGTTTCTATTTGTGTCGTACCTATGGAGTATCCTCTGGTAGCCTCCCGATCAGGAGGTATTACGGTACTGTATAGACTATTGGCATTATTTGTGTTAAGGGCTATATGGGTAACCCCTTAACGCTATTAAAAAGTAAGTTTATTTTATAAATAGACACTATTATAATAGCGCAATATACTACATAGTAAATAGTTTAACGGATCCTTAGGAGATGTAAATCCCGAACATCTCTTGAGTTACTGTACTCATACTTATTTCTGTTAATTTAACTCACATAAGATCTTTTAGTCTGACTCGAGTGTTTTTGTCTTTTCAAATTCGCTCGGGTCAGTCCGAGCGTTTCAGGATAGAAGATTTTAGCTTTGGAGGACGAAGACGAAGGAGTCGTATTATTATTTATAGTATGCACCTCACTCTTTCTATTCCGCTGCATTGTTTGTATTGGTATGTGTAACTCTGATATTTATTGTATAAAAAAGAATTAACTGTTTTGTAACCGTTTATGAACTGTATATTTATTATTATATTTTATCCTTCCGCTGTGAGATTCTATTTTGTTTTATTTCTTCTCTGTTTTTTTCTTATTCACCCCATAACAATCCGCCCTTGCGTATGCTTTTAATTGGCACGTGTGTCGGTTTAAAGTGTGCGAAAAGGCGGGATGTTACACCTTATTTGGAATCGATGTGGTTTTCAGATATCCAAATATGGAAACCCGATTCCAGTCTCATCGAAAACCAAAGCATGTCTTTTAAGGCCAAGTTGTTTAAAAGGTTTAAAACAATTCAATTACAGTATCTATGTACATATAGATAGATAACTTATAAATCATAGCTGATAATCTACATTATCAATATCAAATAGATATTCCATGTATCACCATCACAATAAATAACCTATGTTATCATCACAATACAATTAAATCATTCATACCACACAATATCATTTATCTCATTACTGAGATCACAAAGCATCCAAGTCAAACAATGACATCCATTCATACATAAGCAAAGATTTACTTATCATAATATAATTAATTTAAAAGGAATTAAATTAACTATCTCTATCTCTAATTAATTTAAAATGAATTAAATTAATTACCCCAACTTTAATTAATTTAAATTAAATTAAATTAATTACTTCATCTTTAATTAATTTAAAATGAATTAAATTAATTACTTCACCAAATTATAACTTGCTTACCCATCTATTTAATTGATTACAATCAATTAATCATTCAAAATAGATCATCCTAATTAATCACTCTTGATTAATTACTCTTAAGTACATTCATGTAATTATCCTTAATTAATTATCTTCAACTAAACAGTAATTAACCTTTAATTACTTCAATTAATTAATTAATCATAATTAATTACTTTAATCCTTAATTAATTATATTAATTAATTACCTTTAATTACTTATTATTGATTAAGTAATCATAATTAATCAACTTTAATTACATCATTAATTAAATAGTTAATGATCCTTAATTACTCTAAGTAATTAACTAACTTAATTACTATATTAAATCAAATTAATTATCCTTAATTAATCTCTTAAATAATCTCTTGATTAATTAATAAGTAATATAAACCAAATTACTTCACACTTAAACATCACCGCTTAATTACATTCTGTAATTATTAATTAATTACTTAACTAAGTAAATACCCAAATCATTAATTACATAAAGTAATTATTTATAAAACCCAAGTGTTTATAATTAATTAAACTTAATTAATTAAAAATAAACAATCATATTAAACTAAATTAATTACATTAAGTAATTAATTCCTTAATTACTTTATTAAGTAATTACTCAAACCATTTTCAATTGATTATTAATAAATTAATTAATCTAATTAATTATAAAAATTAACTACATTAATTAATTATTTAAATAATCCTGGTTAATGACCATTACTAACCCTTCTCTAATTATTTTATAAAGTAATTAACTTAAATTAATTACAAATTTAATTATCTAAAATTTAAAGTCTAATTATTTAAATAAATTAACCTTGATTAAAAACTTAATTACTTAATTAATAATTTATTAATCATTAATTAATAATCTAATTAATGATCTAAATTTCAAATTGATTAACCCCTAAATCAATGTGCATTAAACCTTAATAATTAAATAAACAAATAAATAAATTATTACTTAATTACTTTTTTAATAAATTAATTTCAAAGCATTCATTCTTAACTAAATTTAAAAATAAGACATTTCTAAATTATGTTTAAAACAAAATTTTATTTTAAACAAAGTACTTTTGAACTTGTTTCCAAATTTCATTTTAAATACAAGTTTAAAATGAAAATAATTTAAACTTATCAAAGTTTAAACCATTTATAACTTTTAACATCTCAATAACTTCAAACTTTCTGTTAATTTACAAAAACTGAAATACATATTCCACTTTAATTCCAGTTTTAAACTTAAGATTCAAATTAGCTTTGAATCCAGATTTAGAATTTAATTTTTAAACTCTATTTAAATCTTAACTTCAGATTTTTAAAACATTTTACAAAACACTCTAACAAATTCAAGGTTGTTAAAAACCTTTCATTTTATGAAACTTATATATTTTTAAATCTATAATTCAAACTCATTTTGAATTAAGATTTTAAACCTGTTTCAAAATTTTGTTTTAAAAACTTGCTCGACACTTTTTTAAATTCAGTTTAAATTTTAAAAACTCAAATACAGTCAGGTTGTAAACAGGTTCAGGTTTATTAAACCTGTAAAAATTCTTTTACACTTTTTTATTTTAACTGGAATGTTAAATTAACTTGAATTCAAATAAATTCAATCTTGAATTCAAATATGATTTAAATTTTCTAAATCATTAAAATGATTCAGGCTTTTACAAGTTTTAAAACCCAGAGGTTACAGGTTTGAAAAACCTGTAAACAAACACGTGAAACCCCACCACAAAATCTACTTCGAGTCTGCAACACCACATCCCCGAGAAATCCATCCTACTGCTTCGAGCAACCCAGAAATTTCCTCTAGTACCAAACTAAACCAAACATCATCAGTGCAAATTTCTTCACCGTGCATATGCACGGTGACTCCGGTCTTCGTTGATCGATAGTGTTGATCACAACACACCAGAAACGACCCTAACAACCCACCACAACCATCAATTCGAGCTACCATCACCAGAAATCGAAGATGATACCCAATATCAAAACCTGGAAACAGAAAACAGGTTTCACCCTCTAACCTGTCAACGGCGATAACCTACCTCTCCGGCCACCTGACACTAACCCCTCCGGCCTCGAACTCAACTACGGCCAATCTATCGATTCCAAAAATATCTCAACACTCGGTCATCACTACACCTCGACATTGCCGATTCTTCAAACCATTTACAGACTAGGGTTTAAAAATAAAATTCAAAACTGCATCTTCTACAATAGAATTTAGCACCAACCAATATTTTTCCTAGCTTCTCAGATCAACCCTCCACCATCATGCAGAATCCCATCCCCTCCAAATTCATGCATCACCAGAGAAACCCCAAAGTTCATTTTTAGTTCAACTCTTAACTGCTCCTAAGCCTCTTTACTAAAAATTTTAGTTTTTGCTTTAGAAAATCATATTTTGATTTATGTATTCATCCTATACTTATGAATCCAGAAAACATGATGATTAAATTTCAATTATTTTTGAAGTTGTTTACTTATTGGGTTTTCCAGTATCCATCCCAGTTTATTACTAACTTAATTAAATTTTAATTTACTTAATAACTTAAACAAACACTTATTGTCTGTAATCTAATTCCTACAGAGATTGAATCAAAAAGAGCATGTATTTAAAACAGTACAGGGTTACTGGAAAACATAACAGAGGACATTAAAATATCATGCTCACAAATACAACTTCACATCAACATTCACACATGCAATACTAAGTTACTTCAGTATATAAGCATGCAACCATTTTAAATTTAAACTTTAAATTTTAAGAGTTACTCACCTTTTAGAAGAAAACAGAGCCTGATTTTATGAAAAACTTTGAACGTGTGGAAGAAAATATTTGAAAAAAACTTTGACACTTTCAACTGAGATGCTCCAAATTTTGAAAATAGCCCCTCTTTGATACATTGAACCTCTTTAAAAACTGAATTGCTTCAAATATTTAAAACTGCATTGCATGCTTTATGATTGCAGAAAAATGAATGATGCAGATGCTTTTACTCCCAGGCTTTAAACAGAATGCAGAGAAAAATGTAGGCTCTTTTGATTTTTTTTTTCATATTTGAACATAGTTTGGACATAAAGATGTTGGATTTGAGGATGCAGGTCTATGGAGGATTTAGCTTTGATGAGGAGTTACAGGAATTTGCAGATTTGTGAATTTGAACATGCAGATTTGCATAAAATTTGAGGTATGCAGATCTTAGGATTTTGATAAATTTGTATATGCAGGTTTTATCTTTGATTTAAGAAGTTGAAGATTTTCTTTGGTTAAGGAAAAATGAACATGCAATATGAAATGAAGTTGCAAACTTAAACAAATGGATTTTTTTCAGATTTTATACAAGAAAAGAAGAATAAAAACTTAAATTAACACTTGTCGTATTGTTAGACACTTGTGAACTTGAAATGTTAATTTTTAAACATATGTTAAATGGATGAAACACTTGTTTATATGTTGTTAGTTTATTTTTAAAATATGCTTATAAATTTACAAAAGAAGTAAAAACAAACAATGTTTTACAATTTGAAACTTATACATATTTAAAATTAAAACAAATAAGATTTTATACCTTTGAACTTAAATTCAAACTAAATTCAAAATAAAACAATATCAAATCAAGTTAAAAATATAAATTCAATTTTGATATAAAAATTTCAAATCTTATTCAAAGCTTATTTAAAAAGTCAATACAATATTAATATTGCTTTTATAAATCTCTTTTATTAAATTTAAAATCATTTTACAAGAAATTATACTTTTATTAAATAAATAATCCATTTTATTAAGTCATGAAATCATTTGTTAAACTTATTTTAAATTTTAAACTCAATCCAATTTAATTTAAAATATTTCAATATTTTCTTACCAATTTATAAATCATATTTTTACTTATGAAATAGTCTTTGAAAACTCAATACTAATTTGAAACAAAATTTCCAAATTAAAATATTTATATTAGAAATTTTAAAACATGTTTCAATATTAAATTTAAACCAAAATCATTTATTTAACTTTGAAAAACTTAAATATCAAACAAAACAAATTTTCCACAATTACTACAAATATCAAAACTAGAAAATATGCTTTATTTATTGAAATTAAAACAAAACCAATCTATTTTATTAACAAATACCAATATCAAATTTAATTTTAACTACAGATTATTAAATTGATATTGTTAAAAATTTCGGGATGTTACAATCCTTCCTTCTTAAAAGAATTTCGTCCCTGAAATTTAAAACATAGGTAATTTAATAATCTCATCAAATTTTAATTTTAAAAACACAAGCATATATCAAACATATGCTAACAACCAAACAACCTGTAACGACCCTAGATTTTAATTTAATTTAAATTGATAATTAAAAGGAATTTTGAATAAAAAATTATAAAATTAAATATAAATGGAAGCGAGTTTCCCCGATTCAAATATAAAATATATTAAGTCAAATTGATTTGAAAATTTGCATATATTTGTATATATGTGAATATATATGTATATATTGGATTTGAAATAAAATCTCGAATAAATGGTTTTAGAAATGAATAGAAATAAATATAACAACTTTAAAATATGAAAACAAATGCAGTATAAATATGTTCAAAACTAAAATATAAGTATGTAAACGAATTAGTTAAGAAACAAACATCATTAGAACTACTATTATAATATGTACATGAAGTAAAATAAAATAGAAATCTATCAAACATAAATAAAGTAAAACAAGTGGACATATCTATGAAGCTACAATACAAAGTAAATAAAATAAAGCAAAACCAGAAAACAAATAAATAAAGTAAAATACAAAATTAAGTACAAACAAAACATAACTAAAATAATCAACTGTACATACATAACAATACATTAGCTAAACCTATTATCATAAACATGCAAAATAAACAAAAGAAAAAGTATTGCTAAACAAAACAAAGTATATGTTTTTACATAAATATAAAAGTAAAACACATTTAAAAAAAATTCTAACAACAAATTAATTATAGAACTACATCCAAATAAATAAGCAAAGTATACAAAATAATAAAATAACACAAGTGTGAACACTTAAATAAGAAACAAAACAAAGCATAAAACTTGAAACATAAGTATGCAGGCAAGCAAAATAGGCCTGTAAAGTTTAATATGCTAGGCAAGATCAAAGTAAAAATAATATAAGTACAAAATAAAACATAAACAAAGAAATACCAAGATCCTTAGTACACTATAAAATATCCTAGCACACATTTTTCATCTCAGCCGAAGTAAGGCTGAAGTAAACAAATGCATTAACATGCATAACCAAGTACAATAGCATATCAAAGCAAAATCATCTCAGCCCATGACTATTGTACAAACAAACATTAATAATCCCTGTACAAACATTTTTCTCTACATGTATACCTCTATCCTATTTCATTCATTCACTAAAAGTTAAGCAAAACCAGAGAGAAAGAAAAAAAAAATAAGAAACAGTAGTCAGTAACAAAAGCAACTACAACCTGATAATCAAGATGAAGGCTTCAGTTTGAAATTACACAAGGCTGCTCAAACAAAAGCAAATCTAGTTTCCAGTTCTCAGAGCACTTCCAGCTGCTCATGCTCTCTGTTTCAAACAACACATGTGAGTAACTTATGTTCTTTAAAATTTAAAAGTTGAATTGATTTCATATAGGTGTCTGTTGCTATATATATATCCTCTGAATAATTTGGAAACAAGAGATTGCAGTAAAATCTTTTAAATCTGAAAAAAATCACTGTGAGTAAACAACTTTAAATTAAACTGAATATATTTAGTTGTTGTTTGTTAAGTTTGAGATCTGGAATTTCTTTGATGTACATATACATATATAAATCTCCTCTGTTTCCTTGTTCTTCTTCCTTATTGACTGAGTTACAGGTTTAAACAAACAAGAAACTTCAATCTCTTATCATTAAACCAATATCAGACCTTGGTTTCAAAGATAAATGGGTGGGTTTAAGTTTCAGGGATTATTTAAAAATAGTTTTAAATAAAACAAGGATATACAGTGTGAAAGAAAAGAAGAAAAAAATTGATTCCACCGAGCAAACTTTAAATTTTAATAAATTCGATTGTAAAGAATTTGAGATTCATTCACATAACATGAATCGGCATTAGAATATAAGAATTTTAAGCCAAGATTTATGATTTTTAAGTGAAGGAGTTGAGAGCAGTTTGGTTTTGAACTGGAATTGATTTTTGATCAATTTCCGGCACTTGGTTAAACTGGGGGTGTAGGGGTTGTTCGTGGTGATGGAGGAGCCTATGGGGGTGAGTAGAAAAATGGTCAGAGGTGGTAATAACGGCGGCGGCGTCGGCGGCGAGTGTTCGAAATTTCTAAACCTAGTTTTTGAACGGGAAGGAAATTCGTGCACCACGGTTTCATTCGAGCATCGAGTTGCTCGAGGGTCTGGGAAATGGTAGCTATGGGTTTGATGAAGCGATAGCCGGAGTTGTAGGTTGGCCGGTGGCCGAGGCGACGAGATTGGGGCATTGACAGGTTCGGGGGTGATGGGTTCAAGCGGTTCCAAGTTTTGAATTTTTGCTCGAATTTTGATTTCGAGGTGGTGGGATGGTTCAAGTGGTCGGAGTACAATCAGGAGTTGATCGGTGACGTGTTCGACACCACGGCGATGGCCGGAGCTGGCCGGCGTCATTGTACACGTGCACCGTGCCCATTTCGGTGTTGGAGCAACAGTGCGTGGTGCAGTTTTTTTTTGGCTCGGGGAATACACGAGTTATTCGAGTGGATGACTCGAAGTAAGTGAAGGGTCCGACTCGTGTATTTTTAGGTTCATGCCGAGTAAAATTTATTTGTTACAGGTTTTAACAATAACCTGTACTATTGTGTTTTAAAAGTTTAAAATGAAATTTAAAAATTTATGTTTTAAATAAATTTAAATATCTTAAATTTGAAGGGAATTTAATATCGAAAATCTTTTAAATTTCTTAATAACAAAGTAGTACTTTAACATATGAATTTAAAGCAAGTTGAAAAATCAATGTTTCAAATATTGTTTTTTTTAGTGTTAACTAAATCATTAATAAATATGATTTTTACTTTTAAGTAAATGAAGATTTAATAATTTGTAATTCATAAATTATTAAGTTAATTCGAATGATTAATTATGAAGTTGGTTTAAAGGTTAATTTAAATAAGTAAGTAATTAAAGAAATATTATTAGTTAATGAAGATAATTAATTAGAGATTGTTAAGTAATCAAATTAATGTAATTAATTTTGATAATTAATTTGAATTTATAAATTAAGATAATCAAATGTAATTTGTTGATTACTTAATGAAAGAAATTAAGGGGTTAATTACGAATTGTAATTATAAATTGGATATTTTGATCAAATTTTTGATAAAGGTTAACTGGTAATTAATGATTTATTTGTATGAGATGGTTGCTTAATGATAAGAAATTAAAAGATTTAATTTCTTTAAATAATTAATTAAAGTTAATTAATTAGGAAATTGGTTTAAAATGTTGATTTAATTAATATGATAAATTAAGAGGTTAATTAAGTAAGGTAATTGATCAATTAATTTATATTAAATGATTTGAAATTAATTCATCAGGATTGGATAATTATTTCATAAGTAATTAATTTAATTTGGAAATAAATAGAATTGATTTGGATTAAACGATTAATTAATTCTGCTTATAAATAACTATTGAATACTTAATCATACTTATGAATGATTGTATTATATGATATGCCTTAAATTGATTGTCCTATCTGATTTGTGATACTTTGTTCTGTAGATTGAGCTGTGTATATTTATTTGCATTTGTACATTATCTGTGAATCTGTGAATGGACGATGAGCGTTATAGTTTATATCGCTTATCAACCATATTTCTGTGTTTTAATCTGTGATGATTGAATAATGTTGCACTATTATGTTAAACCCCTGGACCACACCATACACACACAAATATGGATTTCACGAGGAAATCGTTTAAGTCACAGATGTTTGAAATAGTTTTAAATTTGAATTTTTAAATTCAAATGTTTTGGAAATGGAATCGGAATAAATGTGAAAAGCTTTTGGAATGTATTTCAAAATAAAAATTTATTTTTAAATTACTTGATTAAGTTTTGGAATTTAAATAATTTGATTTAAATTTAAATTCAATACTTGAAATTGAATTCTATGATTTGAAATTAGGGATTAAAGATGTTATATTGGTTATATAGGGATTAAACCACTTTTAAGCATTATTTTTGGGAATTTGAATTTAACCCAAGGATTTCAACTCGTATAAATGAATCAGATTTCCAAAATGAAAACTGTTGTTTTCAAATGATAAACACTTTTAGATAAGAACTGAGATTCCAGTTAATTAGGGGAATTTCAAGATTGAATAGAGAAATGATTTTCCTAAGTTATGAATGAATTCTTTTTGAAAGCTATGAATTAAATCTGTTTATTTTTAACAGATTTAAATTGATGATTTGTTTAAATCAAATTGAAATGAAATTGTTTTGAAGGCTATAAGTTAAATCTTTGATTTAAAGATTTAACAAGTTAATCAAATTGAAATGAAAATTGATTTGGAAAATCTGTGAATGAATCTTTTATTTAAAAGATTAAAATGTGAAAATTGTTTAAAACCGTTAAAGGTTGTGAAAATGAATCTTTTTGTTTAAAGATTGAAAATGGTAATTTGTTAAACCATTTGAAAGAAAAGTTTTAGGTAATAAGTTGTGACTTAATTGAAATCCCATATCCATATGTTTTGAAAATATTTTTGCTCACTATTCGGTTTAACCGGGAAAGGACCTTTGTGTCGTATAACCCATTCCGAATATGTGATACGTCGTTATGGATAGCATTTGAAGACCGGTGGTGAAGACCGGGTATTTGCGAAAGCGATAGGATGACCTATCGATTGTTTCTGCACCGAGTCGCGCCGGTATAGAAACTCCCTCAGTGATGGGAAATCCGATCGGGATTGTGAATATCCGGATTTGCAAGGACTTCTTTGTAAGTGCCTTCGGTTCTGTTCGAGCCCGGAACAGACTTGTATGGATTGTATGTCTGACATTACAAGTTGAGATATAAAGCCGATTTCTTTCAAATATATTTCTGTTGGTGGCGGAGAATTTATTCTTTTAGCTTAACACCCTTCTCTGAGACGTACGAGCTCAGAGGTTATGTAGTTGAATGTTATCAGCGATATATTCCCAATTTGGTAATGTGACATGCTGAGTGATGCTGAAATGATCATTGTGTTGATTATTTGTGATAGGATCGTTTATTTGATCGTCTATCCTTGTGATCATTGTGTTGATCATTTGTTGACCCAAAGCATGGCTTTTGTATAAAGTATTGTTTTGTGGACGAAACTTCGTCGAGCCTCACACCCCGTAATGGTCAAAACAGGAAAGATGCGGCAAGGTTATGAGGGGTAGCTCCCTTTAGGATATGTGCATTTCCTTCTGGAAAGGGTGGTATCATGGTATGGAGCCCAGATACTTACTCATGTGGATACACTATATTTATTACTGTGTGGTGTTGTTGGTGACGAGCGCTCGGTTAAAAGGTCCAATGGGACCGGGGGATGCCATATTCGTGTAGTAGTTACCTTGTGATAAAGGTAACCCGGCCTTGCGTTGGCAGAGAGCTGGTTAAGTTCTCGGGGACGTCCAGCCAGAGGCGTTTCCATGTGGCAATGGGAAGTTCCTTGGCCTGACCATTTGTTGGAAATCCAAAGAAACAATACGAGACTTGTACGGTATTAGTTGTATAACCTGCTATGGAATGTGGCGGTAACCTGCTATTGAACATAGTAGCTATAGTAGGCATAAGTGCGGAATGTCTATGCTGGCTAAGATTTATATCTTTATTTTTGAAATGATTTTCCTATACTATGCACTAGTAATAATATCAAATGTTATTTTAAATGCGTATCAAGCATCTTTGACTATCATAAGGAGAAATCTCCTCCGATTCTGCGTTTGCATTGTGTGTGTGTGCGGGAGGCCTTATGGTAGTCTCATTTTTAAAAGCATTGCGAATTGAATTTAAAGATATTCCTCTATTTTGATTTTAAAGTTAAGTAAACTGTTTTGAGTTCTCACACCAGTCACATGACTGACTCGGAGTTTATTGTTTTCCTTCCTAAACTCTGGGTGCTCATTATTTTCTACACGAGCAGTCTAGAGTTGGGTTTTTCAGATAGTTAGATATAGTGGATTATCTGGAGTTAGTTCAGTCTTTGGATCGCACCAGTCTTGCCTAGCTTGGTGCATTGTTATGGGGAGTTCGAGCTTCTGCTGATTGATTCTTGGAAATGGAATTACAGTTCCGATTTGGAGTTCTTCGTTGAAGACTATTTTAGAGTTATATTGTTCCGTATGCTAGATATTATCTATTTTCTTTCCGCTGCTATTTTATTGTATCATATCTCTGATGTATATTGATATCTATTGGATCATCTGTGTATCAGATATTGTATCAAAGCTGTATATCAATGTATTATTCTTTTATTCGGCTGTGTTGTTTACTTAATGATTGTTATAAGCTCCGGCGAATCGGGTTTGAACGGTCGAATCTATGGCATTCGAATACGATTTGAAGTATGGATGTTGATTTTCGAGCGGGCAAAATCCGAGTCGTTACATGTGGTATCAGAGCTAAGGTTAAAACTTTAGCTCAGGAGTGTAACACATTAAGTAGCTCATTAGAGATAGGGTGAAGTATATCCTAGAATGAGTAATCCTTAAGATATCCGTTTGAATGCCTCAGTAAATTCTCTTACTATCTACTAATAGTGAGTATGAGTGCAAGAAGAGAACGAGATAGGGGACAGGTAAATACGACTATAATTAGTCAAAACTCTGTAACAACGGTGGAAATAACTTTCTCTATCAATTTTCTTTGATTCGTTTCCAAATTCTTTTGATTGATTCATGACGGTTACAGAAAGAAGTTTCGGTGCATTGATGCTCTACGAATCGTTGTAGAAATTTTTTACTTCGTATTTCATCGGTTTCTTATCAGTTTTTGATTTAAACTTTAATGAATATGAATTGGAAATTTGGAATTGAAAATTTAAATTAAATGGGAAATTTTAAATTGAGTTAAAATTGGTTAATAAAAAATGAAGGATAAATTGAATTGTATTGATAAAGCGATTTCGTTCAAAATCAAATTTTGAAATTCTATTGTAATTTATTGTGAATACCAAAGTTCGAAGAGGGACAGATTGGTATGTATTCTGAGATATTTCGACTTGAGCTTGGAATTCACATCTTAAGTTTGAGAAATTATAGGAGATTGAATCTGTCTATCTCTGTGTTGTTTTCGTGCCTGCGAATTTCGAGGACGAAATTCTTTTAAGGGGGGAAGTTTGTAACGACCCTAGATTTTAATTTAATTTAAATTGATAATTAAAAGAAATTTTGAATAAAAAATTATAAAATTAAATATAAATGGAAGCGAGTTTCCCCGATTCAAATATAAAATATATTAAGTCAAATTGATTTGAAAATTTGCATATATTTGTATATATGTGAATATATATGTATATATTGGATTTGAAATAAAATCTCGAATAAATGGTTTTAGAAATGAATAGAAATAAATATAACAACTTTAAAATATGAAAACAAATGCAGTATAAATATGTTCAAAACTGAAATATAAGTATGTAAACGAATTAATTAAGAAACAAACATCATTAGAACTACTATTATAATATGTACATGAAGTAAAATAAAATAGAAATCTATCAAACATAAATAAAGTAAAATAAGTGGACATATCTATGAAGCTACAATACAAAGTAAATAAAATAAAGCAAAACCAGAAAATAAATAAATAAAGTAAAATACAAAATTAAGTACAAACAAAACATAACTAAAATAATCAACTGTACATACATAACAATACATTAGCTAAACCTATTATCATAAACATGCAAAATAAACAAAAGAAAAAGTATTGCTAAACAAAATAAAGTATATGTTTTTACATAAATATAAAAGTAAAACACATTTTAAAAAAAATTCTAACAACAAATTAATTATAGAACTACATCCAAATAAATAAGCAAAGTATACAAAATAATAAAATAACACAAGTGTGAACACTTCAATAAGAAACAAAACAAAGCATAAAACTTGAAACATAAGTATGCAGGCAAGCAAAATAGGCCTGTAAAGTTTAATATGCTAGGCAAGATCAAAGTAAAAATAATATAAGTACAAAATAAAACATAAACAAAGAAATACCAAGATCCTTAGTACACTATAAAATATCCTAGCACACATTTTTCATCTCAGCCGAAGTAAGGCTGAAGTAAACAAATGCATTAACATGCATAACCAAGTACAATAGCATATCAAAGCAAAATCATCTCAGCCCATAACTATTGTACAAACAAACATTAATAATCCCTGTACAAACATTTTTCTCTACATGTATACCTCTATCCTATTTCATTCATTCACTAAAAGTTAAGCAAAACCAGAGAGAAAGAAAAAAAAAAAGAAACAGTAGTCAGTAACAAAAGCAACTACAACCTGATAATCAAGATGAAGGCTTCAGTTTGAAATTACACAAGGCTGCTCAAACAAAAGCAAATCTAGTTTCCAGTTCTCAGAGCACTTCCAGCTGCTCATGCTCTCTGTTTCAAACAACACATGTGAGTAACTTATGTTCTTTAAAATTTAAAAGTTGAATTGATTTCATATAGGTGTCTGTTGCTATATATATATCCTCTGAATAATTTGGAAACAAGAGATTGCAGTAAAATCTTTTAAATCTGAAAAAAATCACTGTGAGTAAACAACTTTAAATTAAACTGAATATATTTAGTTGTTGTTTGTTAAGTTTGAGATCTGGAATTTCTTTGATGTACATATACATATATAAATCTCCTCTGTTTCCTTGTTCTTCTTCCTTATTGACTGAGTTACAGGTTTAAACAAACAAGAAACTTCAATCTCTTATCATTAAACCAATATCAGACCTTGGTTTCAAAGATAAATGGGTGGGTTTAAGTTTCAGGGATTATTTAAAAATAGTTTTAAATAAAACAAGGATATACAGTGTGAAAGAAAAGAAAAAAAATTGATTCCACCGAGCAAACTTTAAATTTTAATAAATTCGATTGTAAAGAATTTGAGATTCATTCACATAACATGAATCGGCATTAGAAGATAAGAATTTTAAGCCAAGATTTATGATTTTTAAGTGAAGGAGTTGAGAGCAGTTTGGTTTTGAACTGGAATTGATTTTTGATCAATTTCCGGCACTTGGTTAAACTGGGGGTGTAGGGGTTGTTCGTGGTGATGGAGGAGCCTATGGGGGTGAGTAGAAAAATGGTCAGAGGTGGTAATAACGGTGGCGGCGTCGGCGGCGAGTGTTCGAAATTTCTAAACCTAGTTTTTGAACGGGAAGGAAATTCATGCACCACGGTTTCATTCGAGCATCGAGTTGCTCGAGGGTCTGGGAAATGGTAGCTATGGGTTTGATGAAGCGATAGCCGGAGTTGTAGGTTGGCCGGTGGCCGAGGCGACGAGATTGGGGCATTGACAGGTTCGGGGGTGATGGGTTCAAGCGGTTCCAAGTTTTGAATTTTTGCTCGAATTTTGATTTCGAGGCGGTGGGATGGTTCAAGTGGTCGGAGTACAATCAGGAGTTGATCGGTGACGTGTTCGACACCACGGCGATGGCCGGAGCTGGCCGGCGTCATTGTACACGTGCACCGTGCCCATTTCGGTGTTGGAGCAACAGTGCGTGGTGCAGTTTTTTTTTTGGCTCGGGGAATACGCGAGTTATTCGAGTGGATGACTCGAAGCAAGTGAAGGGTTCGACTCGTGTATTTTTAGGTTCATGCCGAGTAAAATTTATTTGTTACAGGTTTTAACAATAACCTGTACTATTGTGTTTTAAAAGTTTAAAATGAAATTTAAAAATTTATGTTTTAAATAAATTTAAATATCTTAAATTTGAAGGGAATTTAATATCGAAAATCTTTTAAATTTCTTAATAACAAAGTAGTACTTTAACATATGAATTTAAAGCAAGTTGAAAAATCAATGTTTCAAATATTCTTTTTTTAGTGTTAACTAAATCATTAATAAATATGAGTTTTACTTTTAAGTAAATGAAGATTTAATAATTTGTAATTCATAAATTATTAAGTTAATTCGAATGATTAATTATGAAGTTGGTTTAAAGGTTAATTTAAATAAGTAAGTAATTAAAGAAATATTATTAGTTAATGAAGATAATTAATTAGAGATTGTTAAGTAACAAAATTAATGTAATTAATTTTGATAATTAATTTGAATTTATAAATTAAGATAATCAAATGTAATTTGTTGATTACTTAATGAAAGAAATTAAGAGGTTAATTACGAATTGTAATTATAAATTGGATATTTTGATCAAATTTTTGATAAAGGTTAACTGGTAATTAATGATTTATTTGTATGAGATGGTTGCTTGATAAGAAATTAAAAGATTTAATTTCTTTAAATAATTAATTAAAGTTAATTAATTAGGAAATTGGTTTAAAATGTTGATTTAATTAATATGATAAATTAAGAGGTTAATTAAGTAAGGTAATTGATCAATTAATTTATATTAAATGATTTGAAATTAATTCATCAGGATTGGATAATTATTTCATAAGCAATTAATTTAATTTGGAAATAAATAGAATTGATTTGGATTAAACGATTAATTAATTCTGCTTATAAATAACTATTGAATACTTAATCATGCTTATGAATGATTGTATTATATGATATGCCTTAAATTGATTGTCCTATCTGATTTGTGATACTTTGTTCTGTAGATTGAGCTGTGTATATTTATTTGCATTTGTACATTATCTGTGAATCTGTGAATGGACGATGAGCGTTATAGTTTATATCGCTTATCAACCATATTTCTGTGTTTTAATCTGTGATGATTGAATAATGTTGCACTATTATGTTAAACCCCTGGACCACACCATACACACACAAATATGGATTTCACGAGGAAATCGTTTAAGTCACAGATGTTTGAAATAGTTTTAAATTTGAATTTTTAAATTCAAATGTTTTGGAAATGGAATCGGAATAAATGTGAAAAGCTTTTGGAATGTATTTCAAAATAAAAATTTATTTTTAAATTACTTGATTAAGTTTTGGAATTTAAATAATTTGATTTAAATTTAAATTCAATACTTGAAATTGAATTCTATGATTTGAAATTAGGGATTAAAGATGTTATATTGGTTATATAGGGATTAAACCACTTTTAAGCATTATTTTTGGGAATTTGAATTTAACCCAAGGATTTCAACTCGTATAAATGAATCAGATTTCCAAAATGAAAACTGTTGTTTTCAAATGATAAACACTTTTAGATAAGAACTGAGATTCCAGTTAATTAGGGGAATTTCAAGATTGAATAGAGAAATGATTTTCCTAAGTTATGAATGAATTCTTTTTGAAAGCTATGAATTAAATCTGTTTATTTTTAACAGATTTAAATTGATGATTTGTTTAAATCAAATTGAAATGAAATTGTTTTGAAGGCTATAAGTTAAATCTTTGATTTAAAGATTTAACGAGTTAATCAAATTGAAATGAAAATTGATTTGGAAAATCTATGAATGAATCTTTTATTTAAAATATTAAAATGTGAAAATTGTTTAAAACCGTTAAAGGTTGTGAAAATGAATCTTTTTGTTTAAAGATTGAAAATGGTAATTTGTTAAACCATTTGAAAGAAAAGTTTTGGGTAATAAGTTGTGACTTAATTGAAATCCCATATCCATATGTTTTGAAAATATTTTCGCTCACTATTCGGTTTAACCGGGAAAGGACCTTTGTGTCGTATAACCCATTCCGAATATGTGATACGTCGTTATGGATAGCATTTGAAGACCGGTGGTGAAGACCGGGTATTTGCGAAAGCGATAGGATGACCTATCGATTGTTTCTGCACCGAGTCGCGCCAGTATAGAAACTCCCTAAGTGATGGGAAATCCGATCGGGATTGTGAATATCCGGATTTGCAAGGACTTCTTTGTAAGTGCCTTCGGTTCTGTTCGAGCCCGGAACAGACTTGTA
Organism: Allium cepa; assembly: GCA_030765085.1. NCBI lineage: Eukaryota > Viridiplantae > Streptophyta > Magnoliopsida > Asparagales > Amaryllidaceae > Allium > Allium cepa. The sequence goes on along the minus strand of CM060939.1, from coordinate 840,786,701 downwards.
TGGATTGTATGTCTGACATTACAAGTTGAGATATAAAGCCGATTTCTTTCAAATATATTTCTGTTGGTGGCGGAGAATTTATTCTTTTAGCTTAACACCCTTCTCTGAGACGTACGAGCTCAGAGGTTATGTAGTTGAATGTTATCAACGATATATTCCCAATTTGGTAATGTGACATGCTGAGTGATGCTGAAATGATCATTGTGTTGATTATTTGTGATAGGATCGTTTATTTGATCGTCTATCCTTGTGATCATTGTGTTGATCATTTGTTGACCCAAAGCATGGCTTTTGTATAAAGTATGTTTTTGTGGACGAAACTTCGTCGAGCCTCACACCCCGGAATGGTCAAAACAGGAAAGATGCGGCAAGGTTATGAGGGGTAGCTCACTTTAGGATATGTGCATTTCCTTCTGGAAAGGGTGGTATCATGGTATGGAGCCCAGATACTTACTCATGTGGATACACTATATTTATTACTGTGTGGTGTTGTTGGTGACAAGCGCTCGGTTAAAAGGTCCAATGGGACCGGGGGATGCCATATTCGTGTAGTAGTTACCTAGTGATAAAGGTAACCCGGCCTTGTGTTGGCAGAGAGCTGGTTAAGTTCTCGGGGACGTCCAGCCAGAGGCGTTTCCATGTGGCAATGGGAAGTTCCTTGGCCTGACCATTTGTTGGAAATCCAAAGAAACAATACGAGACTTGTACGGTATTAGTTGTATAACCTGCTATGGAATGTGGCGGTAACCTGCTATTGAACATAGTAGCTATAGTAGGCATAAGTGCGGAATGTCTATGCTGGCTAAGATTTATATTTTTATTTTTGAAATGATTTTCCTATACTATGCACTAGTAATAATATCAAATGTTATTTTAAATGCGTATCAAGCATCTTTGACTATCATAAGGAGAAATCTCCTCCGATTCTGCGTTTGCATTGTGTGTGTGTGCGGGAGGCCTTATGGTAGTCTCATTTTTAAAGCATTGCGAATTGAATTTAAAGATATTCCTCTATTTTGATTTTAAAGTTAAGTAAACTGTTTTGAGTTCTCACACCAGTCACATGACTGACTCGGAGTTTATTGTTTTCCTTCCTAAACTCTGGGTGCTCATTATTTTCTACACGAGCAGTCTAGAGTTGGGTTTTTCAGATAGTTAGATATAGTGGATTATCTGGAGTTAGTTCAGTCTTTGGATCGCACCAGTCTTGCCTAGCTTGGTGCATTGTTATGGGGAGTTCGAGATTCTGCTGATTGATTCTTGGAAATGGAGTTACAGTTCCGATTTGGAGTTCTTCGTTGAAGACTATTTTAGAGTTATATTGTTCCGTATGCTAAATATTATCTATTTTCTTTCCGCTGCTATTTTATTGTATCATATCTCTGATGTATATTGATATCTATTGGATCATATGTGTATCAGATATTGTATCAAAGCTGTATATCAATGTATTATTCTTTTATTCGGCTGTGTTGTTTACTTAATGATTGTTATAAGCTCCGGCGAATCGGGTTTGAACGGTCGAATCTATGGCATTCGAATACGATTTGAAGTATGGATGTTGATTTTCGAGCGGGCAAAATCCGAGTCGTTACACAACCAATTCAAACAAATTTAGTTATCCAGACAAATTCTGGATAAAATTCCTCTGAGTTTTCCCTAGGTGTATATATATACCGGGTTACTCGCTCTAGAGAATCCAAACAAACAATACTATGAAGCTACAAAGCTCCTATTTCTATATCTATAACACTAGACAAGATATCAGACTACAAACGAGTCTGAATCAACAACCAAAACTCCAAAACTGCTGGTTCACAACCAGAGATAGATCATACACGTACTCCCTTAGAGATACGTGAAACCCATCGAATCGCAGTTATCCAAACTGGCAATACAATCCTGTAGATCAATCTCTCAATCTCCTAGATACAGAAAAGATCCAAAACACTACAAGGCTAACTTCTCAGACTTACCCAATCTTATAGCTCACTTTTTTTCGGAGAAAACTTATCCAAAATTAAATCTCCGATTCAGGAATCCAAATTCCTTCGTCTCACATCCTCAAAATCTCCAGATGATCCTGGACTGTCTATAACTTCTATTGATCAGCTCAACCTTGCTGATACTTCTAGAAACAAACTAGACCAATCAACACAACAAGATGATCTCCTCAAGATCAACCAAAACAAACAACTCCAGCTCAACTTCTCAACATCAGAGAACAACAATTTCTTCTGTCCAGAAAAAGGAAAGCAGATACACTTCCGAACTGCTTCCGCTGCTCAACTCTGATCCAAAGTAGAAGAGAATGCTTACGAAGAACACAAACACAAACAGGATAACACATCCAGAGATATGGTTCAACAAATACATAAGAATCATCCAGAAGTTCCTCCAAAACTCCGAGATGCTACTCCAACTCAATCTCCTTGAAACTATCCTTCTATAAAGCTGAACCACCGGTTCCTTTCCTGGAATTTCAGTCGATAAGAAAAACTCAATCTCCAGATGCAAACCAAACTTTGACTTCCTGAAGACATCCAGAAAACTCAGATAACCCAAGAGAACACTCAAACAATCGCAAGTCACTTTTGCGATCCACTAGACCAAATCCAAGTAAAACTGTTCTCCCTTAACCAAATAGAACAGCTTAAACTTAACTAGCCAACCCATCGAACAAACAGGTCCACTTAACTGCTTCTGAACTCCACTCCAGAAAACTGCTAAGCCAGAAGATCTCTTGCCAACACCGAGAACACTCCAAACTGCACTGTTGACACCGATGCCAAAGAATTTCAAGACAAAGCTCTCCGAGAAACTCGGACTTCAAAGCAAACAGAAACTCAAGCTGACCACAACCACAACATTGAAGCAGACTCACCTCTTAACTTTGTTCCAAAGAAAACATCTTCTGGAACATCCATAGTCACTGCATCTCATCACGCAGCTACTACTCCTTGTGGTATCCAAAATACCATCACTACAAAACTCTCTCGAGACGGTATTAGGTCTACAGTCTCGACAAATACACTTCCAACCTCAAATATTCAGACTCCAACCAATGGTAGTCGTGTTACATACACTACTACCCCATCTACCTTTACAACTCAAATTGGAAAACCTGAACAAGTAACCCAACAGATAGGTAGAAATACATATATATATATATAGTTATATATAAAAATTACAAATACGCTCTCTCAAGAAAGACACCACTACAGAGCCTAGGTATTCGCTCAACCTAATGCTCTGATACCAACTGTCACGACCCGACTTTCTACTCCTAGAAAATCGCATCATGAATTAAGAAAGAAAGGGATAGAAGAAGAAAGGAAGAAGAGAAAGAAGAAACAACACAAGAATCTCAACAGCGGAACGAATAAATTATATTAATAACATAAGTATTTACATAATATACAATACCAATCAGAGATATCAGAGATACACAGTATACACATCACATATACTAGACAGTTATAAACACCTGTCTAGTATTTACAACTCAAAACAAAACCACAGAGAACACACAACGGAATACTAATATCTAACGCAGAAGCCTCCTGCTCCATTTTCTCCTCCATTATTCGTCAAGGCCAATCCTGAATCCTAACCTGAATCCCTTGACTACTCATAAAAATTTGAGTACCCAAGAGTTTATGAAAAACAAAAATAAACTCCGGTCAGACATGGGTCTGGTGTGAGTAACAGGTTAAAGTTACTTAACTTTTAAAAATTCTTTTTGAAAGAATATGTATCACGTAAGACTTCCCACACATAAACATGGAAAAGTTTTTACCTTACGCTAACCAAAACATTTGATAGGAAATCCGATGATATTATAATAGGGTCTAGGGTTTTCAAATAAATAAGAAATAGCCGAAATTGTTACATGATTAAATTCCAGCTACTAGCCACAAAAGTGGGTAATACAATCAAAACCGTTGGCACTTATTGGATTTTGGATTCCATACAATGGCAGGGCTACTGGGGTACCGCCCGTCACAGTACGTGGCCTAGATCACTGTACCGAGGAGTACTCCCACTCCCCTGCAACACAAGGCCGGACCCATTCCTTACTAAATAGTTCCGAACAAGACAACCCCGACGGTTGGAGCTCAAAACCGTCCACACAGCCGAAATATAAAGGGACCTCTAGACATGGATCAATCTTGCTCTCCAGTGGGTGCGACCCACGAAGCCTTGCTGCACCTCCCCTATTTTAGCCATTCCCGGTTGATGAGGCTTGAGGCTACGATTACCTTTATAGGAGATATCATCTTAGAATGCTCATCGTCCGCCTGACGATGTTTTGAAAGCATTCAATCCATACAAGTTCGTTCCGGGTTCGAACGAAACCGAAGGCATTATCTCGTTATACTCATTTTGGAATCACCCTCAGAGTTAACGACAATAACCCTTGCACTCTAATTCACCATCTCGAATCTATAAATACTATTCCGTCAAACTCATTACAGAATCACCCACAGAGTTATACTGACGTATAGCCCTTACACCTCGAGTCTTCACTCGCTCCACTTGGATTTACGATCTAACGTTATTTGGAATCGATGTGGTTTTCGGATATCCAAATATGGAAACGCGATCCCGGTCTCATCGAAAACCAAAGCGTGTCTTTTAAGGCCAAGTTGTTTTAAAGGTTTAAAACAATTCAATTACAGTATCTATGTACATATAGATAGACAACTTATAAATCATAACTGATAATCTACATTGTCAATATCAAATAGATATTCCATATATCACCATCACAATAGATAACCTATGTTATCATCACAATACAATTAAATCATTCATACCACACAATATCATTTATCTCATTACTGAGATCACAAAGCATCCAAGTCAAACAATGACATCCATTCATACATAAGCAAAGATTTACTTATCATAATATAATTAATTTAAAATGAATTAAATTAACTATCTCTATCTCTAATTAATTTAAAATGAATTAAATTAATTACCCCAACTTTAATTAATTTAAAATGAATTAAATTAATTACTTCATCTTTAATTAATTTAAAATGAATTAAATTAATTACTTCACCAAATTATAACTTGCTTACCCATCTATTTAATTGATTACAATCAATTAATCATTCAAAATAGATCATCATAATTAATCACTCTTGATTAATTACTCTTAATTACATTCATGTAATTATCCTTAATTAATTATCTTCAACTAAACAGTAATTAACCTTTAATTACTTCAATTAATTAATTAATCATAATTAATTACTTTAATCCTTAATTAATTATATTAATTAATTACTTTTAATTACCTATTATTGATTAAGTAATCATAATTAATCAACTTTAATTACATCATTAATTAAATAATTAATGATCCTTAATTACTCTAAGTAATTAACTAACTTAATTACTATATTAAATCAAATTAATTAACCTTAATTAATCTCTTGATTAATTAATAAGTAATTTAAACCAAATTACTTCACACTTAAACATCTCCACTTAATTACATCCTGTAATTATTAATTAATTACTTAACTAAGTAAATACCCAAATCATTAATTACATAAAGTAATTATTTATAAAACCCAAGTGTTTATAATTAATTAAACTTAATTAATTAAAAATAAACAATCATATTAAACTAAATTAATTACATTAAGTAATTAATTCCTTAATTACTTTATTAAGTAATTACTTAAACCATTTTCAATTGATTATTAATAAATTAATTAATCTAATTAATTATAAAAATTAACTACATTAATTAATTATTTAAATAATCCTGGTTAATGACCATCACTAACCCTTCTCTAATTATTTTATAAAGTAATTAACTTAAATTAATTACAAATTTAATTATCTAAAATTATCTATAATTTAAGGTCTAATTATTTAAATAAATTAACCTTGATTAAAAACTTAATTACTTAATTAATAATTTATTAATCATTAATTAATAATCTAATTAATGATCTAAATTTCAAATTGATTAACCCCTAAATCAATATGCATTAAACCTTAATAATTAATTAAATAAATAAATTATTAATTAATTACTTTTTTAATAAATTAATTTCAAAGCATTCATTCTTAAATAAATTTAAAAATAAGACATTTCTAAATTATGTTTAAAACAAATTTTTATTTTAAACAAAGTACTTTTGAACTTGTTTCCAAATTTCATTTTAAATACAAGTTTAAAATGAAAATAATTTAAACTTATCAAAGTTTAAACCATTTATAACTTTTAACATCTCAATAACTTCAAACTTCCTTTTAATTTACAAAAACTGAAATACATATTCCACTTTAATTCCAGTTTTAAACTTAAGATTCAAATTAGCTTTGAATCCAGATTTAGAATTTAAATTTTAAACTCTGTTTAAATCTTAACTTCAGATTTTTAAAACATTTTATAAAACACTCTAACAAATTCAAGGTTGTTAAAAACCTTTCATTTTATGAAACTTATATATTTTTAAATCTATAATTCAAACTCATTTTGAATTAAGATTTTAAACCTGTTTCAAAATTTTGTTTTAAAAACTTGCTCTTCATTTTTTTAAATTCAGTTTAAATTTTAAAAACTCAAATACTGTCAGGTTGTAAACAGGTTCATGTTTATTAAACCTGTAAAAATTCTTTTACAATTTTTAATTTAAACTGGAATGTTAAATTAACTTGAATTCAAATAAATTCAAAGTTGAATTCAAATATGATTTAAATTTTCTAAATCGTTAAAATGATTCAGGCTTTTACAAGTTTTTAAACCCAGAGGTTACAGGTTTGTAAAACCTGTAAACAAACACCTGAAACCCCACCACAAAATCTACTTCGAGTCTGCAACACCACATCCCCGAGAAATCCATCCTACTGCTTCGAGCAACCCAGAAATTTCCTCTAGTACCAAACTAAACCAAACATCATCAGTGCAAATTTCTTCACCGTGCATATGCATGGTGACTCCGGTCTTCGTTGATCGACAGTGTTGATCACAACACACCAGAAACGACCCTAGCAACCCACCACAACCATTAATTCGAGCTACCATCACCAGAAATCGAAGATGATACCCAATATCAAAACCTGGAAACAGAAAACAGGTTTCACCCTCTAACCTGTCAACGGCGATAACCTACCTCTCCGGCCACCTGACAACTAACCCCTCCGGCCTCGAACTCAACTACGGCCAATCTATCGATTCCCAAAATATCTCAACACTCAATCATCACTACACCCCGACATTGCCGATTCTTCAAACCATTTACAGACTAGGGTTTAAGAATAAAATTCAAAACTGCATCTTCCACAATAGAATTTAGCACCAACCAATATTTTTCCTAGCTTCTCAGATCAACCCTCCACCATCATGCAGAATCCCATCCCCTCCAAATTCATGCATCACCAGAGAAACCCCAAAGTTCATTTTTAGTTCAACTCTTAACTGCTCGTAAGCCTCTTTACTAAATATTTTAGTTTTTGCTTTAAAAAATCATATTTTGATTTATGTATTCATCCTATATTTATGAATCCAGAAAACATGATGATTAAATTTCAATTATTTTTGAAGTTGTTTACTTATTGGGTTTTCCAGTATCCATCGCAGTTTATTACTAACTTAATTAAATTTTAATTTACTTAATAACTTAAACAAACACTTATTGTCTGTAATCTAATTCCTACATAGATTGAATCAAAAAGAGTATGTATTTAAAACAGTACAGGGTTACTGGAAAACATAACAGAGGACATTCAAATATCATGCTCACAAATACTACTTCACATCAACATTCACACATGCAATACTAAGTTACTTCAGTATATAAGCATGCAACCATTTTAAATTTAAACTTTAAATTTTAAGAGTTACTCACCTTTTAGAAGAAAATAGAGCCTGATTTTATGAAAAGCTTTGAACTTGTGGAAGAAAACATTTGAAAAAAACTTTGACACTTTCAACTGAGATGCTCCAGATTTTGAAAACAGCCCCTCTTTGATACATTGAACCTCTTTAAAAACTGAATTGCTTCAAATATTTAAAACTGCATTGCATGCTTTATGATTGCAGAAAAATGAATGATGCAGATGCTTTTACTCCCAGGCTTTAAACAGAATGCAGAGAAAAATGCAGGCTCTTTTGATTTTTTTTTCCAGATTTGAACATAGTTTGGACATGCAGATGTTGGATTTGAGGATGCAGGTTTATGGAGGATTTAGCTTTGATGAGGAGTTACAAGAATTTGCAGATTTGTGAATTTGAATATGCAGATTTGCATGAAATTTGAGGTATGCAGATCTTAGGATTTTGATAAATTTGTATATGCAGGTTTTATCTTTGATTTAAGAAGTTGAAGATTTTCTTTGGTTAAGGAAAAATGAACATGAAATATGAAATGAAGTTGCAAACTTAAACAAATGATTTTTTTTCAGATTTTATACAAGAAAAGAAGAATAAAAACTTAAATTAACACTTGTCATATTGTTAGACACTTGTCAACTTGAAATGTTAATTTTTAAACATATGTTAAATGGATGAAACACTTGTTTATATGTTGTTAGTTTATTTTTAAAATATGCTTATAAATTTACAAAAGAAGTAAAAACAAACAATGTTTTACAATTTGAAACTTATACATATTTAAAATTAAAACAAATAAGATTTTATACCTTTGAACTTAAATTCAAACTAAATTCAAAATAAAACAATATCAAATCAAGTTAAGAATATAAATTCAATTTTGATATAAAAATTTCAAATCTTATTCAAAGCTTATTTAAAAAGTCAATACAATATTAATATTGCTTTTATAAATCTCTTTTATTAAATTTAAAATCATTTTACAAAAAATTATACTTTTATTAAATAAATAATCCATTTTATTAAGTCATGAAATCATTTGTTAAACTTATTTTAAATTTTAAACTCAATCCAATTTAATTTAAAATATTTCAATATTTGCTTACCAATTTATAAATCATATTTTTACTTATGAAATAGTCTTTGAAAACTCAATACTAATTTGAAACAAAATTTCCAAATTAAAATATTTATATTAGAAATTTTAAAACATGATTCAATATTAAATTTAAACCAAAATCATTTATTTAACTTTGAAAAACTTAAATATTAAATAAAACAAATTTTCCACAATTACTACAAATATCAAAACTAGAAAATATGCTTTATTTATTGAAATTAAAACAAAACCAATCTATTTTATTAATAAATATCAATATCAAATTTAATTTTAACTACAGATTATTAAATTGATATTATTAAAAATTCCGGGATGTTACAATCCATAAACAATCATCTTTAATTCTTATTGTAATTAATTCAAATTAAATCAATTACTTGAGAGTTAATTCCTTAACCCTGTTTATTTTATCATTAATTATCCATTGATTACTTATTTTATTTTCAAATTAGTAAATTAACCAATCAATTCTTAATCAATTATTAGGTCTTAATTACTAAATTGATTTCCCTTAATCATTAATTAAAAATCTTAATTATTAATCAATTTAATTACCCATTTATTAATCGTTAATTACTTAGTTAATCAATTCTTCATTCTTAATTAAATTACTTGATTAATTTACTATTAATCATTAATTAATTAACTTAAAGTAGTTAATTATAAATATATTTATTACTTAATCATTTATTAACCCAAACTCTAATTATAATGTAATTAATCTTCATTACTTCCCAAAAGTAATTAATTTATATTAATTACTCATTTTAATTATTTAAAATATTAATTAGATTATTAAGTATCCACTTAGTTTATTAAAATTAGTCATAAGCCTTTTGTTTAATATAGTCAAGATTCATTGCCTTTGTTGACAGTAAAGGTTAAACTTTTATTTGGGTCCAAACCCATATTCAAATTAACCCGAGCAAACCCAGGCAAACTCGAGTCCAAACCCGTGTATTTCCCAACTTTCCCCGAGTCTCCCTGTACCCTTTTTTTTTCTTTATCTTTTTTTTTCTCTTCCCTGGTTCTAAGTAACTAACCCAAAAGAGCCCAGATATACTCGTGTACGTGAGTTTCATTCCAAAGCAAACATGAATTTTGTCGAGTTTTGAACTCAAGCCTTCGAATCAGTAACCTACCGATACCCAATGCGACGTGCACGTGCACATCACCGCGCCGCCCCTCCGATGGTCATCACTATCATCGGCAAGTCAGAAATTCCATATAAACACGAAATCGATAATCGATTCGACCCAAGAAAACTGGAATCGAAATTTCACTGTGTCGACGAATTTGAAACTCGAACGTACCCAGACCAATTCACCTCGTTCTCCTCGCACAGTCCACCAGAAAATTCATGCTTCCGGCCATAGCACGTCGATACCTCACACTCTCATTTCCCAAAAGCACATAGAGCTCGATCGTCTCGTGGTGACGAAATCACTATGCTTGCAGAACACTGCAAAACTCAGGGTTTAACCCTAAATCGAACTCGTCCTCCTAATCCACGCAATAGAAAAATTCTTTAATAATTTTTATGATGTCACTGGTGTTCAAGCTAGCTTCGAACCAAATTTTAGCATTTATAATTGAATCATTGTTAGAAATTTGTAAAAGTTCACTTTTTATTCAAATACAAACTATTCTTAAAATAACCAACTAAAAATCTTCATTTTTGTTTTAAAAATCATGGATTGAAGTATAGATTCAGATTATGATCTGGAATTAATATTTTGCGACCTTTTATTTTTATCAATTTTTTACTTGAAACCTGTAAAACAATATTATAGTGATGTGCTTGATAAAGAGGATTTTAAATCAACCTTTAAAAATCTTATTTTTAAGTTTAACTACTTTTTTTAGTTGAGAATCAAAGCTTACAAAATGTTTTAAACAAAAATAGTTTGAATGTTTGAACAAAAAATGAAATCTGTCACAACTTTCAAAGAACACATAGCATATTAAAATCATATGCTAACTAAAGAATATACAAACTGTTTATAAATGAAGTTTAAACTGTTTTAAATAAATTTAAACTTTTTAAAGATTATGTTTACTCACCTTGTATTTTGGTTGATCAGAGACAATATTGGGTTTAAAACTGTAGGTTGATCCTCCTCTGTTCTTCTTCCTTTTTCTCTTCTCTAAATTTGTTTTCAACTTTGAATAAAAGTGATGTTTGTTTTCCTTCTAAATTTCAGATCTTTGCTAATATTTGCTAAACGAATGAACTAACGGTAATGTTTATGTATATAAAGAGATGTGCAGGTCAGTATAATACTGAGCATCATTTTTTTATAATTATTTTATACAAGCTTTGTACTTTGTTCAGACATTTATATTTTTTTTCCTTTTATTTGTTGAATAAACCTTGCTTTTATTTCTGCTGATAGGATCTTGTACATGTAGAGGAGTAAATAGCATTTAATGCTTCCCATGTTTCCTTGTATATCTACGACATGTACTGTTTAATTAGATTTTTATAAGTACATTTCATTTTATTTTTTTATTTAATGTTGGCTGATATGATTTTTGTGGCGGCTTACATTTATTGCTTTGCCTTATTTCATTATGTCTATACTTATCACCTTATACAAATCTTCATACTTTAGTAACATGTTGTTTGAATTTCAACTATGTATATATATATTTTGTTCTGTTATCTTCTTGCATACTTATTTCATATACATACATTTGCCTAGTTTTGTTTTATTCCTTTTTGAAACTTCATAAAGAAAATGAATGAAAGCACAATCTATACGTTTAATAAATATTTATACATATTATTTTTCCAAACATAACCTTTCAAAGAAAATTCATTTTGAATTCCCAAAACAAAATTTTGTTTTATAATTCAATTCAATTTAAAACATTTATTTTGAGTTTCAAATTCAAAAACAAATAAGTATACATTTCTTATTAAATTTGAAAAAGCCAAATAATTACACAATTGAACCCAAAAATTTAACTAAATTACAAATTTAAATTCCTCTTTAAATCGGGATCGTTACACACTACCATTATGTTACATGAAAATAATGGAATAAATCCCTAAGAATATCTTTCCATTTATTTATAAAACATCTCGAAAACATGCTATATTAATAAAGTGTATTTATAATCACATTTTTGTTCTAACTTTCGCAACTTTTGTTCGCAATTTATGTAAGTTTCCAAACCATTACTTTATTGTCTGATACAACAAAATATATGTAGATAACAATCAAATCAAATTATCCCATGTTCAGATCATAAATATGCACAAGTTTATTAAGGGATATCGAAGTGCACTTATAATGACTATTCTTGCTCACGCACTTTCAAACGTACTTCTATTTAACACACAAATCAAACAACCATTTAAACATTAAGTCAAGTCCTCAACACATGTTTAAGAGGTTAATAGAAGTGATGTTTATACAACATTAAGCTGTCATTTACTTTCAAAAGGAAGAAGGGTCCAAAGTTTATAGCTTTGATTAGTTAATATCACTTTAACTTTATAATATAAACACAACATATATATACCATTCAAACAAGATGGTGAGATAAATCACTTAGATAAAGTAAGACACAAGCATAAAGCCATAAGAATCAAATAACCACCTCCTACCATCACCAAAAGCCTAAAGATCCAACTTTTAGCACTTTCAAACCAAGGCAACATCTCCGATCCTCTTCCGTTGCTCACGGTGCATCCAAGATCCCCTCCTTCTCCTTCACTTTTCTCCTACTTTGATTTAATATCTAAGCTTCGTAAGGTGTTATAAGGTGTTGATGAAAGTTTAGATGAGATTGGAGTTCATTTGGTTTAGACTTGAAAAGGTTGGAGAAGAATTAGTGGATTAGTGCGTAAGCACTTCCTCCATTTTTATTCCATTACTTTATTTCATACTTTTTTGAATTTGTAATTTACTTCTTACCTTAAGGGTGCATTTATAGATTTGTGCAAGAGGTCATCACCACCATCCACCTTCCATGAAAGGTTACAAAGGAGCTCTCTTTCACGTGCAACTTTACACTTTTCTACTTTTACTTAACAATTAAGAGTTACCATAAAAGCTCATTTTCAAAATATCTTTAATGACATCGCCCATGACATCATCAAAAAATTAATTCTATAAATTGTAAAGTATTTTTATTTCATTTTATCGATTTCCTATATAAATAAGTGTACATAAAAAAATCTATACAACTTCTAACTGTTATAGAAATAGTAGCACTTTGTGGAAGCTTTTGTCAATGGATCTTTGTCACCCAAATCATAAAGAGAAAACTTGGAATGAAAACAAGACGGAATTGAAATCAAAATGCAATAACACAAGATATTTCAACCAACCACCCACTTTATTGATTCACTAAAATTTTGTTTACAATTAATAGAATAAAGCTAAAATAAACAAAATATCACTAGATCAATAACCAAATTGAGAAAGGGGGCAAATATCTATATGGCTAAAATTGTTGGAGAAGAAGAACATAGATGGAAAAGTGAAAATTATCAAATAGATTTTCCACCACACTTATACACTCTCTTCTTGTCTTTATTTATATAATCGATTACTTAATGCCCAAGTTAACAGCAGACGATAAAAAATAATTTGATTAGCCAATTACAGAGAAAAATTAACATACTCAAATATGCCTATTAACTAGGGAAACAAAATCTTTTCTTTCTTTATTTTTCATATTTATTTCCCTCTATTTGTGATATTTATCACCAAAATTTAATTCTCCACCTTGATGCAAAATCACATATCTCTAACATATCAAGCATGCCATATCTAGATCTACCACAAAGCCACATATCTCAACCACACTAAATTACAAACTTCAACCATCGCTTGCAAGTGATGCATGTACCACATGAGGTGCGCCACAAAAATCCGGTCTCAAATTTTTTTTAACACCACAAAGATCTTTGTCTTATCTTTGTGGATTTTGCAATTCGACACCCGTTTATCACTCGATCTGAGCTCATTACCTAGTCGATCTCTCGAGCATCATCAACATGAAGACACATGTCTAAAATATGATCCTCAATGCAAGAATCATAAGTAGTGGCCATATTAACCTCTCCACCTTGTTGTGGACAAGGTTCTTCAATCGTCACTCGCTTTCCAATTGTCGACTACAGAACCAACCAAGCTATAAAGGTTTCCTTTTTCCAATACTCCTCTCATCCTTACACGACCACCTTTCTTCACTCTCAAAACTCCACCTAGAGTCTCATAAGTTCAACCATGGCGATCCAACTGACCGAGAGAAATAAGATTATGCAAACAAGTGGGTACATGTCTCACTCCAAAGACTTCTCTAACTACACCATCAGAAATACGAAACCGGATAGATTCAATAACACAAATCAGTTGCTCTTATCCATTGGCTATCCTAATCATGTCAACACTCTTCTCATAAGAAGAAAAACAATCCACATCTCTACAAATGTGAAAACTTGCTCACGAATCCATCCTCCAAGGCTTATTTTCACTAGAAGCATCACTATTAGTACCTTCAGCAAAACCTGCATGTTCACCACTACTATCATCACCATGCTCAGCCTTTTTCTGATCTCTTTTATAAGCATGACACTTGCTGCATATGTGACCTTTCTTATTACAATAATGACAAGTGATAACACCTTTGCCATTAGCGTCCTTCTTCTTCCAAATTGTATCTTTCTTTGAGTACCTTGCCACCATAGCCTGACTTTGAATTGATTTCATACCTGACCCTTTTCTTCTAAGCTCCTTATTCAAAAGGCTGCTTCAAACAGTTCTAGAGAGATGGTTCCACTAGCATAGGAATTACTCAATGAAACAACCTAAGTTTTCCAACTTTCTGAAAACAAACTCATTAATAAAAGAGCATGTAATTCATCATCAAAATTAATTCATATTTTCCAATTGGTTTATTACATCTTGAAATTCATTTAAATGCTCCGCAACAAACTTCTCTACATCTAATCTAAGTTGTACCAACTTTCAAACTAAAAAAGCCTTACCGCATGTAACTTTTGACTCATACAAAGATACCAACTTGTCCCACAATGCCTTCGAGGATTCACAACTAGCCAAATGATGAAAAATTGAATCATCAAGATATTCGCTAATCAAAGCAATCGCCTTCTTATCCATCTTCATCCATTTTTTCCCCATCTACATCAGATGGCTTCTTTCCATCTCCATCAGTCGGATCATGAAGATCATTGAGGTACAGAACATCCTCCAACTTAGGCTTCCAAATACCCTAATTTTTCCCATCCAAAATAACCATCTTCGAAAATGAAATCATATCCGACATCGACAATTTTTCACACCAAAATTACTTTTAGCTTTGCAATGACCTGTACTCCAATACCAAACTGTTATGGAAATAGTAGCACTTTATGGAAGCTTTTATCAATGGATCTTTGTCATTCAAATCACAAAGGGATACTTGGGTTGAAAACAAGATGGAATTGAAATCAAAACGCAATAACACAAGATATTCCATCCAACCACGCACTTTATTGATTCGCCGAAATTCTATTTACAATTAATAGAACAAAGCTAAAGTAAATAAAATATCATTGAATCAATAACCAAATTGAGAAAGGGAGCAAATATCTATATAGCTAAAATTGTTGGAGAAGAAGAACAAAGATGGAGAAGAGAATATTAGCAAATAGATTTTCCACCACACTTTTACACTCTCTTCTAGTTTCTATTTATATAATCAATGACTTAATGCCCAAGCTAACATTAGATGATAAAAAATGATTTGATTAGCCACTTAGAGAGAGAAATTAACATACTCAATATGCCTATTAATTAGGGGAAACAAAATCTTATCTTTCTTTCTTTTACATATTTATTTCCCTCTATTTGTGATTTTGTATCACCAAAATTTAAAACTAATGGTTAAAAAGCCGTTTATCGATAAATCTATTTTATGTCACATCACTGATATTTCTTCAAAGTATTTAATTTTGTAAACATTTGTTCAAAGAAGTTTAACATCATTACTTATGATTTAAAAGGGGGTTAACAAGCCTATTAAATCATTTTAATAACATTAAATCTAAATTAAAATATTTAAATATAAAATGTCTAAAATTCTGGATAGTTACATTCTCCCCTACTTAGAATATTTCGTCCTCGAAATTCTGACATAAGCAATAAAAGAAACATTCACATAACAATACCTAACATCATTCAAAATCACTTAGTAAAAAAAACTTATAGTTTTCTCACATTCAAAATCCTCTCATTGTCTAGATAGTTAATATCAGTATCAGATATTATCTACTAAGTACCGATATGAGATTTTTTAAAATATCATGATAATATCAGATAACATGGGTAAAATATTGGACAAATGTAACAAAATATTATAAATGATATTGTACTATGTTATAATGTTATGTTGATGTTAAGTTTTAAAATATTTGGATAAATAATGTCAAATTACTGTCCAAGCCTGACTGGATATGGTTCACATATTATAATCCGTTTATTGATATATTTTAATAAATCCAAATCATAGTATAGGCTCATAAAAACCGATAAATTCTTATAATGTATATCTTTATTTTTTTCTTCATTTTTATACTATGTTCATTATTTATTTGAATATCTCATCATATACAATACTTTCCTTCATCTTTCCATATTTATAGTTTTTTTGGTTTCTAATTTCACTTAGTTTATCAAATAAGCAATGCTGATTTGATACCAATTATACTTCAGCTCGTCCCTCGTTAATGTGTCAAGCATGTAACTTTATTACTCTTCAACCTTTAGTTTTTGGAGTGTGATAACAATAAATAAAATAAATTTTCGTAAGATAACTTACTAATAAAAAATGGTGAACGAAAAATAACTAAAAAGAGAAGCGCCGTCAAGATCTTGTTTTTAATGGTATAATCTTCTTAGGAAAATAAAACATATTAAGCAATGGAATAGTAGAGTTTTCTTTTTTGAAAGACCAACGAAAAAGATTAAAGCTGTATGGTAAAACTAAAGATTAGATCATAAGGATCTCTATTATGGTTTAGATATTGTCATTTACCATATACAATAAACAAATATTGAGAACATGAAAATATTTATTTGTAAATATAAATACACAATGATGACTGATATTCTTAAAAAGTATTGGCTATTTTAAATATCCAAGTGATATATCAACAAATATCGGACGATATATCGATAACAATATTTTAAGCAATATATTTGAAAAAAATATCGGCTTAGGAGCGATATGAGATGTATTGGCGAAATATTATCAAAATATTAGCGATATTATCCGATATTATCTAAATAGTTCATCGCACAAGGATGATAAATGACCTACTAAACGTACCTTTCGCTCAATAGACTTAGGTTATTACTTAGTCGACAATTCATGCGACCTTATAAAGATTAAAGAGTTGTCACCTAAACTCTCCATAAGCCAACAAAGCATAGTATGCAAATATGCTAAAGCCTTACGCAATATCCAATCTGATTACTTGGTCGATTACATAAAATTTCACTTCCGGACTAGTATAGATCACTCAACCTCTCTAGTGCAGACTTTGATCAGTTTCCTCGATTAGAAACCCTGTTTTCCGTACATAGCTATATACTATGATAGAAAACTTCGAAATCATATCAAGAATCCATATCAAGTGTTCGCCATCGTGGAGAGTGAAAAATCCTTGTTCGGACCAGTGTAAACCACCTTGAAATCATATGCTCGTATATTTGATCAAGAACAGTCATGCGAATAAAATGGTCTACGTACAACTTACGTATTTATCATATTGGTTTCCCAAGTATACCGATACTTTTTATCACATTCTTTTATACAAATAACATGCCATATTAATACTATATTCATTAATGAACCATTTCATACATATAACTTCAAATTTAGAAATCTTTTATAAGCTAAGTTCATACTTATATAATATTCTACTACATTCTTGGTGTATACAAGAAACATCAAATTCAATTTACTTAACAAGTATGTTTAACAAATTAAAACTATTTTAACTTACCACTTTCTCAATTCAAATGTTATATAAACTCAACTTTTGTATTCCAAAAAACACTTAGCTTCAAGTTCTATAACGATTCGAACGTTTCTAGCTATCTAAAATCGTTGGAAAATCTTATTTCATTTTAAAAAACAAAAACTATCAAACAACATGTCATAATAAGATGCACAAACCATATAATCCTAATGCACTGGATACTTGTGCCCACAAAATAAATTAACAAATTTAAATAACTTATCAAACGCTCTTTACCCAAAAATGACAGCATGGAAAGTTCTAATATTTATTTCGGGAAATGGCGGTACCACTTGGGTACCCTACTTAGTATATACATAAAAATTTATAAAAAGTTCATATCAAATTTCTTTTAAGGAAAAGTTTTGGAACTAAACATCGGGTTTTATTTCAAATCATTTTGAAATAACCATATATAGACATCTTTTATATCATAACATACTTTCAGAATCAAATCAGAATCCATTTTTCTGAATAACTCTGCAGCATTCCCCACTTAGAAACTCAAAAATGAATGCCAATGATGCTGAAGTCATCCCCATAATTATTTTCAAGGGATAGAAATGGGTTCTGTATATCTAATTCATGCCTTCTGTACTTAACCAAAATCTTTCAAAATGGTAACAAATACTTCATAAATATTACTAAGTACCATGACATTAACTTCATAAAACAATTTTCCAAATACTTACTTTCAAATAATACTATATTTTATAAATCTTGAAATAATACATTTTCATAGACACTGGGATTTAAGTTCTAAGAATATCAGTTAAATCCTTGTTCATTTATAAACCATGTTCTTTAAACTATACTTATATGAAATCACTTTCTTATATAAATTCCTTTCACAAATATTTATTTACTAAATATATCGTCTTAGATTAAAATAAACATCTCCTACCCAGTCTACCTTTTAACCCAACATTATCACCGAACACCTTATAGTCAAACTGTAAAACTTAATTGACAAGGTATTCATTTCAATACACACACAATTACTATCTACCCAACCCAAGCAATGACAAGGTAAAAATGCTCATAAACTAGTTGAGCACAAATCAACAATCAACAAATGAAAGTCAATGCCTATAAACCAGTCGAGCATGACTAAACTAATTAACAAGGGATAATAGATAAACATCCTTAACCCCTCCATTAATTAAACTACACTTAAATAATTCATACTTATATAAGTTACCTTATGTTAACGAATTTCTTCGTCAACCCTAGAAAGTGTAAGGAGAGTCAAATTTGGTTGATGAAAGAATATTGCAATCATAGGCTAGTTAGCTAGGAAGGCATATGCTCTATGGACATATTAATAGGCATATGCTCTATGGACATATTAATCTCAAATACATGAGTTTTTGGGAATTAAAAGCAAATTATGATTGAAATCACAAGTGCTTGAGAATTCAAAACAAGTCATAATTCAATTTACAATCGAAGCCCTATGTCAACTCATTGAAAGTATGTGTATTCAATAGCAAAGCCAAAGTAATATTGAAATATCTAATGGTGAAGCCAATGTCATTCTAGATCATTTATGCATAAGAATCATAAGTCAAACGTATGCCACTTTATTCAATATGCTATGCGATTGCAATTGTATAACTCATTATTTGCATAAAGATCATAGGAATTACAGTTGGCACAAAATCCCAAAGTTGATTTAGAGTTACAATCTTTTAAAATTTAAGGATGAAAAAAGAATTAATTGCCACTTCCTACATTACCCTAGGTCCATATTTATAGGGGTTGAGAGGTGCATCATTACTACCACATGTCATTTCCTACATGCTTGACTTTTGGCATCATCAACCATGACAATGGCATTCGGCACTAGGTTTAGTTTGATTATCTTCGGCATTTCTTGGATGCTAATGGGTAAGGGCATCATGCCAGGCATTCGACATTAACACTTGCATTAGTAACCATCATAATCACTTTAGAAAGGAGAGAGTTATGATAGTCTTCATAGGCTGATGATATACGACATGTTCCTGTATACTATTAGTGTGCGGCAATCTCCTTCAACTACAACTTGATGGTTTTGACATCCACCCCGCTTATAATTGGTTTGATAACATGCGATATCAAATGGAGGTAGCATCAATGAGAGGTGGTATCGAAGAGAGGCAGCTCACCTAGAATTTGACATCAACCCTTGTCTTGATGAAGTATAGCGCTGGTGTAACGACATGAAAATTTATCACTTTGATAAATTATATTTATTTTTAAAATATTCAAATATAAGATTTTTAACATAGATTATGTTGTCTTGAACAAAAATAATAATGTAATCTTATTTCGAATAAAAAGTATATATTTTGGAAAAATATCGATAAAATGACTGAATTCCATTTTGTCAACAAACAACTCTATAACTATCAAAAGTTGCAAATAGAGATAGATGCATACACTTATTTGTCCAATTGAAAAAGAACATAAAACAAAATTATTTATTTTTGGAATAAAATGTTTTTATTACATCATCGATAATGACATCTTATTTAATGATTGATATATGAATCTAAATTAAGATTTAATGATTTGATAAAGATTAGAATTATTCAAATAATTGTTTGAAAATGATAATAATTCATTTTAATTAGCTGTATAGTGATAGCGAATCATTTATAATAATTTATTAAGATATATGCTTGTTTTGAAAATGTAAGGAAATTCGTATCGCTTTATCGATATAGCAACACTTTTTGTCAATAATAATTTAATATTAATTTATATAGTTTTATAGTTTTACTTAGTTAAAAATAATAAGAAATTATTTTTCATATTTTTTTTATATTTATATGTAAATTAATTTATTAGTGAAAATGTGGCAGAGAATGGGCTTCCCGATTATTAACTGTTTAACGGACGGAATCTTTTCAAAGTTGTTGCAACCTTGCTTATATGTCTCGTGCATATATATAACATGCACATACACACCATAATATATATGTGAATACACACACACACATACAAATATACTTACCATTTACATTAGAATTTATATATGGTAAAAAGTATAAATATCCAAGATATTTTCTACCATAAAAAGCAATCAACTCACTTACACACCATCATCATCACACATATGGAAGTACAAGGTAGGTTGGCCTTGTTATGTGTCTCGAAGGGATAGAGGGGGTGTGGGCAAGGGGCGAAAGTGTAATTATACATTTAGATATTTCCAAAGTTTTGCTATAAATACCCATCATTTTCTTCATAATTTTACATACTACTCTACTTTATCTTCTCCTTTACTCTCAAGATTTACAATGGCTTCCTACCTTAAGGAAATTACAAAGAAAACTATAGCAAAAAGAAATTAAACTTACATAAGTATAGACATACGTTTGCAATCCACTTTAAAACGAAGGCAAACCACTCCTTTCCTCCATCATAATCCATAGCCTCCATCTCCTATAAACAAATCCAAGCACTCCACCTCCTTCAAAGTTAGGTCGAGCCCATTCATAGGTCCAAGGCTCGATTTTGTAGGCTTTATGTCGGCCATAATGAAGCTACAGCGAATTTTCGTGAATTTAGAAACCAATAAAGGTGAGAAACTCCACATTTATGTCTTTATATATATAATGATGTGATATGCTTGCTATGTGTGTTTACTATGCTTTGATCATCAAGTTTGGTTGTTTTAATATAGTTGTTTAATTGTGTAAACAAGTTACATTAAATACATGTCGATATTATACAAAGAAATCACTTTCTAAACCAAGTTATAAAAGTGATATGGAATCATTAAACCCCTTTAAAATGGTTTAAAATGGTTTATAAATGTTTTGTAAACAAAAAAATCCAATTCGGTTATGTTTTGACGAGTTATGTAAATTGTATCAAAAATAGGCACGTCGCGTAAAGGCCAAATAAAATATGTACAATATATGCACCATTTTTCTCCTTTTAAGGCCAAATAAAATATGTACAATAAATGTGTGTGCATAAAATTGTTATCTTAACAAAATAAAAATAGTAATTTTTATGAGTAAAACCTTATTTATAATCAAATTACACAATTTACACTATTTTATTACAAAACACTATTGATACTTCAACAATTTGTACAAATTTTTTTTTTCTTATCAAATAAATTACAATAAATAATTTTAATTCCTTTTAATCATCAAATATTATTTTTAAACCATATTCCATCTTTTATATAAATTAAATACATAATATCTTCATATTTCTCATTTTAAATTCAATAAAATATTAATATTGACATTGTTTTCCAATATTGTAGTATTTATACAAATAAAATTGCAATTTGATTATTTTATACTCAAATTATCAAAATAAAGTTTTTAAAACTTTATTTTCAATACTTTAGGTTTATTACAGCAATTTAACGTTGAAATACATCACCTAATTAATTTATTAGCTCCAAACTAATAAATACCTAATATTTCAATTTATTTAAACCAAATACCCAATCAATATTTAATCCCATATTTATACGCAAATAAACAAAATAAAGTTCCAATCTTTATTTTCTCATTTTATTTATAAAATTCATTTTTTATTCCAAATAAACAATTTAAAATTTCCAATTATATTTTAATTTACAATATAAATTATAACTTCCGTTTTAATTTATTATGTACAGGCAATCTCCAAATCATGGTTATTACACTCTTTCCTATCTTGGGTTCATAGGTCTCAATCCTATCTTGAAATTTTAGGTCTCATATGTATCATCGGTTTCTGTAGGCTCACACTTTTCTAGGGATATTATAGGTTTCAAGCTGTCTTGGGTTTACATGCATGTAGGTGGATTTATTCACCAATCTTAGGTTTGTTTGGTGCCTTCCACCTTTTATATGATTTTTTTTTGGATTTCTACGATGATTTCTAGATTCTATGTGTTTTTCATATTCACCGAATATTTTAGGGAGTTTCTTTTATAAGCTATCTTGGGTTTTCTGATATGTTGATTACAATCTTGTGTTTAATTGAAATCCTAGAAATTACTGTTCGTGGTATATGTCTATAATTGAAATTGATTATTATGATTCATCATTTTTGTTTCACTAAATATCCCGAGGTTTGGCTTTTATCAGCTATCATAGGGGTTTTATGTTTGGTGATTATATCTGGGAGATTATTGTGATACTCTTGTGGTTGGCCAATACTTGGCCTTGTGTTTAATCATTGAGATCTATTTCATTATAATCATCACATGTCTGATTAATTATAGCATAGACTGAGATGTTTATTATTTTATGATACTCGATTCATACATAGATATAATAGGCGTTTCAGTATGTAGCTTTAGAGAGGACTTCACAGTTCTCTTCATTGTTACTGACACCTCATATTTGTGTACTTATTCATATGTTGTTTTATATTGTATGGAGTTTAGACTCCTTTGTATACATATTCATTTCATCAAATGTGGCACTTATGCATTATGTGGATCTTTATAACTATAGTCTTTTATTGACCTTATGTATATATATTCTCTATTCAGTTTGTATCTTTTAAATATTCCATCGTGTATATTTTACACTGTGATTCTGTATTCTATGTTGTATCATATATTATTCTGAATATTTACTTAGCCACCATAGATTTATTTTTAACCTGAATTGTATATGTCGATTCCACTTGAGTAATTACAAATATTAGCATGCCATTCGACGTATTAATGCCCGTTCAAATAAAATTTTACGGATGGTCACTCCTAACCAGCCCTCTTATCTACACTTGTAGGCTGTACTACCATGTAGTACCCTTTGTTAGTGTGGATCTCAGGTAGGGCTCACATATACTTAACACTAAAGCCGACGAAGTAGGCTTGTCTATCTGTAGGAAATAAGACTGATGTTCGTTTAGGGACATAAGAAATTGGGCTCTAACGTACTAGCTTCACTCCTAATCGAGGGATAGTGCAAGATGAAAATGTTGAAAACTTGATAAGTATATAAGACTTTGTTTCCATATATGACCTCTCTCGTTATCATTAATAAACAAATTCGTCAATCCAGCCTCCAAGAAAGGATCGATAAAAGTTTTACTTACCAAAAATCACTTCAAGGATATGATACATGTTTTGTCTCTTGGTAGTTGACTTCTATAACGATCCACTTTTCTATATATTCTAAGATGACAAATAACCACAAACGTCAACTCAAAATTTAATAAAAAGGTGGATTGTTAGGAGAAAAGAAAACGATAGATAGGAGAAAACATAAACAACAACATAGAATCTCACAATCTCAGTGGAACAAAATATAATATATTTTAACAGATCTTTAAACGACGAAAGATTGTATCTATAAATATACATACAGTCATCAGAGTACAACACTCAATACATCAATATGGACAGCTATTATAACTTGTCCTCACCATTGCTGATTATACAGTCTATACACACAACGGAATATAAAAAAGTACATGAAATACGCTTGAAATCCTCCAGCTCCTCGCCTGAGCTCCATAACATCCTAACATGAATCTGTAATACTTGATCTAACCCGTGTATTATAATATTATAATACCAGAGTCAGTATGGAAAACTAGCGTGAGAAAACACACTCAATTTTAATTATTACTATTTTTAAAATTCTTTAAAAACAGCTGCATCTCCTCAGTTTTAGTCATTCCCGGTTGATGAGGGTTGAGGCTATGTTTTACCTTTAGAATAACATTCATACTCGGAATGCTAACACTGCATTCCAAGCACGATGCAATGATAGCATTCATCCATATAAGTAGTTCTAGGTCAGAACAAACCGAATCTCTTTCAAGATCGCCATCTCCATTATCTTTGAGATATCACAATTCGTAATGCACAAATTAGATCAAAGGGGTTTTCGGACAATTAAATCTGATCTCGGTCTCTTCAAAACGATCAACGAATTTTGCCCAAATTTGGTAATCGGTTATTCAACTATCAAATAACATCCGTAGCCACTAGGCCTTATTTTAGTAAATCTTTCAAAACATTTATTCTAGAATATCTTTATAAAGGTATATATTTATCTCTTTCAAAATTATAATATTTGAAAACATTTTCGAACATTTATATCCATAACAGGATATTTCAACCCATCTCTTATTCGAACACTTAGTGAAATATTTCCAAATTCGATGTATAACCAAATTCTTAGAAAAATATCTCGATATAAATCGTTCGTCTCTAAATATTTCTAATACCTTTTCATTTCGACACTTAGGAAAATATTTTAAATCTATTTTCCAAAATAATTTCTAATATCAATACTTAGGGAATATTTCATAACTTCTCTCATAGATCACAGGAATTTATATTAATTCATTTTTACATTTTCCAAAAATGATTATACTCACTTATAATCTTGTCAATCCATTTATAACTTCTTTATGATTTCAAATTCAATCTCGAAGTTCTTGTTGCTAACATTTCGAAAAATTTCCTCAAATTTCAGAATCTCATTATAAGGTTTTTCTCTTATTAAATCACCTCTGTTAAATAAACCCCATTTACAAATCTCGAGAGAATTTATAAATAAATTTCAATCATTTCAAATCTTCTATATATATAAAATAAGTATTTAAAAGAATAGTATTTTATTTTAAAAACAAGTTTAAGTAACTATTTAAAATATCAAAACATTTTTAATAAAACATTAGTAACTCATTTCCATCTCATTTTAAATAAAACTAAACGATTCACAAAGCTGATTATAAAAATTAGAATTTTATTTCGATTAATTTTAAATATTTGAATAATGCATTTTTTGCAATATGTCAATACTAAACAGCTTTAACTATATAGTTTATTGATTAGAAATTCCATTTCAAAACAATATTTATTTCCTCCACAAAAATTTATTTAAAAAATCCAATATTCCAATTTCAATTTACAAATCCTCCTCGATTCATATCACATTGACTACATCCCAATTTCATAATATTCTCACATTCAAAAATAGATTCCACTATTTTTTTCGAAACCAACTTCCATAACTCGATATAAATTCACATTGTAAATTTATATTTCCAATTTATCAACTGATAATATTTTCCATTATTTATAAACATCATTTATAAATTTATAAACGCCTTAGAGTTTCACTTGTTTATAAACTAATCCTATATATGAAATCTCATCTTACAAATCCATTCCATCGAAAATCACATTTATTTTTCAAATCTATATTTAATATCAATTCCAACTTCTTTTCCATCAATCCAGAAATATCACTTAATAAACGCAATGTTAAAAATCCTTTATATAATTTATTTTTAAATCTCTACTTAAAACATTTTTCAAATAGTTAAGTACGACTCCAAATCAATTTATTGTTTATCTAGATCAATTTTTCTTTTAAAATATTCCAATTTTGATATAAATATTTTTATATTCAAAATCTCCTTTTAAATTCCTTTAAATTCCAAAAATAATATTATGGTATTTAAAATACCAAAATTCAGGCCAAAACTACTATAGCATTCAATTATTCAAATCACAACAATAATCTATAACATATTATTCTAACACATCATATATCATTATATATGAAATTAAAATCAACATTTTTGAGGAATCCAGTTGTATCCCTCCAATCTATTTCCCTACATCCATAGATGTAAGATGACATAAAAATATCAATCCCATTTCGAGGCGAGATATCATAGTAGTATAAGGTGGTCAGCTATTATGGGTGGCGCATAGGGTCTCGTCCGCTCCAATCGGCAGAAAATATATCCAACTACTAATATATAAACCAATATAAATAATATAGCGTCCAATTGATATTAATTTATAAATTCAACCAATCATCTAAAATAAATTTTATTCATTTTAAATTAATTGCGGTAATCTAAACGAGTGAGATTTATCACCATGATTTTTATTTGTAATCATTTCGAATTTTAAATCAAATTGAACAGTGTTCAAATTAATTTAAAATTCTTGCTATCTTCAATAAATTACGAATCAACTTTTACTGCGAAATTCCGACCTTGTAAGAACATATTACAGGTTATTAACAATTTGAATTTTTATAGTTAAAATAATAATTAAATTACCAATCACTTAAATTAATTACCTTACCTAATTTTCTAAGCCATGTCACTAAGCCTAAACACTATCGCACTCCACCATAAGCATCTCAATCGAAGCTCAAGCTGTTTGCAATCATCATGGGCAGCAACTTTTCCACGGAAAACTTCTAAAAGATATGTCATCACTCAAAACATACCCAGATCTGATTATTTGCGAGGCCAACATCACCAATTCCATCGTCCCCCACTTCGTCTCCAAGCACTACCATGAAGTGCTCCTTCCCCCACCATCAACTGCCACTTACTCTATACGACTACCTCCACATCACTGCAGCTGCACTTCCCCAATCCACATGACTTCGATTCCATGTGCGACACTGCCTTCCCAGATGATTGTAGTAGCTTCTCAAATTGAACGCAATCGTCGAATCGATACGTGATTCCCAGCCTCGACGAAGGCATCGTCCTCGACGACTCACATCCATGTGAGCATCCCCTCTTTGCCACGCCTCTCCCCTTTACGTAGCAGCAACAACCCATGCGTGATTCAATCGCTTGACCTTTCTTCCTCTGTTCTATGTGATAAAGTGATTTCGCATTTAACTTTTCTTCTCTACGTGCCCTTTTTAATTTGCAGAGAAAGGAAGGAAGTAGTTCATGATTTAAACAAGAAAGGGAAGCTTTATATCCTTTACTTTTCATCTCTTCTGCATTCAAAAGTATCGAGGAAGGAAACATTTTATACAAAGAAAACATATAATAGGGTAGGGTAGGGTTGCTGATAGGTTGTCTGGTGGTAAGTATTTGAGGCTGAGACGAAAGAATGTAGGCTAATGGATAGAGTTGACCTTTTATTTAAATTATATTTTCAAAATGTCTCCATTGCATATTTAAAGTCCTGAACCCCTATCGAGGTGTGCTGCCTGGCGTACATAATCTTATATTGCTATTTCGAACCCAATGGAACAAGTTTCGGATCCTAACTCGAAAGTATGGAGACTATTTAAATTAAATTCAATTAAATTATTTGCAGGCATTTTAGATCGTATGACCAAACGATAAGCCCAAGTAATACGAAATTTGAAATCCAATAATAATACACAATATTGATACAATGGAACCGCTTTCATTGAATTCCGAGATTGTGCCCCGGATCACTTTTTAAACGCATCGATAAAATCGACTATTTTCAAAATTACTCGGAATTTCAGTATTAAAAACCTTACTAATTAAATTCTATTTTAAATAGAATTTTTATCGACATCAGAGATCATTTCGATTCATATTCAACCCTAAATTCAATTATTTACTATTCCAGTATTACTATAAATCGCAATCTTTGAAATTTAAATTCATTTTTAATTTTCAACCAACATCTTCTTATTCAAAAATCAGATTATATTTCAAATCCATATCTAAAACCATTAAAAAACCCTAATTCAAACGTCGTTACATTCCTTCCTCCTTAAGAGAATTTCGTTTCCGAAATAGCTTAGGTAGGATGAACAACCCAAACCCATTAACCTCTTCCAAAAATCCATTTAGTGAAAATTTGATATTCACCTTTCTAAACCCTTTAGTTTCATCCAAAACACATAGTTTCCCTTTTTAATTCAAAACCCTTTATTTAAATTTTCAATTTCAAAAATCAACTTTTAGTTAACAAAAATTTTCTAACGCCCTAAATTTCCAATATTTTTTGCTAGAGTCTCCTTTGTACGGAGAGCCGTTTGCAATATGACAAAAGTGATAAAAATATATACATCGACCAGCACGGTCGGAAATACAATATATATCAATATTTATATCCTTGCAACATTTAATCTGAAAACGTACCTTTATTTAGCTTTTTAAAAAGAGTGGCTTGCTTTATATGCAATTTGCACAACCAAAATCTAGCCAAATGGACTTCTTGTGCTTGTACTTACTCAATTTAAATACATAAGTACCAAAAACATGAAATTTAATAACATCTCATTTATTTAACTAGTTAATCACATTAATTCCATAATAGAACATGTTATAGCATGAATTTATCAATTATTACAAGGTTCCAACATTAAATTAGTTACTTTCGATCGATTTATATACCATTCCATTCAATTTAAATGATTCACAACCAATATTACTTGAGAATCATCTCGTAAAATTAATAATAAGGTTTTTATAACCTTTTACACAACTCTAGAAATTATTTCCATTTCAAATCTTAATTCCATACTCGAATTCATTTAAATAATATCCTAAAGCCATATTCAATTTATTTACACTTAAATAGAATTCATTTATAACTTAAGTCATCACTATTCCAATCCTTTCTATTTTATTCCACAAAGTTTCAAAATATATTTAACTCGCTTACATTTAAGTCAAATTTCATTTATAACTCAAGTTCCATATTAAATTTTCAATTCCAATCCATAATCCACTTTACTTAACTAAGTTAAATTTCAATTCTATATTCAATTAACTCACATTTAGGTTGAATTTCCATTCGTATCACTTAAGTTGAAATCATTTTATTTTAGAGTTCAAGCTATTTCCATTAACTCTAATTTTATAAGCCACACCAACTCATTTATTTACATTTTCATGAAATTTAAACTTGAGTTCATAAACCATTTAATAATTGAAACTTATAGTTATATATCCATTTTACCATTCAAAATTTATAGTCAATTCAAATTGGTTTTCCTTTCTATCTATCCAATTCAATTTTATTCGACTTCTCCGAAATTAAATTTCAATTCATATGATTCATTTTAACTTACTTAATTTAAAACACTTACTTAAGTTAAAATTCAATCTCAAATTCAATTTCCATACTTTTTTCCTATCTATACCATTCTCAATTTTTTATAAATTCAAAACTTTTTATATAATGCTTTTATACATCATTTAGATGAAATTCCAAATTTAAACACCTGTTTTTATTTCAAATCATTTTGAAACAAATTATATACATAAATATATAACTCTTTGTTTAAATAAACCATTTCCTTGAAATTTTCAAAATTTACTTGGTTTCATTCAAAACAAATTTCCTTCGAAATTTCTGAAGCAACACTTTTCTCTTATGAAAAATCTCCATCTCAAATTGCTACGGTAGTAATCCATCATATAGAAACTCGAAAATGAACACTGATGACGAGACCGTCATCACCACGGTTATTTTCTAGTGACTAAAGTGAGTTCACTGCTTTATCGCTTCCAAAATCCATTTTTAAACCCAATTTAAAACAATCTTTATTCCAATTTTTAGCATTTCACATTCCAAAAATAATATCTCAATGATTTATTTCAAAAAACCTTGGAAAACAATTCCAAAAATCTCTGGATTTAAATTTTCAAATCCTGGTTTGAGTCCACTTTTATTCATAATTCATTTGCACAGATCATGCTTATACAATTTCAATTTGGTTATGCATAACCATTCCAATTTTTATAATCTTATTTTGAATAACAATCAAACAACCAATTATACTACAATTTCAAAAAAAAAAATTCCTTTCATATCAAAGTATAGTTTGGTTAAAATTATTACATTTACCGACTTCAAAACCATACTATGTCGGTTTTCCTAGTTTAAGAGTTTAGAAATCCTATCGATACAGTTATCCAGATCGTACCAACCAGAATTCATAAGCACTCAACCGATAAGTCAACATAGAACAATTTATATTCACTAACAAATACACGCTTATATTTATGAATACACTTAAACTCATTCTAGGGATCTACTGACCCTATCTTTAGTGAGTAATCTCCACTAAAGCCAAGGTTCTGACTTAACCTTCAGCTCTTATACCATGTTGTAACGACCCACTTTTCCATACATTCTAAGTTGACAAATAACCACACATTCAACTCAAAATTTAACAAAAAGACGGATTGTTAGAGGAAAATAAAAAGAAGATAGAAGAAAACATAAAAAACAACACAAAATCTCACAATAGCAGCGGAACGAAATATAATATATTTTAACAAAACTTTACAAAACAAAAGACGGTATCTGTAAATATACATACAATCGTCAGAGTATAATGGTCAATACATCAATATGGATAGTTATTATAACTTGTCCTCACCAGTGTTGACTATACAGTCTACACACATAGCGGAATATAGATAAGTACGTGAAATATGCTTGAAATCCTCCCGCTCCTCTCGTGAGCTCCATAACATCCTAACATGAATCTGTAATACTCGATCTGACCCGAGTATTATAATAATATAACACCAGAGTCAGTCTGGAAAACCAGCATGAGAAAACACACTCAATTTTAATTATTACCATTTTCAAAATCCACTAAAACAAAGGTATCTCGTAAGACCACGTCGTATAAAAACACGATGGGTTTTTACCTTACGATAACCAAAACATTTTATATCAAAATCATCTGATACTATAATAGTGTCTATAGAAAGTAAATTAGAAAATAACTGAAATGCTTGCATCTTATGTTTCAGTATAGTTGGGCGCAATCAAAACTGTATAGGCTTGTAGTGGATATTGAATTCCAAACAATGACTGGGCTCTTGGGGCACCGCCCATCATAGTACACCTGTAGAAAAATGTAATGAGATCGTACCTAACGATCCTTGCCAACACAGGACATGCCTATCCCTTGCAGGATAGTACCGAATATGTTATCAGCCCAGGTGTTCCCATCCTAATCGAGTGCTCTCTTTTCCGTGCACAACCATATCCATAATTATTGTATATTATATCTAAGGTTATCTAGAAAGGTTATAACATACCTTGCTTAGATGCGACCCACATAGCCCCGATGCATCTTCCCTATTTTAGTTATTCCCGGTAGATGAGGCTTGAGGCTACATTTCACCTTTAGAATAGCACACATAATAGGAATGCTAACACTGCTTTCCAGGCACGATGCAATGATAGCATTCATCCATACAATTGTTCTGGGTCTGAACAAACCGGATCTCCTTCAAGATCACCATTTCTATTATCTTTGGGATATCACAATTCGTGACGCACAAATCAGATCGAAGGGGTTTCCAGACAATTAAACCTTATCCCGGCCTCTTCGAAACAATCAACAAATTTGGCCCAAATTTGACAGTCGGTTATTTATCTATCAAATAACATGCATAAGCAGGCCTTTTTTTAATAAATCTTTCAAATTTTTATTCCAAAATATCTTTACAAAGATATATATATATATATATTCATCTCTTTCAAGATTTCAAAATTTGAAAACATTTATGAATGCATATATCCATGACAGGATATTTTAACCCATCTCTTATTCCAACACCCAGTGAAATATTTCCAAACTCGATTTATAGCGCATTTCTTAGAAAATATCTCGATATAAATCCTTCACCGCTAAATATTTTTGAAACCTTTTCATTTTCAACACTTAGGAAAATATTATAAATCTATTTTCCAAAATCATTTCTAATATCAGTACTTAGGAAATATTTCATAACTTCTCTCATAGATCAATCGAATTTATATTAATTCCTTTTTACATTTTCCAAAAATGCTTATACTCACTCTTAATCTAATTAATCAAGTTAGATTTCAAATTCAATCTTGAAGTTCTTGCTTCAAAAATTTTGGAAATTCCTTTAGGTTTTGAAATCTCATTATAAGATTTTTCTCTTATAAAATCACCTCTGTTAAATAAACCCCTTTTACAAATCTCGAGAGAATTTATAAATTAATTTCAATCATTCCAAATCTTCTATATATATAAAATAAGTATTTAAAAGAATAATATTTTATTTTAAAAACAAGTTTAAGTAACATTTTAAAATATCAAAACATTTTTAATAAAACATTAGGAACTCGTTTCTATATCATTTTAAATTAAACTAAACGATTTACAAAGCTGATTATAAAATTATAATTTTATTTCGATTAATATTAAATATTTGGATAATCCATTTTCTGAAATATGTAATACTAAACAGCTTTAACTATATAGTTTATTAATTAGAAATTTCATTTTTAAAAACTACTTATTCCTCGCCAAACATTTATTTAAAAAAATCCAATATTCCAATTTCAATTTATAAATCCCTCACGATTCATATCACATCGACTATATCTCAATTCCATAATCAATCTCACATTAAAAAATAGATTCCACTATTTTTCCCAAACCGACTTCCATAAATCGATATAAATTCACATTGTAAATTTATATTTTCAATTTATCAATTGATATAATTTTCATTTATTTACAAACATTGTTTATAAATTTATAAACCGCTTTAATTTTCACTTGTTTATAAACTAATCCTATTTGTGAATTCTCATTTTATAAATCCATTCCTTCAAAAATCCCATTTATTTTCAAGTCTATATTTGATAACGATTCCAACTTATTTTCCATCAACCTAGAAATGTCACTTAAAAAACCATTGTAAAAAATCCTTTATATAATTTATTTTAAATCTCTACTTAAAACATTTTACGAATAGTTAAGTACGACTCCAAATCAACTCATTATTTTACCCAAATCAATTTTCTTTTAAATTAATCTAATTTCGATATAAATATTTAATATTCAAAATCTCCTTTTAAATTCCTTCAAATTCCAAAAATAAGATTATGGTATTTAAAGTACCAAAATTCAGGCCAGTGCTGCTATAGCATCCAACATTTCAAATCAAAACAATAATCTATAACAGATTATTCTAACTCATCATATATCATTATTAATGAAACTAAAATCAACATTTTTGAGGAATCCAGTTGGATCCCTCCAACCTATTTCCCCGTATCCACATATATTAGATAACATAAAAATAATAATCCCGCTTTGAGGCGGGATATCTTGGTAACATAGGGTCATCGCTATTATGCAGCGCGTATATGGTCTCATCCGCTCCAATCGATGAGGAATATATCCAACTACTAATATTTATACCAATATAAATAATATAGCACCCAACAAGTATTAATTTATAAATTCAACATATCATCAAAATTAATTTTATTCATTTAAAATTAATTGTAGTAACCCAAATGAGTGAGATTACTCCATTGATTTTTATTTGCAATCCATTCCAATTTTAAACCAAACTGGACAGCGTTCAATTTAATTTAAAATTCTAGCTATCTTCAATAAATTTGGAACCAATTTTTATTGCAAAATTCCGACTTCGTAAGGACATATTACGGGTTATAAACAATTTGAAATTTTATAAATAAATTAATAATTAAAGTACTCATCACTTAAATTAATTACCTTAATTAATTTGCTAAGCCACGTCACTAAGCCTAAGCACTGCGGCACTCCGCCATAAGCATCTCAATTGAAGTTCAAGCTTTTCGCAATCATCATTGGCATCAACTTTTCCATGGTAAACTTCTAGAAGATATCTCATCGCACAAATCATACCCAGATTTGATAATTTGCAAGGCCAACTTCACTACTGCCATCGTCCAACTCCGTCTCCAAGCGTTTCCACGAAGTGCTGCTTCCCCGTCCCATCAACTACCACCTACTTTATATGACTTCCTCCACCTCGCTGCTGCCGCACGTTCCCAATCCATGTGACTTTGCTTTCATGTGCGATGCCGCCTTACCAAATGATGGCAGCAGTTTCTCAGATCGAACACGATCGTCCAATCAATACATGATTCCCATTCCCCATGAAGACATCGGCCTCGATGACTTGCATCCGTGCGATCAACCACTCTTCGTCGTGCCGCTCCCCTCGCCATAGCAGCAACAGTCCACACGTGACGCGATCTTGTGACCCTTCTTCCCCTCTTTTTTATGCAACAAAGTGATTTTGCATTTAGTTTTTCTTCTCTGTGTGCCCTTTTTAATTTGAAGAGAAAGGAATGGAGTAGTTCAGGATTTAAACAAGAGTGGGAAGCTTTATATTTTTTTCCTTTTCTTCTCTTCTGTGTTCAAAAGCATCGAAGGGGGAAATGTTTTATATAAAGAAAACGTATAGTAGGGTAAGGTACGGTGGCTGATAGGTCGTCTGATGGTAAATATTTAGGGCTGAGATGAAAGAATGTAGGCTGATGGATAGAGTTGACCTTTTGATTTAAATTATATTTTCAAAATGTCTCGATTGCATATTTTGAAATCTTGCACCCCTATCGAGGCATGCCGCTTGGCATTAATAATGTTATATCGCTATTACGAACCCAATGGAACAAGTTTCGGATCCTAACTCGATCGTATGGAGAAGATAGCTTTTTAAATCGACATTTAAATTAAATTAATTTATTTCTAGGCATTTTCAGATCGTACGACCAAACGATAAGCCCAAGTGCTACGAAATTTGAAATCTGCCAATAATACACTATTATGGATTCGATAGATCAAGTTTCGTTGAATTCCAAGATTGTGCCTCAGATCACTATTTAAACGCATCGATAAAATCGACGATTTTTAAATTATCGAAATTACTTGGAATTTTAGTTTTATAAACCTTACTAATTGAATTCTATTTTAAATAGAATTTTATCAATAATAGAATCATTTCTATTCATGTTCAATCCTAATTTCAATTATTTACTATTCCCGTATTATTATAAATCGCTATCTTTGAAATTTAAATTCATTTAAAAAATTTCAACTAACATTTTCATATTAAAAAATCAAATTATATTTCAAATCCATATTTAAAACCATTTAAATATCCCAATTCAAACATCGAAAAATCCGTGTTGTTATAATTTCTCCAAAATGTTGGAATTTATACATAATTTCGAGATCTTCTCAAGATGAGGGGACTCAATTGGGAGTTCTTGTTCTGTTCGAGTGATGAAGACTCGTATAAAAGATGCCGAACATGACCTTGACATCAGAAATGGCTAAAACAGAGTTGGCCTCACGACTTGGTTAGCAACCCTTGTTAGGGTGTTGACAACTTCGTTTTTGGAGATGCTTATCCATCGTTGACCAATGAGAGTTATGAAATTTGGTTCATATTATTCATGTTTATGTTCGAACCCTGGACCGTTTGTGTATATCTAAATGGTATACTCTATCTAGAGATATATGTCACTCAGAGGTAACTCCTGACCCTTATGCAGGAGGTTAGACCCAGCTCCATTAGAGAGATCTCCATGGAAAATCCATTATGTGAACATTCCATATTGGATTTGATTGTACTCCTAAAATTCTATTGAATATAACCATTGCAACCATTTCATCTATGTTATAATATTTATATTCTACATCCTAAACATTACCTATTATACCATTTTATGTACCTATTATTTAGTGGTTCTTTTGAGGTGATAATTGTTATGGCATTCTATGTAGTCTCAAAAGTATATTATATGTTGATGGCATATTCCTCGAGTTTTTCATATCAGACTTAGGTCTGATGCTTAGTTTTTGTTTTCCTTAAAATTCTTCGCATGCTCTTTCGACCAGCCTGAGAAATGTAGGTTTTCGTTGGTCATTTGTAGAGCTCGAGAGGACAAACTGGATGTTTCACCTATCGTAGTGTTCTTATTTCCATTGCATTACTATTGTATATATCAATAGTTGTGAGGACAAGTTGTTATAAATGTCTAGGCCGATGATAACACTTAGGTTTTATAACTTCGAAATTCTATATTGGAGTATACGTGTTGTACCGTTCATTTGATATTACATATTATCGTTCTGTTGTGAGATTATGATGTTGTGTTCTCTTCTTTCTTGTTCTATTTCGTTTTCCTTTAATTTTACCCTAACAATTCGTCTTTTCACCACTTGAGTGCTCGGCTTGTGAATAAATGGATGTATTAGTGTCAACATTTAGGGTCGAAAAGGTATATCGTTACGCTAGTTTTGTAAATAAATTACTATACTTATATCATTTCTAAAATAGTTTTAAAGAATAATAAAAAGATTTAAAAGGGGTTGGAAATTACTTAATGGCCAACTGTTAATTATTTAAGCTTTTTATTTGAAAACTAATCAACCATGCTTCACACTAAAAGCTGACGAAGTAGGCTTATCTATTTTTGAAAATTCAGATTGATGTCGAGTAGGAATATGTGCAATAGAGCTCTAACCTACCGGTTTCCTTTTTGGCCAAGGAATAGGAAAGTGGAAGAAACATGTTAATCATGTTGATTTCTTATTACTTATGGAAATAATCAATACTATACTTAACACTAAAAGCCAAGGAGGTGACTTATCTATTTGTGAGATCCGAGAATGAAGTGTTTAGACAAGCTTTCATATGCGACCAGTGCCCTAGCTTACTTGGCTTCATTCTTAGATGAGGAATAATGCAATTTAGAATGTCAAAAACGAGTTAAGAGTATGAATATTGATTTGTATAAGTAATTGTTATGACTAGATAACTGATTAGTCGATTATTGAACTTGGCCTAAAATGACTTAAGAAGATGTCAAAAGGCTTCGCAATTTCATACCAATAAGAACCCTCGGGGAGGAGTATTGGTACAAAATATCTCTAGCTTTTTCTTAATTCTAAAAGAACTAAAACAGAGTTAACCAGAAATTCATCGATTGGATTTAGAGAGTCCGATAAATGAAAGCGTGTATTTTTATGAGATGACTCAAATTCGTAATCACTTCAAAACCATATATGCTATCTATATTCTTGAAGTAGTTGTGAAGTGGAATGTTACAAAGTTGAACTATCTATCCTAAGGTTAAGTCTAAGGGAGAGGTCAGCGTTAACATTTCGAATGATGCTTTCGTGTAGGACTGTCTGTCTTAAGGATATTCCAAGAGAGAGGACAACGTTAGCATTCATCAAAAGACTTATGCAGGTAACCTATATGGAGGTTCAAGATCTTTTCAAGATGCTCGAATCCATGTAGCGATGCATGATATTTTCAAAATGATGGAATCCATTTGGGGATTCATGTATTTTTTGAGTGATGAATACTCGTGTGAAAGATCAGAACTAGCCTCAAAATTGGAAATGATTAAAACTAGAGTAAGATTCACCATCTTGAGTTTTACTTACTCATGAGTGCATATCAACTCTAGATTTAGAGTATATTTATCGATATGTTACATGAGGGTGTTATTGGTACTTGGTGCCATGTAGTTTATTGTTGGCCAGTTGTGTTGACATTAGAGTGTATCCTATCAAGAGATATATGATGCTCGAAAAGAAGTTTCCAATTCTTGTCATGGGGTTTGGGTTCAGCTTGATCCGAGGAGATTTCCATGGAATTCCTTACACCTAAGCATATAGTCCTTGGCGGTATTGATTAATACCTTTTGTTGTTATACCATTCATAGAGCAGCTATTTTATCATTTATCTTCTACACTCTAGACGTAATCTATTATACAGCGATATATTCACTCATCGAATGGTTGGTTTTAGTTTTGGGAAAAGCTGTTATGGTAATCTGTATAGTCTCAATAGGTGCTATTATATGTGACTATTATTTCTTGAGTTTCCCACGCTGGTTTACTAGACCGATCCAGATGTTATTTTCTTATAATGGTTGAGTCAGCCCTATGTGTGTTTTTAGATTTGGATATGTACGCTTTGAAGCTTATGGAGAGGAGCTGGATGTTTCACCAATTATAGCATTCTTATTTTTTTCCACTTTGTTACTGTATTGTATATGTCAGCATATGTGAGGATAGTTCCAGGCTGATGATAGTCCTTAGCTTTTGGTAACTATGAAATTTCTATATTCATAGTAACCCATTGTACTGTTCTTTTGATATTATATGTTATCATTCCATTGTGATATTCTGATATTGTGTTCCCTTGTTCCATATGCTATTTTATTTTATTTTATTTTATTTTTCCCTAACAATTTATCTTTCCTGCAGATGAGTGATTTGCATATGACTACCGTGGATGTATTAGTGTCGACATTTGGGGCTCAAAAAGTTAGGTCATAATAGATAATATTTGAGACCTTCCTAGGAGGACTCATCCAATGAATCCTCTCTTGCTTTAGGAATGTATATTTACGACATCCATTGTGGAGGTCTCCTTTATATTGTTTATATACTTCTTCAAGAACCATAATTGATTTAATCAAAAGTTCATCGACTTAGTTTTGAAGAGACCAGGGTCAGATAAGTGTATTACTTACAAAAAACCATTTCAAAACTGATACATGATTTCTATGTTTTGGAAGCGGTTATGAAGTGAAATCTTATCGATTTGAACTATTTATCATAAGGTTAGGTACAAGGGAGAGGTCAACATTTACATTTCAAATAGTGCTAGCATGGGTATGGTCTATCTTGAGGTTGATTCCAAGAGATATGAAAGAGTTAGTATTCATCGGACGATTTGTGTGGGAATCTATAGAGAGGTTCAAGATTGGTTCGAGTGATGAGGACACGTGTGTTGAAATGCCAAAATTGACTTCTCCATTGGATGCGGCTAAAGATAGAGTAGGGTGCACAACTATGGGGTTTAGCTAACCCATAAGAGTAAATTAACTTCATATTAGGAGATGCTTATCAATGTTTGTATCGGGAGTTGATGATATTCCATTCCATGAGTTCGAGCATTGGCAAGTTGTATTTACCTTATGGTATGTTTTATATAGAGATTTACAATGATCTGGAGGTAACTACTAATCCTTGTGCAGGAGGATGGATTTAGTTTTACCAAGGAGACCTTCACGAAAACCCATGATAGGAGTGCATCTTGGCCATTTTAGTTGCACTTCTAATATTTTTGTGTTTTGAACTACCAATAGCACAACTATTTTCTGATTTACATTCTTGACATTATTTATTATATAACCTTATGTACTTATTAGATGGTTTGGTTCCTTTGAGGGGATA
Source organism: Allium cepa (assembly GCA_030765085.1). Lineage (NCBI taxonomy): Eukaryota > Viridiplantae > Streptophyta > Magnoliopsida > Asparagales > Amaryllidaceae > Allium > Allium cepa. The sequence continues at coordinate 840,746,910 of CM060939.1, read as the reverse complement.
ACTGTTATGGTGATACAAAGGATCTGAAAAGTATTGTTATATGCTGACAGATATTTCTTGAGTTTCTCACATCATATTTTTTTTACTCATTGTATTATATTTGTCTTATTTCCATGGATGCTCTTTCGAGTAGTTTGAGAAAAGCAGGTTTACATCGATATTTTTTTAGAGCTCGAGAAGATGAGCTGGATGTTTTCACCCACTGTAGTGTTCTTGTTTCCACTGCGTTACTATTATGTATATATAAGCATTTGTAAGGACATGCTATTAAAACTATCCAGGCCGGCGATAGTATTTGGAATTATAATTATGAAATGCTATGTATTTTAGAGTGAAGATGTGTACTATATTTTGATATTATATGTTATCATTCCGCTGTGAGAGTTTGTTTTTTTGTTCTCTTGTTTGTTGTTTATTTTCCTTTTGTTTTAACCTAACAATCTAACTTTCAAGAACCTAGGTGCTCGGCACATGAATACTATGGATGTATTAGTGTGACATTTGGTGGTCAAAATGGCCGACTATTACAATTGACTTACATGTCATTCATTTATTTCTACATGTGTGTTTTAATTAGCCTATTTCTTTGTGACAACTCGCTTTTTCGACAATCAAACATTGGCACTGATACATCCATGACATTCACTTTTAGAGCACTCATATGTTGAAAAGACTTATTATTAGAGTAAATAAAAAGGAAAAGAGATAACAAGAATGATGATAAAAAAATAATTGATCTTACAACGAAAAAGTAGCATATCATATCAAAATGACATTACAAACTATCAGTCTAAAATAAATAGCATTTCAGAGTTTCAATCATAAGTACCATCGCTGGCCTAGGCAGTTATAACAGCCTGTCCAAACAAATGCTGATATATACATATGTATAACAGTAGTGCAATGGAAATAAAATATTAAAGTAGGCAAATGGAAGCTTTTCTCCTGAAGCTCCAAAGAATATCAACGAAAATCTACCTTTCTCTTATCGCTCGAATAATTAAGAGAAAGATAAAACCACAAGTCAAACATATATCTGGTATGAGAAACTAAAAAAATATATGATCAACATATAATAGTACTTTTGAGGCCACCAAAATTAAAGGAACAGTTTTCCCCTCAAAAGAATCAAACCCTGCTAATAATTGCATAAGGTAATATAATAGATAATGTCTACAGTGTAGAATATAAATTAGAATATTGCTATGCTGAATGCATCTCACAACACAACAATATTAAAAGTACAAATACAACCATTAAGGTTTATTCGCATATGGATTTTCTTTGAAGTCACCCACAGTGCATCGAGGAGGATCTCTTAAGAAGGGTCAAAAAATACCTTTCAAGCATTATATACTCTTGATAAAATATACCGTAAAGGAGAAACATAGTTGGTTCTGTTCCTAATATTAACATCGAAAAGCATATCTAGATTTGGAGTTGATATACCATTTAGGTTTTGCTAAACCCACTTGCTATGAGGCCCACTCCGTTTTGTGTCATTTTTCGATGACGAATTCACGTTTAGCATCTCTCACATGAGTCTTCATCACTCGAATAGATAACGAATTTCACCATGGATTCCAACACAAGTTGTCCGACGAATGCTAAATCTATCATCTCCCTTAGAGTCAACCTCAAGATAGACAATGCCCTCACTAGCATCATTTGAAATGTTAACACTAACCTCTCCTTTAGACATAACCTTAGGATAGATAGTTCAACTATATAACATTCGCTCCATAACCACTTCTAAAAAATAGAACTCATATAGATTAAGTTGGTTTTTGGTAAGTAAATATACTTATATGATCTTAGAATCATTAAAATTAAATTGGCAAATTTCCGGTTAACCGAATTCTTATTTTTTTTAGAAGTAAGAACAATATAACGGGGTCCTCCTTGGGGGATCCAGTATATATACGTTCTAAATGGAAGGGACGGTTCATATGAATGATTCCTCATTGAGGGATCTCAAACCATATAAATATGTGATACGTAAATACACATCCTAAGTTGATTTGGTCAAATTTGATAGTTGACTAATAGACTATCAAGCAAGAAATGAAAAAGATCGCATATAGAAACCGAGTCCAGTATGCTTATCACATGTTCAACCTTCTGAAATTATGCTACCCCTTTACAAGAGTGAAGATGTTAGGGTAGAACATTGTTCGCTTCTAAAGCCTACTTGAACATCATTCTTAACTCTTATGTATAGAATAAATCTACTTCGTCGGTTTTTAGTGCTAAAATGGGATTAAATGTTTTCCATATACAAGTAAACACACAAAGCATGATTAAGTCATATAAATAACTTCTACCCTCTTTTAATTTAATTAATTCTTTTATCAATTAAAACTTCTTTGTAAATACTTGAATACATATTAAAATACATTTACAAAAGATATGTACATGTATACTACTATTTGCCTATTCATTTTTACTTTCATCAATACTTAGAAATGTATCTGTATTCTTATCCCAAAGGTGTAAGAATATTCACAAATCTCTTAACAAGATTTCACATTTTCGACTGTATATATTTAAATGGTTTAAAATCAAGTGTTATTTAAACATCGTTTACTATAAACCCAAAACCATTATATACTTAGCATTATCTTTAAAAGACTTTTTTAAAGAATAAGTATATTTTTAAAACATTATTTACTATAAACCCAAAATAGTTAAGGGTCAAAACAAATTTTATTAAAACATTATTTACTATAAACCCAAAATAGTTAACAATTGGCATAATTTTTAAAACATTCTATACAAAGATCTAATTACATCTACACTTACTTAATAAGATAATGCATATTTCATTAATGTCTTATAACCATTCATTTAACTTAAGGTTATAATAAACAATTTTTATCACTTTTAAAAATTTACTTAACTTACTTTTCCTAGCTTATATATATAAATACTTTTAAAATACTTATAAATAGGTTTTAAATATCTATAGAAAATATTGCTTAAAAATATTTAAATTCAAGTTAACAAAAATCGATAAAAAGCATGTTTATGTTTTAAAGACTCTTCACTTAAATAATTCGTAAATAATTATTAATGATACATTTAAACTTAAAACCGTCTTTAAAATACTCTAGTTAATGTTACTAAGAATTACTAAAAGGATTGTAGAAAAGCACTTTATAATTTATTTAAAAACTTCTAGGAGGCATATTATAAAATGCATGATCTACATTTATTAAACCTTGTACTACATAGATTCATAATTAATTATTAAAAATATATTTATATCTAAACACACTTTTAAAATACTATTATCAACGATTCTAAACTCTCTTAATAAGATTGTAGAAAATCAATATATAATTTATTTAAAAACTTCCAAAAAGCATATTATAAAGAGCATGTTTTACATTTATTAAACCTTCTGCCACGTAATTCAAAATTAATTGCTAAATACATATTTAAACCAAAAAACACTTTTAGAATGCTCTAATTAATGTTTTTTAACATCCAAAAAAGAATTGTACAAAAATACTTCGTTTAAATATAATTCTAACCATTTAAAGTTTCAATTAGCAAATAATAGTATTTATAGAACTATTGTCAAAAGTTCTGAAACATGCAGAAAGTGTTTCAGATTCGAAGTGCGGCAAATTCCTGCTTATGCCACAAAAGCAGTTCAAAACACTTTAATGTTTAATTTATTTTCAACATGCTACCAAATGATTTAAGGTATAGATTCTACAATTGAAGAGCTCAAATATGCTTTAACGAAGAGGTCATAACAACCTCCTAAACCTTCTTGGCTAGCCAAGATCCCATCCACTCCATATGCTCAACTTTACACATCATTGCTTCACCCTTAAGGCTTCCCAAAGTACCTCCCTTCATAAATATCTTCTACGACATCATTGTTTTTTTTTTTTTTTTTGAACTGGTATTTTATATACAACAAATCATTGGGACAGCATATCCCATGTCAAATAAACGTTCGAAAGCAAGTTTCGAACTTGTGACATCCTGCACCAAAGCCGAATCAATTAACCACTTGGACAAAGGTGCTTGTCACCCTACCCAGCTAATTATAATTAGTGCAAATATTTGTGATTTCTAATTAATTTCACATTAATATATTAGGAAGCATAATAAATTTGAACAACTTTTATCGAGTAAAAGTTGTGTGTCGATAAAACAATTTTCTGTCACATTATGGTTATTTCTTCGAACTATTTATTGTTGTATAAATTTTTCTAAATTTTTGTTATCTTCATTTGTTGTTAATAAAAGGCTATGGTTGAATTACAGAGATGTATAATATTAGCCAATTTATTATTAAGATTGTTTTACCTTTTTGTTCACAGAGTACTATTTTTGTATACTATAGTTTGGACTTTATGATTGAGGAAGTGTACATGGTAATATAGTATGTAGAAAATTGAATAAATTGCTATTAATAAATTATGGTCGTTATACGTTAATTTTTTTTAACTTCTAACTAATATGTTCCCCCTTATTTTATGATTAAGTCCATGATGAAATTTTATTAACTTGGTTCTAAGTGGTATTTTAGGAACTACGAAGGTGCAATTTTTTCATGGGGCAGGAATGTAATGATTTGCAAATTTAAGCTTTTAATATTAAAGTAATTAAAGGAGGATTGGGTTTCATACTTATAACCTTTGTAAACATATCTCCAAGCTGATCAGTTTGATATATAATTTTTATATATTTGGAGTTATAATTCAGAAGATATTTATTTTACGAGTCCTAAAAATTTGCACATATGACCAATAACTACAGTATTCTAATTTTGTAATGAAATGTATGTTTAGTATAATGGTTAAGAGAGTAGATTTGGTCACCGGTTTAGTCCAATCCTTGTTCAAATTATTTATAGTTATATGGTGTGTGTATATATATATATGTATGTATGTATATGTGTGTGTATACATAAGGCAAGGTAAGTAAGATTCGCCTAGGGAAACATCGCTAAAGATGGCCAAAAGGGCAACAAAATGTCCGCTGTGCTTTTAAAAATATTGATCGGACACGGCAGCTTTCTAAACAAATGACTAGTAATGTGATGGTTTAACATATCACTTTTAACCTTACAACCAGGGTGTAGGTGCTCGCATCTGCAAAAAAATTCCCCTTAATCGTTTTATGCTCCATGTTTTCTACAGCTCTGCCTAGGGCATCCCTTTTGGTATGGCAGGCACTGTGTGCGAGCTTGTGCATATATATGGTTATGTATATGTATATGTATGTGTGTGCGCGTGCGTGTGTGTGTGTTCATTTGTGTATATGTATGCAGTTATGTTATTGGCCTGATTTAAGAAACTATAAATTTGGTAACCGTGCAAAAATTTGTAATATATAAATTGGTTATATACGAGTTATGTATGTATACATACAATATGGCGAATGTATTCAATGTACCATGGTTGTTGAAATTTATACGTATAGATTGTTTATGTATCAAATTGATGTATTATAAGAATGAAAAGTAAAAATCAACAACGCATTGAATGACGTAGATGTAAATTAACTCGTTTATTTTGGAACAATAATTCCCTACCGACATTGGGAATCAATCTTCTTTGTTTAAATGGTAAATTTCTAATAGAATTTCAAACATATTCATTTGTTACTCTTTTTGAATGATACATTTAAATTTCCTCTCACCCAAAATAAAATTTTTGGACCACAACATGTCTTCATCTATGTCTACATTCTTATCTCAATATATTCACTGTAATTTCATACCTTTGGAGAGCTATAGGAAAAATCCTAAGTTTTTCATAGCCTTCACCTGTCTTATTCTTACAAAAACTAAAATATTATACTTAGTATGAAAAGTATTATAGAATCAAAAGGAAAAATGGCGTGGAGTTCATTCAATAACGTATACATCTGGATTGTTGAAGCAACCTTGGTGTAGATGGAAGAGAAAAAACCATTCTTCATTAATTAGGAGAAGATTTTGTTAATCTTCATGTGAGGTGGATACTTATGTATCGTTTGTTAGATATTTTGATTTATATTTATATAATTGAGATTTATTTTTGTAGATTAAGATTTCATCTTTTGAATGATGTTTTAAAATTTGAAAATAAATGAACTTTTTCTTTCGATTTTGTTCGAGATGAGATTTACATGCTTCATCTAAGATTTTTGTTAGATTTACATTATTTCTTTTGGGTAGAGTATGAGATATATATAGAAGAGATTTACTCCATAAATAAGAGATTGTCAATTTATATGAACAATGTTTTGGAAATTATGTATATGAGATTTTTCATTGAACAATGTTTCCGTTGATTTAAATTTGATGTTTTATAATCTTGTTGAAAAATATTAAACACATACTTGTCATTGGAAAATTTTGTATTTTTTGATATATGATAAGTTATATTGATGGTTATTTTGAAGTGAAGTTGTTTAAGTACATTGTTATTTAGATGTAAAATAATAATGCTTTTGTTTTGAATAGAAATTTGACAAGAATTACCATTCTTGCCCTCGACCCACAATAGATAGTGGATTTATTCAATCACATAGTCCAGTGGCCTAGAATAAGGCACCCTTGTAGCAATCTGTTTTATTATATTTAAAGGTTACTCAATTGGGATTTTCCTATTTAGCTAGAGTCATTTTGGGGAAAGTGTAATGAAGGAATTTTTGTAACATATTATTATTTTGGAAAGATTATTATTGTTTTCGACATATATAAATAAAGTTGATTATATAATAGACAATAACAAAATGAATTTATACCTAAGAGAAACATTAGTCCTAAATATACCATTAGGCATGGATGTAATACATGATATGTTTTTATTATGTTGACCTAATCACATTAGATTGAGTATGCGATATCTTCCCATTTTTACCACTAGCCATAATTAATTATGGTTACTTGGTGATCGATGTTGTGTTACTACTATTGATTGGATTAGTGCCCTTTTGATGACTGGTGTTGTACTCCCATTATGGAATGATTAGCAAACATTTGATGAATTATATTTATATTGATGATGATGCACATAAGTATATTTGTGCATTATTTATTTATTTAATAATTGGGGTTTACATTGTACGTTGTTGAGGTGGAATGATTAAGTATGCTTTTATTATTGTGCCTTATATGATGACTTGTTGAGATTAATGAGTATCAATACTATTTTCTACTTCTACTATTTGCATTGGTTGCACTAGTTATAATGGTTTCATGATGCAATGGTTTCAATGTATTAACAAGTTTTTGGATGTAGGAGAAGAGTATGAAACAGAACTATGTGTGCTTAATTTCCAAAAGGTATACGTAAGCAGTCTTTTCTTTTGCAATAGCTATTGAGACTACGGCCGTAGTGTATAGTGTTAGGTGCTGTCCAAACATAGTTAAAACTTTTTTCTTTTTATTATTAAATATATATTCATACAGTTATGAAGATGTTTGTAGGAGCGAAGAGGGAATGAAAACATAGTTTCAGTCAGTATTATGGACTTCTAATGGTATACACATTTCTATACTCTGTTATACCATTGTTTTATCATTAATGAATTAACAATAATACATGTATTGAGATGCAAATTATTGCAATGATGGTGTAAAATAATTGTATTGTTAAGTTGATGTATATTCATAATGATGTTTAAATTTTGCTGCAAGGTTTCCCTTTATTCATTGTTTAGATGTTTAAAATTAGGGGTCATCACATGTTGATTCTTATTGAGTTTTTATGATGTTTAATGGCCATGTTTCTATTATTTGGTTACCCCATATATTGGTTATGTTATCTATGTAGAATATAGTATTTTTTGCTTTTACGTATTTCTTGGTTGTTGTTTTTTGCAATTTAGTGTGCTAATCCATATTCTAATATTAAAAATGAGTACAATTTCCTTCACCCTCAAGCCTTCCAGATTTTTTCCAATAGAATGCTACCATGTGCATTCTAAAGGTGAAAAGTCATGACCTTTCATTTTATTATTATCTATATTATGTCCTTTGCCCTAAAGCCTTCTCACGTTAAGAATCTCACTTCTTCATTTCAGATCCAAACATCTCTCCTCTTTAAAACCCTACCTACCCAAAATTTACATCTCCATTTCTTTTATGTCTGCAATCAATTTTCTTCATCATATCATGTTTCTAGTTTCTTTTCCTATTCAAACAATTCCCTGTACGAAAATTCCCCTAAAAGCTAAAAATCTTAGTTTTTGCAGAATATCATCATGTTCAAAGAATGGATGGGAAACTAAAAAATTTCTTCTTTATGTCACATTGTAGTTACCAGTTCCACTTTTTTATGTTTGTGTCACCTTTGGATGACTACGTTTGATAGTTTGAAAATTTTCTCATATCATTTGATATTCAATGTCGATTTTTTTCTAACTTTCTTTTACACTAAGGTTTTAATTATTGCAGTTTGAAATTTTCATTTGGCATAGCTATTCTGGTTCCATACAATGTACACAATTCTAATGTTGGACATTTTTTTAGAAATATTAATGGATTATATAGAAATCCAGTACTTGGTATCTCTCGAGTACCAATGTTAAAGTCGTTGCATAATCCAGTCATTTTCTATTTTCTATGAGTCGTATACAAGTTTACTTTACTAAACCAACAAGTTTGATATATAAAAGTTTAGATTTTTATTATATAAAGTGAAAGGATAATAGGTGTATAAGTAGATGTTTTTTTGTTCAAATATTCAAAAAAAATTCAGTTGCCATTGGAAAATGACATTGGTTCAAAAATTTACAAGGAGAAAAGTGGATTTTGGAGTTTAGGTCCAATCATTACAATGTAATTGAGGAAATCAATATTTATGCGAATAAAGAATATTACAAATAACATATTCTTTGTTTATTTTTACCTCCTAATTAGGTTGTTTTCAGGTATAAATTTTGTTATAAAGTATACAATTGATTTAGCTTTCAATTTTTTAAATCCAATTTTAAGATGATTTAACTTTGATAGGAGTTGATTATGTTTTATTTACCTACATTGGGTAGATCAACTTCTGATTAGATAACAGAAAAGATATATATTGCAATAAAGATTCCATTTATTCATGTCCATATTTCTAGTTTTCAATTTTTTTGCAAGTACTTGCAAGTCATGAAAGAAAAAAAAATTATTTTATCTATTGATTGGAAGTCTTCCATAATCACTGGCATTGAATATAATTCTTGTCATATTAAGTTCCAAAGGATTATATCGTGATGCCCCAGCTCTATACTCACACTAGCCAAGGACACTACGAGGTAATGCCATCGACTAGCACGAAGAATAAGGCTGTTGAGGAGCGACCATCTATGTAATTGATTTGAGCGAGTAAAGATATTCCAGATAGAATATCATGCATTTCATTTCAAGAGGAAATCTGACATATCCAATACAAACTCAAAGCTACTACACGGTGGCTATGTAGTCTTCGGAAACAAATACAAAATTATTATAACACAAAATCAGTCATAGATATGAATATATCACATAGAAGTGTACATCAACGTAGTGGTCATATCAGATCCGCTACATAATAAAAGAATAGGTACAAGTGCAAGACAAAGAAATATGTATACATCAAGGAGTCTCTATCTCGAATGTATAAAAGCAAAAACTACAAAGCTAAAGTGTTAGCAAAAAGTCAGAAGCTAGTCTCTGCTAAGAAATCAAGTGGAAGCACCTGTAACGCCTCGGTCTGACCCAAGTATTATTTAAGAAGAAAAATAATAAACGGATCATTCTAACAATAAATATCATATAAAATGAGATAGAATAAGAGATATGACAAAAATATATGATAACAATGAAAATCTTACAATATCTCAATTTTTCTCAAACACCCAAAAAAAAGTCATATTCTTTAGATTATTCACCAAACCACAAATATTGATAAAGCTTATCAATACAAATCACAAAAATTGGTGAAGCACAAATTCTAGAAATCAATAATTAGAAATCTAGAAAACATAAAAGGGGGAGGCCTATCACAAAAAAGGATACTATCCCATGGGTCACTAACCCATAAAAATCTAGGGTACAGTCCCCACTTGGGGACCGATAGCTGGACATCAACGCATATAAAAAGATACGCCCCATGCAAAACCGAACATCGGCGCACCTAAAAAGATACGCCCCATGCACATAATTATTAAGTCAAACATCGATGCACCTAAAAAGATACGCCCCATGCACCAACTCATTGAGTCGATTCTCCACGAATGGTCAAAAGAACATGGGTCGTTAACCCTTTAAAATGAGACGAAGCTCCATAAAATAGGGGTATAGTCCCCACGTGGACAAAATACATCGCATATCGCTAGTCTAAACCATAAAATGATCGTTGTTGATCAATAAGAAGTGTAAATTACACCAAGCCAATAAATAAATGAGTTTAGCTTCATGTCCCATAACCACTTACTTAACTTAAATGTTTACAAACAAATTTTAGATTTCCACTCAAAAATTGTCACATGAGTTCAATCGAACAAGTACAAAAATTAACCGACGAAGTAAACGTAAGCGTTTCATACAACTTATTTTACTAAGTCGTTTAATTAGATTTCTCATACGAATGAGGTAACGGTTTGTATATACTAGTAGATTGGAAAATGGTTTGGAAAACGAGTTCGGTATCAAATATAGTGTTGAAATCGTTTTTGTGAAAGAGTTTGAGTATTTACTACTAGCATAGAAACCTTTGTATTTTTAAATGACAAATCACAGAAATGATTGTAGAAACAATCTATCTCCAAAAATTCACATACGAAGACGTGAATCAAAATCATAAAAATCGATATCAAATCCATCAAATGGATATTCCCAAAAATCCATAGGAAGAAGTCATCAAAGTCAACAATACGTGATAACAACTAACCAGATCAACAAAAATCGATTAAAACGGAAATCCACTCAAAAATAGACGATTTGGCCGAAATTAACAACTTCGGACATCTGGTGATTTTCCCAGACGTCTGAGCTGAGAATTTGGAGATTTTCTTCCAGATTGCCTAAACGTCTGGGAATTTACTCAGATGTCTAAGCTAAAGCTCAGGGAAATTTTTTGCCTACGCCATGAATGGCCAAATCATCTCCAAAGAGATCGAATGAGCAAGGATGGCCAGGGATTTATGCCAAGCGACAACCCAACCCTATAGACTCATCAATACACTCCTAACAACTTGTCAAAACATTCAACGTATGATTTTCATAGATTTTGACTTCAAAATACCAAAAATCGGAAAATTCACCAAACCAATTCAATTCAAAAGCAAATGAACATGAAATAGATGTTAGTAATTCATAGCTAACAACTATTAAAGGTATAGACATAGATGTGAGTTCAAGAACTCACCTTTAAACCCAAATATAATGAATGAGAAGATGCTATATTAGATTATAGGATATTTCTAAATTAGATTATAGGATATTAAATCAACTTCTCTTCAACTTCAACTCTAGAAGCTCCAATCTATGATCATAGGTAAATATTTTCTAAATTAGATTATAGGATATTTCTGAAAATTGAAGAGTAATTGAGATAGAGAAGATGAAGAGGATGCTTACCTAAGCTTCTCTTTGATTTCTAACTTGGACTTGAATTTCCTAATAAAACTAGGGTTTTGGAATTTTAATTTCCTATCTTTTCCCCCATTTTCTTTAGCTTTAGAGCGTTAGAATATTAGAAATGAAATGGATGAAGAGTAAAGGAGTTAAGGGTATTTTGTAGAAGAGTTTGGGTTAGTGGGCTAGAACCAAACCCAAAGCCCAAATGAAAATTCCAAAATTCTAACCAACTCCAAACATATCGATGTTTATACTCAAAAAGATTGTAAACTCTATTTTGAACTCAATGAAAATGGTCTCGAGTCCAAATTCGACAGTTTACAAAAAGTAATATTTCAGACTTTAATCCGACTAACGATGCTATATTTAAATAAAACATTTAAATATACAATCGTAAAAAATGCGGATTGTTACATATACTTAAATATGTAATCCAATACATAACTATGTAGACCAAATAGGATTTTAAATATTCTAGGATAATTTTGGAACTACAGAGTAACAAAAATATAATTATGGACATATAAACATTTGTTTGCAATTTCCATACCATTTATGAATTACTAATACTATACTTATCAAGTATCATGCTTAAATGCTTATTACATATAAGCTGATGTTAGGTAAGAACATTCAAATGATATTTCAGGTCAACAAGGATTTATGGAGTTCGTCATATAATGCTTTACGCTATCCACATGTTAATGTATTGTCATATATATATCTCTTATCCGTTGTTTGTATATTTACCATATATGGTCATTTTTTAGGAATGGAATATGCCATCACAAAATGTGGAATATCTCACGCAAAATTTAGATCATCTCCTGTTTGATTACCTATTATACTTATAAATCTTGCTATAATTTTCCTAACTATATTCTGTTTATTTATATTATTTTCCTAACTAGGTATAAAGAATGATTTTTTTTTCTTTCCATAGAATATATGAATCCTTTAGCAAAAGCCAAAATATACACTTATTAACTTTACCTACTTTAACTTAGTCAATCAAATAAATTAGCTATACATTTTGGATTTGTACACTTTTGACTACTGTTTTGGTCAATTAATAAGTGACCATGTTTGAATTGATATGTTATACACAAAATATAGTTAGAATTTTGACTTATTTCACCACTTAGAAAATTTAAAACTAATCTTCATTTTTTTAGTCATGCATTCTTTGCCTATTATTGTCTTTTTAAATAATATTGCATCGAGTATGAAAATTGGTAGTGCATATAGCCTTCATTTAACGTGCAACCATGAAATACATACACTTTTCATGCCGTACACATATGTAAAGTTGAGCAATATTTGTGCGAATGAGAATATCACATGTAACAAGTTAGTCGTTCAGTTTCTTCCTCCTTATTGGGTTTTATTTAGGTATAAATTTTATTATATATTAATACATTATTTTATCTTTTAATCTTTTTAATTCAATTTGAAGGTAACTTAAATTTGATAGGAGTTGATTGTGTATTATTTATTTACGTATGTTGGGCAGGATCTACTTTCGCTCAAATAATAAAAAAAATTACTACAATAATGATTCCATTTATTTATGTCCTTATTTCCAGTTTCAAGTTTTTTTGCAAGAGCATGCAAATCATAAAAGAAAAATAAATTGTTCAAACTGTTGAGTGGCTTTCTTCCATAATTGCTAGCATTAAATATAAATCTTGTCGTATTAAGTTTCAAAGGATTATCTTAAATATGTTATCTAATATATAACTATGTATACCAAATAGGTTTTTAAATATTCTAGGATAATTTTAGCACTAGAAAGCAGCAAAAGTATAACTATGGACTTATAAACATTTATTTGCAATTTACACGTCATTTATGGACTACCAATATTATACTTATCAAGTATCATGTTTAAATGGTTACTACATATAAGTTTATGTTAGAGGAAGATAATATAATGATATTTAAGATCAATAGGGATTTATGCAGTTCATTATATAATGCTTTATGTTATCTGCATGTTCATGTATTGTCATATATATCTCTGACCCTATTTTTGTATGTTTAATGTGCATGGTCCTTCTTAGGAATGGAATATGACATCACAAATTGTAGAGTATCTTATGCAAAATATACACTAATTAATTTTATATACTTCAATTAAATAAATTAGCAAAACATTTAGCATTTTTACACTTTTAACTACTATATTGGTCAATTAATAAGTGAACATGTTGGAATTAATATGTTGTACACAAAAAAGTAGTTAGAATTTTGACTTATTTCACTCGCTTACCAAATTTAAAACTAATCTTCATTAGTTTTGTCATGCATTCTTTGCCAATTTTTGTTTTTTAAAATACTACATTGCATAAAATTTGTCTATATTGGTAGTGCATATAACCATAATTCAACATGCAACCAAGAAATACATACGCTCTTCATGTCGCACATATATGTAAAGTGAGCAATCTTTGTGCAAATAAACAATACTACAAGTAACAAATTCATTGTTTATTTTCCTCCTCCAAATTATTTTGTAGTCTATGGTTACGCTTTCTAGTCTAGTGACTCGCTTTTCTAAATGCTCATGAAATATTCTAAACAAACGAATAAGCTATTGGCTATTTCCCGAGTTTAGCCTAGGTTAACGGAAATAGCTAGAGGGTTGGTTAGAACTGTCTGCTAGTTATCTTTTAGGTATACATTTTTATTATATAGCATATCGTTGATTTAGCTTTCAATTTTTTTAATCCAATTTTAAGCTGATTTAAGTATGATAGGAGTTGATTGTGTTATATTTACCTACGTTTGGCAGATCTACTTTCAAATAGATAACATAAATGATAACTTTAGTGCAATAAAGATTCCATTTATTCATGATACATTTATAGTTTTCAATTATGTTGCAAGAACATTGTGATAACCCATGATTTCAAACCCAATTTAGATGTGATAATCTTTTTAATAAATTAATTAAAATTGATAAAATTAATATTTTAAACAATAATAATAAATGGGTTGTAAATATATATTGATTTTTTTATAAAATTAATATATACAAGTGGAAATAGATTTGTTAAATTTATATGTACATATCAATTTCTCAAGTTTATAAACACACAATGCGTTTAATTTGGATCGAAATATAAGTTATAAATAAATGTTGACATGAATTCACTTTTGAATATTTATTAAAATCTAAAGCTTATTTATATAAGATATATACACATTACATTTTATATATATATTTCATAATTTCATATACATAGTTTAAATAAATTTATAATTAAGAAAATCACATTTGTAAATCATTAATTAAAACATTAAAACACTTGTAAATAATTTGATGTATATGGAAGACAGTTGTAACTTATGTTCATATGTGTAAGATCATTAGAGCATTAAAGTGACAAATGTCATTCTCTTGATTTATTAAGTTTAAAGTTAATAAAAAAAGATTTTTTTTTATTTTCAGCTGAGAATTCCTTTATTCTCTTCAACAAAATTGAATACAAATAAAAATAAAAGAGAAAGAAGTAAAAATTGTAAAACCTGAAAATAGGAAGAAGAAGTAAAATATGAAAAACAAGAAGTTAAAAAGAAAGATTAACAATGAGAGGCAAGAAGCAACAAGATGTAAACTTCAACAAATCAGCAACAACAGATTAAAATTCAAAATGCACTAGGAATTTCAACAGCAGCTAGATTTATTCAACATGCAGAAGAAAATTCAATAAGCCAGGAAGACAAAATTTCAGTTTCTATCTTCTGCTCTGTTCCTTGCTTTTATAAGGTGAGTAGACTTGTACTTTAATTAGGCTTAATCCTGGTAAAATTAATGCTTATGAATAAACCATTGAATAACTTTGTGGAAATTGCTTGCATGATGAGATTATGTTTGTATACGCAGATATATGAATATGTATACCTGTATGAAACCTCTGTTCTTGGTTACAGGATTTTAAATCAAGACTAAATTTAATTTCTCTTTTTTTTTTACAGTGGAAATTAGGCTAAGATCTTTAGTAGGAAATGACCCTAGATATGTAGTTTCAATTCTAAAAAGAACCGTGATACAATATGATAAGTCTTCACAGAACCCAATACTGCAACTCTGATCCAAAAGCTCCAAAGACAAAGCTCCCAAAACTCCAAGCTCGGTCCACCATCAAGGTTGCACAAAGATAAGGAAGTCCGTTCGTGGACTCAAAAGACTCCAAAATGTATCAAACGGAAAGCTACCAAACGATATCTACTACCCGACTGTCTGGAAAACCAAACTCTAGACTACCGGGTGCCCATTATTTTTCCACACGGGCAGTTTAGAGTTGGGTTTTTCAGATAGTCATGTTTAGTAGGTTATCTGGAGCTAGTTCAGTATTTGGATCACAACTGTACTTGCTTATCTTTGTACATCGTTATTGGAAGTTCGAGATATTTCTGGATTGGTGCTTTGGAGATGGAGATTACTGATGCTGGAGTTTCTTCCTTAAAGCCTATTGGAGTTATTGTTCCGCTGTTGGTGTTATCTTTTCTTTCCGCTGCTATTATCTTGTCTCATATCTCTGATGTATATTGATATTCGTTGTATCATTCGTTGTATCATTCTGTTGTTTCAGATATTGTATCAAATGTTGTATATTGATATATTCTTTTTCTTCCGCTGTGTTATTAAATTAATGTGTTATAAGCTCCGGCGAACCAGATTCGACGTTTGGATCTACGACACTTGAATACGAGTGTCGTATTCGGTGCCGATATTCGAAGGCCAAGCAAGGATAGTTACAGTCATGACGAGGGTATCGGCGAAGTTTGGAGCCGGTCAGTGATCAGTGATGACCGGTCGAAGTGGAGGAAGAAGATCTGAGTATTTTCTTGTGTTGTTGGAAGATTGAGTTTTTGTTTAAATAGTTGCTGCGTGGAATTGAGAGGTCAGGGAGCCTATGGAGCTCGGTCGTGATGAACAGAGATGGACGGTGGCAAGATCGTCGATCAGAAGAGGGCATGCAGGTGCACCATATCATTGTGTGCACAGTGGGAAGATGAAGTGGTAAAGAACGGTATTGGTTTGGGAATTTATTGTCAGGATCAGGATTTTGTGCAAAGTGGGACTGGAGTTTGTGGGGTTTGTCTCAAGTAAGCCCTCGAGTGATTTGAGGATGATTTTGTTCTAGACTTTAAACTTAAAATTTGAACAAGATCTTAAAAGTAAAGAAGATGTGGATTTCTCGGGTTAAAACTCGAGCAATTTGTGGGTTGAACCCGAGGCAACTTCATAAAGAAAATTTTAAGAGTTTAAAAAAATAATCAAAACAAGGTTTTGAATTTTTAAATAATTATTTTTTTAAAAAAAAAAAACTCTTGTAAATTTCTTTTATATAAGATAAGTGGTTATTAATATTTGATTTAAAGGTTAAGTATAATTAAGCACTTAATTAATTATAGAACTAGAGATGAATTAACTTTGTACATTTTTTTTTAAAAAATTATTAATTAATTTATGATGGTTAATTAAAGTTTAATTACTTAAGTGGAGTGATTTAAAAATTGTTAAAAGTTAATGAAAGAACATTAACTAGGGATTATTAAATAATTAATCAATGTGATTAATTTTTAATAATTAATTAGATTATTTAATTTAGGATAATCATTTGTGGAATTATTTAAGTATAATTATTTAAGGTAACTAATTACAGGAATTAATTGCTTAATGTAATTAATTAAATTAGGGTGATTAGTTTAAGATAATCACTTGATGATTTGTTAAGCATAATTACTAAATGTAATTAATGAAGTGCAATTACCTGGTGAAGTAGTTGATAGGTAATTACTGGATGTAATTAATTAAGGATTAATGTAATTAATTAATAAATTAATAGGAGTAATTAAAGGTTAATGACTACAATCATTTGAGGATAATTAATTTGTGTAATTAATTATGGATAATTACATAATGTAATCAGGATAATTAATCAAGAATGATTAATTAAGATTGATAATTAGGGAATGGTTAATTAATTAGATTCAAAGTTATCGATGGTTAAATAAGCAAGAATTGAAGGAATAAATTTAATTTAATTTAATTAGAAATGGTATGACAAATTGACCTTGCTTATGAATGATTGGATGATGTTTTCTGCCTTAGATTAGTTGGTATCTCTGATATTTGATTCATGGAGCTATGTGATATGTTATGATTGGCTTAAACAGAGATAATGAGAATTTCTATCAATTATGAATTGCTGTGTTAAGTAATATCCTGTAATTAAAATTAAATTGTATTTAAATGGATATCTTGGGTTTAGATGGTATTGAATTCGAAGAGACCGGAGTCGGGTATTAGTAAATACCCGAAACCACTTCGATTCTTTATAAATTGATATGTGAAATCAATAGGCTGTAGAGGAATGATTTAAGTGAATTGCATAATTTATTCTAAGTTTGGGTACCTAGAAATTGATGTGAGAAATCCGTGATATCTATAAAAAAAATTGAAATTGTATATTGATGCAAGTTACCCGGGTACATATAAGCTGTATAATTTTGTATTCCTTGTTAGATGAGTTTACTCACGCTGGTTTCCAGCCTGACCTGGGGGTTACTTTGATGTAATGCTCGGGTCAGACCAAGTATTACAGCTTTTCAGGTAAGGACGCTCTGGAGTTCAGGAGGCAAGCTGGAGCGCAGGAACGTACGGAGTGATTTCCGCTGTGTATATTATTGCTGATTAGCTGGGACATGTTTTTTTCCAATCTGTCCTGTGTTGTGTAATAGTTGTTACTCTGATGTAAAAATGTATAAGTGTATTGATACAGTTCTTCTTTGTAAGACTGATATTATTTATTATTATATTTTGATCCGTTGCGAATGTGAGGTTTTCTATGTTTTGGTGTTTCTGTTTCTTCTCCTTCTTCTTTCTCTTTCTTCTTTTCTCTACCTATCTGGAATTTTCGGGATCGAAATTTCTGGGTCATTACATTTGGTATCAGAGCCAGGCTAAGCGAGAACCTTGGCTCTGTTGGATTACTCATTAAGGATAGGGTAAGTGGTACCCTAGAATGAGTTGAATGTATATATATATATGAGAGAGCGTACTTGTTATTTTCTTATATAAAGATTTTAAATGGTTTTATATAAGATTATGTTTTGATACATAAAGCAATATATCTTTCTAATAAATATTAAGGCAATTGGTTGTTAAATTTTTCGAATTAAATTAAGGGTAATAGAATACAACCAAATTGAAATTTAAATTGAATAAAGATAAGTTTGAAATGGATTCAAACTAGAATTGAGATCTTGAATTGGAAAAGAGTTTCATAATAAGATAATAATAAATTGGAATTCTGGTATGATAATCTGGGTTATTATTAAAAATAATTGTTGTGTTTAATAATAATTTTTTTTAAGGAGGTAACCTTTAAATAAGCATGACATGTAAATTGAAGTGGGTTTCAAACTGTGAAGTTCTGAATTCTAAATTTAAACATTTGAATTGGTTTCAAAATGTTAAAGGAAATTATATTATTCAAACTATTTTGAATATGATCTTATTTCAAAATAAGAAATGTTTGAAAATTTTAAAGAGAATTTGTTTTGAATTGAAACCAAAGGTGGTTTAAATTTTAAAATTTGGCTTGGTGAGCCAAGAAGTAAATATGAATATGTGTGGATATACTTAAATATTAAAGTTAGTTTGAAATAAACTCTAAATATTGAGTTTTAAATTTGGAATAATGTATGATACCCAAAGTGATAAGTTTTTTTGAACTTAATTAGTAGGAAGATTATTTATGAGAAGTTCAAAATTTGAAATGGAAGTTCAAACTGGGTAAGGTTGACTAAATTAAGTGAATTGAGTTTAACTTGGGAAAAGTTAAATATGTTGGAATGTTCAACCTGATTCGTAAATTTTAAGATGAAATTAAGATTTAACTTGGGAAGTTAAATGGTTGATTGTAATTGAGAGTTTGAGTGATCTCAAATTGGGTTTAATATCTAGAAATTGAATATGAATGGATGTTTTAAAATAAATTAGATGATATCATCCTATTGTTGTTAAAAATCTTTAAGCTATGAATTGGAATTGTTTTAATAAATGAGAGATGGAGTATGGTAATCCATTGTTGAGATAAAAGGAAATTAAACTTTAATTAAATTAAGGGTATGGAATTACCTTGAACTAAAAATTTGAGTAATTGAATTTGTAAATTAAAATTGTTTGAAATTGTAACGTCCCGCCTTTTCGCACGATTTAAACCGACACCCGTGCCAGTTCAAACCATACGGAAGGGCGGATTGTTATGGGGTAAAATAAGAAAACAGAGAAGAAATAAAACAAAATAGAATCTCACAGCGGAAGGATAAAATATAATAATAAAATATAGTTTATATAACTGTTTACAAAACATTTGCTTCTTCTTTATGCAATTAAATATCAGAGTTAACATACCAATAATATCAATGCAGCGGAATTAAATGGTGTAGTGGAATAATATAGTAGATACTAGTAATACTACAAATCTTCGTCTTCGTCCTCCGGAGCTAAAATTTCAAATCCTGAAACGCTCGAACTAACCCGAGCGAATTGAAAAGACAAAACACTCGAGTCAGAACTAAAAGATCTTATGTGAGTTAAATTAACAGAAATAAATATGAGTGCAGTAACTCAAGAGATGCTCGGGATTTACATCTCCTAAGGATCCGTTAAACTATTTACTATGTAGTATATTGCGCTATTATAATAGTGTCTAATTGTAAAATAAACTTACTTTTTAATAGCGTTAAGGGGTTACCCATATAGCCCTTAACACAGAATATATTCCCATAGTCTATACAGTACCGTAATCTCCCCCGTACTGGGCGTCGTCATAGGGCACTCCATAGGTATGGTACAAAACAAAACTTGTAGTAAAGGCTCGGTATGGTAGGTGACACGGCACAACTAGGCAATGCCAGGGTAGATATACCAATTGCTATCCGGGCTGGTGGAAACGCGTAGCCGCAGTTACCGCCCACCTCGAACAAACTCCCCAAATCAAAAATAGAAGTGGCCACTGAAATCCAAAGTTAAAGTATAATATCGAAGAGGAGCGTACGATCAGAGGTATGACCTCATTGGCCCGAGAATCACTCCTGTTTTAGCCACCTTATGCCAACTCACGGGAGTCGGGTTCACGTATTTACCTTACAGGAAACTTCGCCACCACCTACTTCATTCTGGAATCTCCACCGCGTACACGGTTAGTCAAAGTGGTTTTCGGTATCGACAGAGAGTATGTCCATATCCGATCCCGGTCTCTTTGCCAACCCATCGTTATTATAACAACGCGGTCATTTAAAAATAGTTTATACTTTAAAACCAGAATAAAAATTTCCATTTCAAAACTATGAATACGATATCAATTTAAACCCAAAATAATATGATATCATTTTATCTCAAATATAATTCTTTTCCAAAATCATGCTGGTTTAAAATTTAAAATATCTGGAAACCAAATATTTGAAATATACTTTCAAAGCATAATATTTCGAAATTCAAAATTTTAAAATCATAACTTCTAAAACTTGAATGGTTTGGATATTCAACGAATGTAAAATAAATGGTTTAACTTTAAAATTACTTTGTAAAGAAAAATAATTTCCATGGCTTTTCAAATATATTTCTTTATTTAAAGTTTAAACCATAATTTAAATATCACTTCAAGTTCCAAAAACCCCTTCAATTTCTATATATATATCCATTTGGAGTATTAATATTTCACAACTAAAGTTGGATTTTCTTCTTTCAACAATTAATATTCTATTATTTAGTCTTGAATATTCATATAAATTCCATAAATAAAACTCCAATTTCTAGCAATTAAATATTTTCTCAAATTTACTTTATACTAGAATTTTCATTTTTAACTCATCTTGGAAAATCCAGTTATAAATATCATACCTTAAAATTTCCAGACTTAAACATATAAGATAAATTTCCAAATTCCATTTTCTCAATTTTTTTCATTTTTATTCAACAGGTTTATACACAACTTAATTTTCAAATTTTTAACTTCATATGTATATATATCGAAGAATAATATTTTATAAAATATCAAAAATCAAATTTTTATAAACCGTATCCCATCCAAACCATAGAATCACTTTAAAATAATTTATATATAGACCACGGTGCCTGTATATAATTTTCTATCCTATGGTCAAGTGATATGGATATTTATCATTTCAATCCGCAATTTAAAAATAAAATTTTGCGGTTGTATATCATTTCAAACCACAATCCCGAATGAAGCGAAAATTGCATGATAACTTGCAGTTTAATGATATAAAATAAAACATTCATTCATCAACATCATCCATCACCCAAATCACAATCATCATCCAATAATAATTCAATATCAATATATATCTGGTAATATATATCAGGTAATAACTGGCGGTTATATTCAAAAATAAATTAAATCAACTATTAAACTAACAGTTTATATTTAGTAATAAATTTTATAACTGTTTACTAGCAGTTCCTATGCAAATAAATAAATTCTAACTGTCAATTAATATGCAATAAATAAAATAAAATAACAGTTAAATTAAATAACGCAATTTAGCAAATATGATGAACAAAACATGCCAAACAGTTACAAATAAATTTCTACTCATATCTAAAATAAATTTAACAAACATAAAAACTTTTAGAAGTTGTGAGTGGGTCAAAACACTCACCTTTTGAATTTAAATCGAATTTAAATCCGATTTAAATCCAAAAATTCGATGGTCTCCAAATCTGTCCAAACCAGCGTCAACAGATCCAGAATTTAATTTCGATCCTAACAAAAAAAAATTCGCGTGAAACGGATGTTGTATGGGAAAGTTACTCGATTAAACTCTTGGAAATTTAATCAAAACAAAATAAAATAAATAAAGAAAACAACACTCACGTTCAAGCCACGTCAGCATCACTTTTCTTCCATAATCAGAGAAACGAACGCATGCTACAGGAACCCCGAGACTTCAGAACGCACGCCCAGTCAACGACCTCCTTTGACTGCGTTTTGCCACCGCCCCTCACCAATATCCATCGAACGAACCCCACCATCGCTTCTATCAGGACCGGCCGCACCTCCCTTCCAAGTCCGGTTGCCTATGGGCTCGCCGCCGCCGCCCAATTATATGCATGCCGAAGCCCTAATTCGCGATTTCACGAAGATCTAGCCGTCAAAACTTCCACATAATAGCACCGATGAACAACGCTAGGGACCCTCTATAAAACCCAGAAATATTTTCTCGATCCGACGAAGTTTCTTGCGGTGATGATGAACGGCCGAAACTTCATCGATTTCTTCTGGTCAAACCACATACCAAAACGAAAAACGAGTTGTACCAGCAGATTACGTATCTCGAGAACTTTAACATATAATTTTTAGGGATTTTTCTGAGGTGCTTGAAATTTCACTTTTGATTTTGAACTGTAGATAGATCTAGGTTTTGCAACCATTGAGGAAGAGAAAGAGATGAAGAAAATGAACGCATAGACAAATGATAGAAGATGGAGGCTAGGGTTTATAATCGTCTATTTATAAGTAGGGTTGGATTGGAGTAGATAGACCAAATAGACGAACGTACGGAACAAACTATGGCCCAAAAAACCCGTTCTAACCCCGGAACGAAATATGTTAAACCCATATATCCAGATAGGTATTTTAAAATATTCTGAACGCGATGGAAAAAGTTTCACGTCCAAATTTGATTGTATGAAGAAGTTATGCTGAAAACAAAATTCCCAAATTGATTTCAAATTGATTTTAATTAAATCGATTTCAAGGCGTTTCGCGTCCGTACAATCAAACGACAGGTCCGATCGATACGAAACTTGAAACCCTACAATAATTCACCGATACGGATCCGATGAAACTGGTTTCGTCGAAATCCGAGTCCGTGGCCAAAATGGCTATTTTTATATTAATTAAATAAATTAAAATAAATCATAAAAATCCAATTTTATATTAAAATTCTAAAATTGACCAAATTTTACCGCTTATATATTTCTTAATGAATTTAAATGATTTAACAAGTTTAGATGTGAATTAAAAGTTGATAAGTCTATCAATTGCAGTGTTAATTTCTCCACTTCCTTATATTTAGGAATTATAAATTAAATTCTCAAAACCCATTTATTAGATTTTCAACTTTTATATTCTCACCCTTTTATCCAAAATAAGGATGCCACTAACATTGGTTCATGATTTCACATTATTATCCTCAAAGTCCATTTTAAATTTCAATAACGTAATATTTAACCGTTAAATTCCATTTTATTATGCAATAAATGCAATTGTTGAATTTGATACTCTAATTAAATTTATAAATCCTGCTTTCTATAATATATATCAAAAAATGGTCCAAATATAAATAGAATTAGCATTAACTTCATCTTATAGAATTTACTACTTCAATTACAAAACAAATCTACGCTACTGTACAATTTAAATCAATTTATTGTAATTGAGTCTACATTAAATGTTATAAATTATAAATTGGAACCTCAATAAATTCATTTATTGATTTAAAAATCTTTCTATTCAGTAAATAGACATTTTATGGGTATAAATAACATTTGAATTATAATACATTTCATTAATGCATGCTTCATTTCTTGTAAATTCCCCTTTTATTAACTAGAACACATTAACACAACAAAATAATTAATTTAGATTTATTTTAATCGATTTACATTCTTAACTTAATATACTCAATAAATGGTTAACCTAAATAATTGTTACCCTTTTACATTCAAATTCAATCACAACCATCATTAACAACAATGTTGCCATAGATTTAGATTTAATTAAATAAATTAGATGAATAGGTAAAATTTTGTAATTATCCCAATTGCCAAATATATATGCATAAATTACTACTTATTATTATGAATTTCATTTATTAATTTACTAGTTGCCTTTGTCATCTTATTTCCTATTTACTACCAAACTTCCTACTTAGTTATCGTTTATCAATATATACATACCTAGGCAACTCAAGTTCTTGTCCTTTCTGTTATTTCAATTAAATCGGGTATGCACAAATAGATTGTTAATTAACTTATTCCTACAAAATTATTTACATACATTCAGTTCCAAATTTTATAGAATTAAATTCTAATTACTTACCCCTTAATCCAACAATTATATATTCTATCCAACATGCATTTAAATCTTTTTATTTTAAATAAATTTATTCAATGTTGACATCTACTAAATAAAATTTACTTTCATTTATATAGTTGCAATTCAATTCAGTTATTATTTCATTAATACTATTTCCGCTTTATATCTTCCAGTATTAATTTCACAAACCAATTTAATCAACAAATTATAACTTATAACCACAAACGCCAATTTACGTTATTTCAAATCTATTGCCATATAAACATTTAAAATTGTTAACCTTAAATTACAGTTACTATATCTAATTCCTACATTTACTCAAATAAAATCTTAAGACTTTTATTTCATTCTAAATTAGATTAGAAATCATATTAAATTAACTCATTTAGTATCATCAAATTTAACGGGTCGTTACACTCTCCCCCACTCAAAACTTTTCGTCCCCGAAAAGGAAAAAGAAAAGAGAAGGAAGAATTTAATAAACAGTACATCTTATTTCAAATATTAACTTATAAACAATAATTTACTAAATTTATTACCTTATATAAATATACCCGTTTTATAATCATTATATCCTTTTATACTTAAATAATAAAAGTTTGGAAAACATTTTCAACATAATTCTAAGTCCAAAATTTTCGGAAAATTTTGGCAGTCTCTTTTGTACGGAGAGACTCTAGAGAAAATATAATATCAAAATATAACAAATATCATATATAATATTCAAACTTAATATATCCCAACCCAAGAAAAAATATATATATACAAAATAGCGCTATAAACCGTAATTCGAAACGTACCTATTTGTCGGGCAATTTACGCTTATTATTATGGAACCAAAAGCAGTAGCAATTGTTTCCATAACCTGTATTTCACTTATAAAAATCCAAAGGTTTAACTATTTATATAAAGTGAAATATTTTCATAGTTTCTACTACTAACAATAATCAATACACAATCATCGATTTCAACAAACAGCATACACAACAAAACAAAACAACCATTCAGTCAAACAAGCAAATAGTTGTTCGGGTTCAAACTTGAAATGGTACGGAATGAAAAATAACCATCCAGTGCATCATTTACTCAATAGTCTTAGATGGGACAGAATTAGATTATTTACTCATCCAACAACTTCAAATTTCCTTACCCAACCAACCATAGATCAAACAATATCGATTTAAACCAACAAATCAATTTAACTTATTATAAATTTATATTTTATACATTAACAGTTTGATCTTTTCATTCATATAACAGTTTATCTTTTACTTTCATTTATTTTCATTTATTACTTACAATTATTTATTCAGGTCATGCAGATTTCTTTTATTTGTATTATATTTAATACACTTCTCAATTTCAATCATTTATTAAATGCTTACATTTATATTATACTTAATTATGGCAACCCTTTTTAATTTCACTTAATTCATAACTTTATAACATCCATTCTTATAAGCAAGTATTTTATTAATTCTTTAACTAGGGTTTACAGTCATTTATTTATATTACATACTTTCTATTATATTAAACTAGTAGTAGTTAAATCATACTTAAGTTAATAACCCTACACATCAATCTTTATTTTTAAAGAATTTCATTTTATTTACTTAAGTTTAAAATCACCTATTTATAATACTTACCTTTAATTTTAGTAAGATTTAAATTTTATAACTTAAGTTTACAGCATTAAATTCTCATTTATAATAGCAAATTTATTGAATACTTCACTACCTACTTTTACTTTTACAAATTTCTATTACATCACTTATTAACATTTCAACTTTTAAATGTTTGGTAAGTTATATATATGTTATATAAGGGTGAAATTTGAAAGTTATACAAGTTTCTATTTACCTATGATTAATTAAATGTTCAATAATAATATTCTTTATTTCGTAGGTTACAAATTACAAATTTCATTTAATACCATTTATAACCTATCATAAAATATCTTATTTCCTACAGCGAGTGAAATTTATTAATTAGCTACGTTCCAATTCATTATGGTAATTGAAACTATTAATTAATACATTGTTCCATAAGTTTTACAATTTCAGCTTACCTTTAATTTATTTAATGCTTCCATTCCAATTTTTTAATTATATTAACATTTTAATTAAACTTACATTTACAACTTTATAGCATCAGTTCTTATCAATAAAGAATTTCATTAATTCAATTTCTAAGGTTTACAACACTTATTTATCTTTTTCTTATCTATCTATTATATTAAATTTTTACTTCAATTAAGGGTTCTAATTATTTATTACTAACCTTCATTTCACTACAATAATTGAAACAATTAATTAATGGAAAATAAAAATTAAATATCGGGTAAAATTTCGATTTATTTTAAAATAATAGATAAATTATTCTTATAACTTATATATCTCTAATTATATTTAAAGCAATTTAAAATTTATTTTTTTCAAAAATGGATCTGCAGTAGAACAATTACAGTGGCCTTCCCCCTTCGAAACTCGAAAATGAAAGTCGATGATGCGGCCGCCATCACCGAAATTATTTTCCAGCGACAAAAAGGAAAGTACAAAACTTTTTCTTCAAAATCTTCTTTAAAACAATTTTTCCGAATTATAATGAAATATTTATATCGGAAAATACTTATAAACAAAATTATTATTTATCAAAATCCTTTGAAAGCAATTTTTCAAAATCCCGGACTTAAGTCCTAAAATTTTCAATTTCCATTGATTTTAATTTCAATCTTATTTACCTATTATATATAAATTTTATTCCTAACAACCAATCTATTGCAAACAAATATATCTTTTGGAAAATTTATTTTATATATAGAAAATATAATAGGAAAAATTATTTCATTCACCTATATTTAAAACAAATATTATGTCGGTCTGTCCTATTAAGTGTTTAGAAATCCCTATTGATGTCATAGCGTCCCATGCACCAACCAGAATTTATAAATACAAAACGGAACAGATTAACACAATATCAAAATCTTTTTATAACACTAACAAATATGCTCTCTCATATATATACACTCAACGACTCCCATAGGGTATTACTACCCTATTAACAAAGAGTCAAACCCCACAAAGCCAAGGTTTATCACTAAACCAAAGCTCTGATACCAACTGTAACGTCTCGCCTTTTCGCACGATTTAAACCGACACCCGTGCCAGTTCAAACCATACGGAAGGGCGGATTGTTATGGGGTAAAATAAGAAAACAGAGAAGAAATAAAACAAAATAGAATCTCACAGCGGAAGGATAAAATATAATAATAAAATATACAGTTTATATAACTGTTTACAAAACATTTGCTTCTTCTTTATACAATTAAATATCAGAGTTCACATACCAATAATATCAATGCTGCGGAATTAAATGGTGTAGTGGAATAATATAGTAGATACTAGTAATACTACAAATCTTCGTCTTCGTCCTCCGGAGCTAAAACTTCAAATCCTGAAACGCTCGGACTGACCCGAGCGAATTGAAAAGACAAAACACTCGAGTTCAAGCCACGTCAGCATCACTTTTCTTCCATAATCAGAGAAACGAATGCATGCTACAGGAACCCCGAGACTTCAGAATGCACGCCCAGTCAACGACCTCCTTTGACTGCGTTTTGCCACCGCCCCTCACCAATATCCATCGAACGAACCCCACCATCGCTTCTATCAGGACCGGCCGCACCTCCCTTCCAAGTCCGGTTGCCTATGGGCTCGCCGCCGCCGCCCAATTATATGCATGCCGAAGCCCTAATTCGCGATTTCACGAAGATCTAGCCGTCAAAACTTCCAGATAATAGCACCGATGAACAACGCTATGGGACCCTCTATAAAACCCAGAAATATTTTCTCGATCCGACGAAGTTTGTTGCGGTGATGATGAACGGCCGAAACTTCATCGATTTCTTCTGGTCAAACCACATACCAAAACGAAAAATGAGTTGTACCAGCAGATTACGTATCTCAAAAACTTTAACATATAATTTTTAGGGATTTTTCTGAGGTGTTTGAAATTTCACTTTTGATTTTGAACTGTAGATAGATCTAGGTTTTGCAACCATTGAGGAAGAGAAAGAGATGAAGAAAATGAACGCATAGACAAATGATAGAATATGGAGGCTAGGGTTTATAATCGTCTATTTATAAGTAGGGTTGGATTGGAGTAGATAGACCAGATAGATGAACGTACGGAACAAACTATGGCCCAAAAAACCCGTTCTAACCCCGGAACGAAATATGTTAAACCCATATATCCAGATAGGTATTTTAAAATATTCCGAACGCGATGGAAAAAGTTTCACGTCCAAATTTGATTGTATGAAGAAGTTATGCTGAAAACAAAATTCCCAAATTGATTTCAAATTGATTTTAATTAAATCGATTTTAAGGCGTTTCGCGTCCGTACGATCAAACGACAGGTCCGATCGATACGAAACTTGAAACCCTACAATAATTCATCGATACGGATCCGATGAAACTGGTTTCGTCGAAATCCGAGTCCGTGGCCAAAATGGCTATTTTTATATTAATTAAATAAATTAAAATAAATCATAAAAATCCAATTTTATATTAAAATTCTAAAATTGACCAAATTTTACCGCTTATATATTTCTTAATGAATTTAAATGATTTAACAAGTTTAGATGTGAATTAAAAGTTGATAAGTCTATCAATTGCAGTGTTAATTTCTCCACTTCCTTATATTTAGGAATTATAAATTAAATTCTCAAAACCCATTTATTAGATTTTCAACTTTTATATTCTCACCCTTTTATCCAAAATAAGGATGCCACTAACATTGGTTCATGATTTCACATTATTATCCTCAAAGTCCATTTTAAATTTCAATAACGTAATATTTAACCGTTAAATTCCATTTTATTATGCAATAAATGCAATTGTTGAATTTGATACTCTAATTAAATTTATAAATCCTGCTTTCTATAATATATATCAAAAAATGGTCCAAATATAAATAGAATTAGCATTAACTTCATCTTATAGAATTTACTACTTCAATTACAAAACAAATCTACGCTACTGTACAATTTAAATCAATTTATTGTAATTGAGTCTACATTAAATGTTATAAATTATAAATTGGAACCTCAATAAATTCATTTATTGATTTAAAAATCTTTCTATTCAGTAAATAGACATTTTATGGGTATAAATAACATTTGAATTATAATACATTTCATTAATGCATGCTTCATTTCTTGTAAATTCCCCTTTTATTAACTAGAACACATTAACACAACAAAATAATTAATTTAGATTTATTTTAATCGATTTACATTCTTAACTTAATATACTCAATAAATGGTTAACCTAAATAATTGTTACCCTTTTACATTCAAATTCAATCACAACCATCATTAACAACAATGTTGCCATAGATTTAGATTTAATTAAATAAATTAGATGAATAGGTAAAATTTTGTAATTATCCCAATTGCCAAATATATATGCATAAATTACTACTTATTATTATGAATTTCATTTATTAATTTACTAGTTGCCTTTGTCATCTTATTTCCTATTTACTACCAAACTTCCTACTTAGTTATCGTTTATCAATATATACATACCTAGGCAACTCAAGTTCTTGTCCTTTCTGTTATTTCAATTAAATCGGGTATGCACAAATAGATTGTTAATTAACTTATTCCTACAAAATTATTTACATACATTCAGTTCCAAATTTTATAGAATTAAATTCTAATTACTTACCCCTTAATCCAACAATTATATATTCTATCCAACATGCATTTAAATCTTTTTATTTTAAATAAATTTATTCAATGTTGACATCTACTAAATAAAATTTACTTTCATTTATATAGTTGCAATTCAATTCAGTTATTATTTCATTAATACTATTTCCGCTTTATATCTTCCAGTATTAATTTCACAAACCAATTTAATCAACAAATTATAACTTATAACCACAAACGCCAATTTACGTTATTTCAAATCTATTGCCATATAAACATTTAAAATTGTTAACCTTAAATTACAGTTACTATATCTAATTCCTACATTTACTCAAATAAAATCTTAAGACTTTTATTTCATTCTAAATTAGATTAGAAATCATATTAAATTAACTCATTTAATATCATCAAATTTAACGGGTCGTTATAGAAACTCTTACTTGAACCATGAAATGAGTTAAGTAAAGATAATTTAAAATGGAATTTTGAGAATTGAACTCAGAATTAAATTGTTTAAAGGCTTGGTTTATTGATGTAAAAATAAAGGTTAATTTGATTTGTGGTATAATATGTTAGGTCTGAACTGTGAATTGAATTGTTTAAAAACTTTAAAGGTAAATTGATTTAAAGGAATTAAATCAACATTTGAAGTATTAACTCGGATTTATATAATTCGAGATGGTTTAAATTTGGTATTTGGATTGAAATTAGTTAAAATTGAATTTGATTTGAATTAATTGAAATTGTAATTGAAGATGTATAAGTAGGAAGTTCAAATGGAAAATTTGAATTGGATTAATTTGAAACAATTTTAACTTGAAGTGAATTCAATTTGAAATTAGTCTAAATTTATTTGTATAATTTGGGATTGTAATTAAAGCTGAATAATTTTAAATTCAAATGGAATTTGAATTAAATTTGGGAGGAAATCAAGAATAATTCAACTTGATTTGGAAATGGAGTTTGAAATTGGATTAATTCAAACTGAAGTTGAAATGAATTGAAATTGGAACTAGTTCAATTGAAATTTATTTGAATTAGTAGAATTTGGGTAAAGGTTGAATAAAGTTAAATTTGGAAAGAAACTGAGGTTAATTCAACTTGAACTGGGGTTTAATCAATTTCAATGGAAATTGAAGGTATTTAAAATAGGAATTGGGTTAATTTAAATGGTAGAGGAAATTTAAATCGAATTGATGAGAATGGAGATTGGGAAGTGAGCGGTTTTGACTCTGGACTATTTTTAATATAAATTGTTTTAATATAAACCTATTTTCCAAGCTATTCATTATATATATACAACCTTTCTTTTAAAAGCCAAATTATCTTATAGTTGTTTTACAATTATTTTTGAAACTGTTTAACAATTTTCCAACTGTTTTATAAACTAATTACTATTTTACAAAACTAATTACTATCTTACTATTATTTTACAATTATCTAAAATTTCTATATTTATTTAACTATTTTCTAACTATTTTACACCTATTTTACAAACTAGTAATTATTTTCCAACTACTTATCCATTTTTAAAATTTTCAAGCTATTTTCTAAATAAAATGGTTGGAGTTCAACTGTTATTGGTTAAATACCCAATCGAGATAAAAATAGAGGTGATAATCCAAATGGATTGAAGTAATTGTGAGTAAGTGAATGAAAAGCAAAGTGAATGTGAACAGAAATGGAATTGATTGGCTAATAACCAATAAAGATAAATATGTAAGGTGTACGTATGTTATTCTATTCGCATAGTGATTTGATCCAGATTCGAGAACAGAATTTCAAGATAGTTAAATCGATCCGAGTGAGATTTTTCACTCGATTTTCGACGGCGAACCTGGATATGGATTGTTGATTGGTTCTGGGTATTCTCTATCATAGTTATGACTATGCAAGGTGAATGATGGTTTCTAATCAAGAAACCAGATCTGTGGCCGCACTAGAAAGTCGGGTGGACGATACTAGTTCGGAAGTGAAATTGTGTGGTCGAATGAGCGATCTTATTGGTATAGCGTACGGATGATATATGTACATGGTACGGATTTGAATAAAATTGATACTGGGAATTTGTGGATTAGAAATGCGAAATGGTTTTTGAAGAAAGTTATATTTTGTGAAGTATATGATAAAGTAAAGTGGAAAATTGGATATTTCTATGGTTGAAATTTTGTTTATGGAAATAAGTGATATGGTAAGTTGTTTTATAAAGAGCAATCAAATTTGAATATTTGATTTGGAGTAAACAAAGTTAAATATCTTTTTTTTATAAAATGAAACTCCCCTTATTGAATCTTCTGCCAGAAGAAAAGGGTTTTTGAAAATGTTTGAAGTATAAAAGGAGTTTTATACAAGTTTGAAATGATCCAAAGTTTTAATAATTATATATACCTGTATATATATAAAGGATCTTATGAGGATTTTAGAAAAGGTTTTTGGAACCTTTAAATTTGGAAAGGCTTTTGATTTTTGGGTAAAATCAATATTAAATTTGGAAAGCCTAGTTTGAGAATTATCGATTTTGGGATAATCGATTTTGTGTAAAGGAGCTTTGTATGAGATCATACTAGGTGTATGATTTGAAGATACTATATGTGTGTGTATAAAGTGTTCTGAAGATAGCCCTGGGGAAAAAGGCGCTTCGTTGAAATGAACTTCTCAGGAGTGTCACCGGGTGGTGCTGCCTTGAGCCCCAAGAGGGGGTTCTAAAGTTGATCCTATGAGGAGTCCAGACAAAACTAGTTCCTGGGGATCTTGAGTAGAGGTTACCATAGCGAAAGTCGTGTGTGTCGCTAAGAGCCAACAGTCTACGTTTGATTTTACATCGGTAGACTGCGACATATGGTAACATAGAGAAGGTCTTGTGTGCCGATGAGAGCCAACAGTCTGCGTTTGATTTTATATCGGCAGACTACGACCTATGATAACATAGCGAAAGTCACGTGCGTCGCTAAGAGCCAACAGTCTACGTTTGATTTTACATCGGTAGACTGCGACCTATATTGGAGTGGAGAAGTTTCATTTTGACAGCGAAAGTCGCGTGTGTCGCTGAGAGCCAACAGTCTGCATTTGATTTTATATCCGTAGACTGTGATCTGTCGTGTGGGATCCATGGCGTAAACGAGAGGCCGCAGAGAGCCTGCAGTTACATGGACTTTTGCTGTGACGGCAACGTAACCCTGGAATGTAACTGCGACCATAGATGAGGGTGATGATTTCCAGAGCATTCTCACCAAAGATGTTCCTCTATTTTCAAAAATGATTTTCTATATTTTCAGTAAGATTATTTTTAAAATATTTTCACTAGGTGTTGAAAACGGGTCTGCCAAGTACTTATAGATTTTCAGTCGTACGCCTGATAAACGTATGACCGAATTTCTGTGAGAACAAGGATGGACTGGTTGAAACATCAAGGGATAAAAAGTATTTTTATAAAACTATTAGGCAGTATTACAAATTTTAAAAGTGTTTTAAAATGATTAAAGAATATTTAACTGGTTTTAAAATATTTGATAAATTATGGCTTCGTTTCTTTTCGAGGACGAAAAGATTCTAAGGGGGAGGAATGTGATAACCCGTGATTTCAAACCCAATTTAGATGTGATAATCTTTTTAATAAATTAATTAAAATTGATAAAATTGTTATTTTAAACAATAATAATAAATGGGTTGTAAATATATATTGATTTTTTTTATAAAATTAATATATACAAGTGGAAATAGATTTGTTAAAATTTATATGTACATATCAATCTCTCAAGTTTATAAACACATGATGCATTTAATTTGAATCGAAATATAAGTTATACATAAATGTTGACATGAATTCACTTTTGAATATTTATTAAAATCTAAAGCTTATTTATATAAGATATATACATATTACATTATATATAATATATATTTCATAATTTCATATACATAGTTTAAATAAATTTATAATTAAGAAAATCACATTTGTAAATCATTAATTAAAACATTAAAACACTTGTAAATAATTTGATGTATATTGAAGACACTTGTAACTTATGTGCATATGTGTAAGATCATTAGAGCATTAAAGTGACAAATGTCATTCTCTTGATTTATTATGTTTAAAGTTAATAAAAAAAAGATTTTTTTTTATTTTCAGCCGAGAATTCCTTTATTCTCTTCAACAAAATTGAATACAAAAAAAAAGAGAAAGAAGTAAAAACTGTAAAACTTGAAAATAGGAAGAAGAAGTAAAATCTAAAAACAAGAAGTTAAAAAGCAAGATTACAATCAGAGGCAAGAAGAAACAAGATGTAAACTTCAACAAATCAACAACAGTAGGTTAAAATTCAAAATACACTAGGAATTTCAACAGCAGCTAGATTTATTCAACATGCAGAAGAAAATTCAATAAGCCAGGAAGGCAAAATTTCAGTTTCTATCTTCTGCTCTGTTCCTTGCTTTTATAAGGTGAGTAGACTTGTACTTTTAATTAGGCTTAATCTTGATAAAATTAATGCTTATGAATAAACCATTGAATAACTTTGTGGAAATTGCTTGCATGATGAGATTATGTTTGTATATGCAGATATATGAATATGTATACCTATATGAAACCTCTGTTCTTAGTTACAGGATTTTAAATCAAGACTAAATTTAATTTCTCTTTTTTTACGGTGGAAATTAGGCTAAGATCTTTAATAGGAAATGACCCTAGCTATCTAATTTCATTTCTAAAAAGAACTGTGGATAAAAATATTAAGTAAATATTGATATATATAAAGATTTTACTGTAAATCATGATTTTTCAGAAAATCAAACATGCGAATTTTAAAATTTGATTACAAAATCAGAATCGTATTTCAAAATGATGATTTTAGGTATGGGCCTCTTGATTTTTAAGTTTGTAATTATAGAGGACTTTCCGGTGGAAGGAATTGGGTTTCAGTTAAAATTCAGGCGACCGGGGAACTCAGTAGGGTCGTGGTTTATGTCAGTGGGCGGTTGTGGTACATGGTTCATAGGAAAATTGGTGGCACAATTTTTATGATTCGGTGGTGGCGGCGAGAGGGCAGTGTAGTGTTTTGGGACTTGGTGTGGTGGAGGTTTGTTCCAGCCAAATTGTGGTGTCGCGGTAAGAATCTAAGGTTGCGGTATGGAATAAGAAGTACGGGAGGTACATGACGAGGGTATCAGCGAAGTTTGGAGCCGGTCGGTGATCGGTGATGAGCGGTCAAAGTGGAGGAAGAAGATCTGAGTATTTTCTTGTGTTGTTGGAAGAATGAGTTTTTGTTTAAATAGTAGCTGCGTGGAATTGAGAGGCGAGGGAGCCTATGGAGCTCGGTGGTGATGAACAGGGATGGACGGTGGCAAGATCATCGATCGGAAGAGGGCATGCAGGTGCACCATATCCTTGTGTGCACAGTGGGAAGATGAAGTGATGAAGAACGGTATTGGTTTGGGAATTTATTATCACTATCAGGATTTTG
Organism: Allium cepa; assembly: GCA_030765085.1. NCBI lineage: Eukaryota > Viridiplantae > Streptophyta > Magnoliopsida > Asparagales > Amaryllidaceae > Allium > Allium cepa. The sequence goes on along the minus strand of CM060939.1, from coordinate 840,711,030 downwards.
TGCAAAGTAGGACCGGAGTTTGTGGGGTTTGTCTCGAGTAAGCCCTCGAGTGATTTGAGGATGATATTGTTCAAGACTTTAAACTTAAAATTTAAACAAGATATTAAAAGTAAAGAAGATGTGGATTTCTCGGGTTAAAACTCGAGCAATTTGTGGGTTGAACCCGAGGCAATTTCATAAAGCAAATTTTAAGAGTTTAAAAAAAATCAAAACAAGGGTTTGAATTTTTAAATAATTTGGTTTTTAAAAAAAACTCTTGTAAATTTCTTTAATATAAGATAAGTGGTTATTGATATTTGATTTAAAGGTTCATTAAGTATAGTTAAGCACTCAATTAATTATGTAATTAGAGATGAATTAACTTTGTATTTTTTTTTAAAAAATTATGAATAAATTTATGATGGTTAATTAAAGTTTAGTTACTTAAGAGGAGTGATTTAAAAATTGTTAAAAGTTAATGAAAGAACATTAACTATGGATTATTAAATAATTAATCAATGTGATTAATTTTTAATAATTAATTAATTAATTAATTTAGGATAATCATTTGCGGAATTATTTAAGTACAATTATTTAAGGTAACTAATTACAGGAATTAATTGCTTAATGTAATTAATTAAATTAGGGTGATTAGTTTAAGATAATCACTTGATGATTTGTTAAGAATAATTACTAAATGTAATTAATGAAGTGCAATTACCTGGTGAAGTAGTTGATAGGTAATTACTGGATGTAATTAATTAAGGATTAATGTAATTAATTAATAAATTAATAGGAGTAATTAAAGGTTAATGACTACAATCATTTGAGGATAATTAATTTGTGTAATTAATTATGGATAATTACATAATGTAATCAGAGGATAATTAATCAAGAATGATTAATTAAGATTGATAATTAGGGAATGGTTAATTAAATTGATTCAAAGTTATTGATGGTTAAATAAGCAGGAATTGAAGGAATAAATTAAATTAAATTTAATTAGAAATGGTATGGCAATTTGATCTTGCTTATGAATGATTGGATGATATTTTCTGCCTTAGATTAGTTGGTATCTCTGATATTTGATTCATGGAGCTATGTGATATGTTATGATTGGCTTAAACAGAGATAATGAGATTTTCTATCAATTATGAATTGCTGTGTTAAGTATTATCCTGTAATTAAAATTGAATTGTACTTAAATGGATATCTTGGGTTTAGATGGTATTGAATTCGAAGAGACCGGAGTCGGGTATTAGTAAATACCTGAAACCACTTCGATTCTTTATAAATTGATATGTGAAACCAATAGGCTGTAGAGGAATGATTTAAGTGAATTGCACTATTTATTCTAAGTTTGGGTACTTAGAAATTGATGTGAGGAATCAGTGATGTCTATGAAAATTTGTGAAATTGTATATTGATGCAAGTTACCCGGGTACATATAAGCTGTATACTTTTGTATTCCTTATTAGATGAGTTTACTCACGCTGGTTTCCAGCCTGACCCGGGTGTTACTTTGATGTAATGGTCGGGTCAGACCAAGTATTACAACTTTTCAGGTAAGGACGTTCTGGAGTTCAGGAGGCCAGCTGGAGGGCAGGAACGTACGGAGTGATTTAAGCTGTGTATATTATTGCTGATTAGCTGGAACATGTTTTTTTCCAATCTATCCTGTGTTGTGTAATAGTTGTAATTCTGATAAGTGTATTGATACAGTTCTTCTTTTTAAAACTGGTATTATTTATTATTATATTTTGATCCGCTACGAATGTGAGGTTTTCTGTGTTTTGGTGTTTCTGTTTCTTCTCCTTCTTCTTTCTCTTTCTTCTTTACTCTAACTATCTGGAATTTTCGGGATCGGAATTTCCGAGTCGTTACAAACATGTAAGCCATAAAAGAAAAATAATTTTTTTATCTATTGATTGGTTGTCTTCTATAATCACTAGCACTAAATATAATTCTTGCTGTATTAAGTTTCAAAGGGTTATACTTAAATATGTAACCTAATACATAACTATTTATAGAAAACATGGTAAATACTCTACGATAATTTTAGCACCAAAGAGTTGGAAGAATAATGATTATGGGCCTATAATCATTTATTCACAATTTCCATGCTATTTATGGACTATTAATACTGTACTTGTCAAATATCATGTTTATTGGTTATCACAAATTGCTAATGTTGAGAAAAAACATTCTAATGATATTTAAGGTCAGTAAGGATTTATGGAGTTCATTATATAATACTTTGTGTTATCCACATGTTTATATATTGTCATGTATATCAGTGATCCCTTTTTTGTATGTTTAACGAGTATGGTCCTTTTCTAGAAATGGAATATGCATCACAAATTATGGAATATCACATGCAAATTTTAGGTGATCGCCATCTTGATTACCCGTTATATATTATAAATCTTACTACAATCAATTGTTTAATATTTATTTAAATTATTTACCTAACTAACCAGAAATATTGATATGTTTCTTTCCATAAAAATATATGGATCATTCGATAAAAGCAAAAATATACACTAGTTAACTTTACCTACTTTAGATTGGTCAATTAAATAAATTATCTATAAATTTAGGATTTGTACACTTCTATATACTATTATTATCACTTGATGTGATGTTTTAAAAGGAAAGAGATTATATAAACTTAATGTACTAAAAAATGGTTGTATAAGTGGGGGAACACATGGAACCAATGGAAATATCATGTTAGGTTTTTTTCAATCTAGCATAGAGCATTATGTTAAAAGTAGGGAAAAATGACAGTATTTGTATTTATATGTTATACATACTTCAAGGACCATTGTTCAGTTGTACTACATAATGATTAATAACATGACGTTAGCGAAGTTCTTAAAACTACCATCCTTTACTAATAATATATATATCTATATAGTTTTTTAGGATGTTCCTATTCGCTATTAATGTATAGTTAGGATGTTTATCATTGGATGTGAGTTTCTAAATAAGCTCTTTATAGGTTGATTTCTTAGTTGTGAATTATTTATCATGTATGTTTAGGGCAACTAAAGTAATTAAAATGTACATAGATCATGCTATCACATTATAAATTATTTATTTTCGCTTATGCAAATTCCAACAAAAATCTCCATTATCAAGATCCATAAAAAGTGAACCAGGGTATATAGGTCAGTAAAAGTTATTCAAACATCAATTTCCTCTGCAAGTTACAGAACTATTTTTTCCTGTTAGCATCAGTAGAACACCATAAAATTTTGAACATCTTTTATTGTTTTATGGTTGATGTTTGGATCTAACATTTCAGTTATACATTAAACTAAAGGAATAAATCTTTCAAAAGTGGATTTGTCGTTCACCTATAAATTCAAATTTAAATACTTACCACACGAATTTTGATCTTTTGCACGTGTGATTACCCCAAATTGCCGCCAGTCGCAAGACACCAAATCTTCATGATTTTCATTAATTTCGAGAATGTTTTGAAATTATTATATAAATTGTTATTGAAAATATTACTAATAAAATCATTTGATGTTTTATGGATTTCATTGGAATATTTGTATCTTTACTTAGAATTGTAAATGTAATTCGATTTAGCCTCTTATAAAAAACCAACACATATAAATAGATTTTTTTTCGTGTAAGTGTATACCATGAATGATATAAATAAATAGCATTTATTAAAATTATTACATGTTTCCACAATTAGAAATATATTTAATATTAAAGGACTATATTTTACTTCTAGAATATAATAAATACATTGGTCTATATGGAAATAAAATATCCGTAGATCTTATAAAAAATTCTATGCATTTACAAAAATATTCGTATATACTAAATAAAACATTGACTATAAGAATTTAGTCTATTCTTTTAACTACTAAAATAAATTATAAATCATTTGTTTTAATTATTTATTAAGTGACGTCATTTGTTACTTTTGGTTTTAATCTATTCTTTTAATGTTAAGTATTTATGAAAATAAATGACCATGAAAATAATTAAATTGGTTTTTATTACATCATTTATTATGCCCAAAAATTATATAATTAAAATGAAAATAATTAAAACCAATTTGTTTATTTTTGTAAATACTAAACATTTAAAAATAAATTAAAATGAAACGTAATAAATGACATCTTTTAATAAATCATTAAAACTAATGATTTTATAATTTATTTACTTAATTAAAAGAATAGATTAAATTCTTAAGGTTAATATTTCAGTGAGTATATACAAATATTTGTGTAAATGCAAAGGTTTTTTATAAGACTAAGAGTATCTTCTTTTCATAGAGACCAATGAATTTATTTTATTTCAAAAGTTAAATGTAGTCCTTTAACGTTAAATATATTTTTAATTGTAGAAAGATGTAATAATTCTAATAAATGTTATATAGTTATATAGTTCATGGTATATATTTACATGGACAAAATCCATTTAATGCATTTGTTTTTATAATAGGCTAAATCGAATTACATTTACAATTCTGTGTAAAGATATAGGTATTTTAATGAAATCCATAAAACATAATATGATTTTATTAGCAATACTTTCAACAGTAATTTATTTAATAATTCCAAACATTCTCAAAAGTGAAGAAAATCATGAATACATGGTGCCTCGACACTGGTGGCAATTTGCGGTGATCACATGCGTAAAAGATCAAAAGTCGTATGGTAAGTTTTTAAATTTGAATTTATAGATGAATCATAAATCCACTTTCCAAGGATTTCATCTTTTAGTAAAGCGTATAACAAATGAAATATGTAAGTGCTATCAATTAGGGTGTATTTCAGTGAGTACATGTTTTGAGAAAAACAAATGAGGCTTGAATGAATCTATAGGGGAAGAAGAATATGTGATTGACAAAGAAGGAAATTCTAACGTTTTATCTCTTCTTTTATTTTTCTTTATCATTTATTTTCCTCTTTCGTTCAGTCCGGGAAATTTAACTTTCCTTAGGCCACGAACTGAATGATTTATTTTTTCAGTTTAAAACAATTAATTCAACCCATGCAATTTGGAGGGATTTGAATTAGAAAACTCATATAAAAGACCTATTCATTTCTAGAATGAGCTGATTAGAGGTTTGGGTCAAATTTAGTGGAAGTTTAGTTAATTAGACTAAAAAAGCTTCTTCCTATATATTACGGTTTCAAAATATTCATACTCTAATCTTGAATTTTCACTTCATTATGTCATTTAAAAAATAAGTAACGTAAAATTGATTTGATTTAATTTCTATTGTGAATCATTTGGCCATGTAAAACCAAATTTTTGTTAACTAAGGTTTCCTAATATTCATTCCCTTCACTTGATTTTTGAAAATAAACAATAATTTAGATTTTACTGTCTTATTCTATGCGAATATTGGTGGAATGGTTAGATGTAATGGATGCATGTTCGTACCCTATTAATATTTGTACAAATCCTATTTTCCATATTAATTTTCAAATTGTATTACTTATAAAAAAATTATCATGAGTAAATGCATATGATTTGTAGATTATCGATAATTCAATATGATGTATATTCCCTTGAATGTGTAACGGTTGCTAAGGCACTAAAATATGCACGTTTTGATGTGTTATTAACGACAACTGATATACCATTTTTATTTTATTTTTCCTATATATTGGAATTTATAAGTGTGTAACTACAGGGCGGTTATAAAAAGAATGTTAGAAATATATAGAAGCATAAGAATTAAGTGTAATATGTAGGTTCGTACAAACAAATTCCTGAAATGGAAAATGGATTGCAAATTTGAAATTGAAAACAAGCTTGGTTTCGTAAATGTTGACTAGTGGTACCTGTGAAAAAATTATTGTGTAGCTAGCTCCTCGATTAACTATAAGTTTAATTTAATAAATTCAATTTGTAAATTTAGTTTTTCATTAGGAAGTTTCTTATTATTATACTACGACAATAAGAAAATAGCTCAATATGATTATATTTCTACAGGAAGAAAATAGCTCGACTTAGGAGTTGCTAAATTAGATTTTTTGATAATGATGTGTTTTTGGTCGGTTAAAGTAAATTTTTTTTTAATAAACCTAATCCATAACGTTATGTTTTATTTTTTTTCCTGTATTTTTTTTTAATTAAACTTTAATATGTTTAGCATTTACTAAAAACTAATTTTATGTAGAGCAACATATATTTTATTTCATAAAGACGAATAATTTTATTTTATTCAAAAAGTCAAATGTAGTCATTTAATGTTAAATATATTTCTAATTATAGAAGGATGTAATAATTTTAATAATTTCAATTTATTTGTATAATTCAGGGTGTAGATTTACAAGGACCAAAATCTATTTATACACGTATGTTTTTTATAAGATCTACGTATATTTTATTTTCATAAAGACAAATGCATTTATTCTATTCAAAAAGTTAAATGTAGTCTGTTAATGTTAAATATATTTCTAATTGTAGAAAGATGTAATAATTATAATAAATGCTATCTTCTTATATTATCCAGGGAAAACATTTATGTGATGCCCCACCTCTATACTCACGCTTGCCAATTACACTACGGAGTAATGCCGTCAACTAGCACGAAGAATAAGCCTGTTGAGGAGCGACCATCTGTGTAATTGCTTTGTGCGAGCACCGATATGTCAGATAGTATAACATGCATTACATTTCAAAAGGGAATCCGACATGCCGATACAAACTCAAAGCTGCTACACAGGGGCTATGTGGTCTTTGGAAACAAATATAGAAATAAACATAACATAAATCAGTCGCAGATATCAATATCACAAAGGCAGAAATAGATACGAATAAAACACATAGAAGTGTACATCAGATAGTGGTAAAACAAGATCCATAATATCATAAAAGAATAGATACAAGTGCTAGACAAAAGAATATGTTTACATCAAGGAGTGTCTATCTCAAAGGCATAACAACAAAAACTACCAATCTAAGGTAGTTAGACAAAAGTCAAATGATGATTCCTGATAAGGAGTCAAGCAGAAGCACCTGTAACATCTCGGTTTGACCCGAGTATTAGTTAATAAGAAAATAATAAACGGATCAGTCTAGCTATAAATATCATAAAAAATGAGATAGAATAAGAGATATGAAGAAAACGTATGATAACAATTATGCCATACTATGAAAAGTATACATTTAACAACAAAAAAAATCATACAATACCTCAAAAATATCATAACATAATAAAGAATGTCATATTCTTTAACATATTCACCAAACCACAAATATTGGCTAATATATCAATGCCAATCATAAAAATTGGTGAAACCCAAATTCTAGAAATCATCAATTAGAAATCTAGAAATCACAAAATGGGGGAAGCCTATCATAAACGGGAGCATGAAAACTCTCCAACACGTGTATCACAAATGGGACGCTATCCCATGGTCACTAACCATAGAGCCGGTGCAACAACGTAGTACAACAGTACGCCCAAGGAACCTAAAACTCGAATAATTCGGAACAACGACGTCGTACAATGGTACGCCCGATGAACCTGATAAGCCGGAACAACGACGTAGTACAACGGTACGTCCGATGAGCCGAACTCCACAATAGTACATGGGTCGCTAGCCCACAAGAATGATTCGAAACTTCAAAGAATGCATAGGTCATTATCCTATAAAAAATGTGACGAAACTCAATAAAACGATGTATAGTCCCCTGCGTGGACAAACAGACATCGCATATCGCAAGTTTAATCACAAAATGATCACCAATGATCAATAAAAAGTGTGGATTATAGTAAGCTAGTAAATAAATGAGTCTAGCTTCATGTCCCATAACCACTGTCTTAACTTAAATATTCACGAACAAATTATAGATCTCCACCCATAAAATTGTCACAAGAGTTTCGATCGACTAGTCCGAAAACTAACCGACGAAGTAAATGTAAGCGTTTCATGCCACTAGTTTTACTAAGCCGTTTAATAAGATTTCTCAAACGAAGGAAGTAAAGGTTTGTGTGTACTAATAGATAAGAAAACGGTTTTAGAAACAAGCTTTGTATTAAAAATAGAGTTGAAATCATCTTTGAGAAAGAGTTTGAATATTTACTACTAGTATAGAAACCTTTGTATTTAAAAGTGACAAACCATAGAAATGATTGTAGACAAACTATAGAAATGATTGTAAACATAATCAATCACCAAAATTCGCATTCGAAGACGTGAATAAAATCCAAAGATATTGATACCAAATCCATCAAAACGGATATTCCCCAAAAGTCCCGAAATAGAAGTCATTAAAGTCGTATAAATGGTAACAACAACTCGGATAATCATGAATCGATAAAAATTGGAACTTGAAGCAAAATAGAAAATTTGGGATGAAGCAGCAGGTCAGTCGACTGGACACTGAGTTCGGTCGACTGGCCCAATTCGTGGAAAACTCTTGGGCTCTAGGTCAGTCGATTGGACTCAGAGCGCCAGTTGACTGGAACCTATTTTCCCGTATTTCTAGCCTAGTCCCAAAAGCGGCAAGAATCCAAACGGAGCCGATCGATCGAGCAATTACAACTAGGGATTTATGTCATGCGACAACCCATTCCTATAGGCTCTTCGACTCACCCCAAAGACATGTTCAAGCATCAAAGCTAGGATTTTTAAAGATTTAACTTCAAAACAACAAAATTTGAAATGTTCACCAAATCAATTCAAATCAAAAGCAAATGAACATGAATAGATGTTAGGAATTCATACCTAACAATAATGATAGTTGTAGACATAGATGTGAGATAAAAATCTCATCCTTTTCTCAAAAATAATGAAGGAGAAGCTTGAAAACAAAGGAGGATCAACCACTCTTCAATCTCAACTCTAAAAGCTCCAATTTAAGATCATAAGCCAAAGTTTCCTAAATTAGGTTATAGAGAATTTCTGACATTGAAGAGAGATTGAGATGGAGAAGAAGAAGGAGATGCTTACCTAAGCTTCTCTTTGATTTTTGGAGCTAAAACTTGGATTTGCTAAAGAAACTAGGGCTTAGGATTTTAATTTCCAATCTCCTCCATCATTTTTTCTAAAGCTTGAGTTGTAGGAAATATTATGAAGGGATGAAGAGGGTTGAGTGGAGTTGGGTTGATATGTTAGGTTAATGGGCTGAAACCCAAACCCAAAACCCTAAGTGAAAAGGTCGAAATTTTAGCTAGCTCCAAACATATCGATGTTTATACTCAAAAAGGCCGCAAGCGCCATTTTGAACTCAATGGAACTGGTCTCAAGTACAAATTTAATTGCTTGAAAAAAAAACCTTTCAGACTTAAATCCGACTAAGATGCTATATTTAAATAAAATATTTAAATATACTATCGTAAAATATGCGGGTTGTTACAGATTCCCCCCTTAAAGAAATTGTGTCCTCGCAATACTTAAGAAGGAAATATAAAAAGTAACAACCATAAAAGCATATCAACACAAAAGAAATTTGAAATAAGAAGTTCACCTTAAAGAGCACGAGAGAGTAAGTCTGGATGTGTCCGCTCGATGAATTCTCTAGATTCCCAAGAACAATCCTTAGGATTTGACGACCATTGAACTTTCATAAGAGGGACATCTTTATTTCGAAGGCGTTTTACCTATGATGCAATGATACGAATATGATGTTGCTCATAAGTCAAATTAGACGAAACTTCAATTTCTTCCATAACACTGGGCTCAAGAATAGAATCGGAATACCTAAGGCATTTCCGTAGTTGAGAAACGTGAAACACGTCATGAATAGAAGAAAACTGAGCCGGTAATAAAAGGCAATAAGCCACGGAACCAATACGTTCGGTGAAGGGAAACAGAAAAATATATCGATGTGCTAATTTTCCCGATCGACTGAAACGCACAACACCCTTCATAGGTGAAACACGAATAAACACAAAATCTCCCACAGAAAATTCTAATTTCCTTCTTTGGTTATCGGCATAGGATTTTTGCCTACTTTGAGCTTCTTTCATCCTATGGCGGATAAGGTCAATCTTTTCTGTGGAATCACGAATAAAGTCTGGACATATAACCAGCTTCTGACTGGCCTCAAGCCAACAAGAAGGAGATCGACATGGCCTTCCATAGAGTGCCTCAAAAGGGGCTATACCAATACTAGATTGGAAGCTATTATTATAGGAAAACTCAATAAGAGAAATGTGATCTTCCCAACTTCCACCAAAATCAAGAACACATGCACGAAGATGATCTTCAAGATTTTGATTCACACGCTCGGTTTGTCCATCGGACTAAGGGTGATAAGCGGTGCTAAAATTAAGCTTCATTTCCAAAGCTTTGTGAAGACTCTTCCAAAATCCACTAGTAAACAATGGATCACGATCGCTAACAATAGAAGTAGGAACTCCATGTAATTTAACAGTTTCTTTAACATATAGTTTGGCCAAAAGAGGTATGTTCCGATTGGACCGAGCAGGAATAAAATGGGCGGATTTTGTTAGTCGGTCAACTATCAACCATATGCTATCATGACCCGAACGAGAACGGGGAAGACCATCAATAAAATCGATGGAAATTTGATCCTATTACCAAATTGGAATGTCCAAAGGTTGCAATATCCCGCCGGGTCCTCGATGTTCGGCCTTAACGAGTTGGCAAGTCATGCGACGCTTAACAAAGTTAGCAATATCGAATTTCATTCCATTCCAATAATAAAGTCGCTTCATATCCGCGTACATTTTACTACTATCGAGATGAATGGTGAATTTAGAACGATGAGAATCTTCTAAAATATCTATACGAAGATCACTAATATTTGGCACAATAAGTCTACCAAATTTTTGAATACCGCCACGTGCATCAATATCAAAGTCTTCCAAACCTTCATTATCAATTTTATCCCTACAACTTTGGCTAAGAAGAGCCAATTCGAGATCTAACTTTTGGGCTTTAAGAATGCGGTCTAAAAGAGAAGGATGAGCCTCAAACAAAAGATGAACATAAATCGGATTCACGATCTCGAATCTCACAAGTGGACAAAGTCTCAAGATACTTCCATTCGGATATCATCATAGAAACAACCACTTGTTGCTTACGACTAAGGGCATCGACAATTTTAGAAAAGTCCTTTATGAACCGACGGTAATAACCCGCCAATTCAAGAAAGCTACAAATTTCCGTCACACTCTCCGGTCTTTTCCAATATTGAATCGCTTCAATCTTTGAAGGATCCACGGAAATTCCAGATTCAGAAATGATATTACCAAGAAATTTCACACGAGATTGCCAAAAGTGGCACTTATAAAATTTTGCTTTTGATTGATTACTCCTAATAGTTTCCAAGACAATCTGAAGATATTTTTCATGCTCTTCCTCAGTTTTAGAATAAACAAGAATATCATCTATAAAGATGAGAACAAATTGATTGAGGAAGTCTTTGAAAACTCGGTTCATAAGGTCAACAAAATAAGCTGGAGCATTCGTTAAACCAAATGGCATAATAAGCCATTCATACGATCCATAACGAGTACAGAATGGTGTCAAAGGAATGTTATCCTCTGCAGCACGAAGCGGATGAAAGCCGGTTGCTAAGTCTAACTGTGCAAAGACTCTAGCACCGCTAAGTTGATCAAATAGATCATCAGTCCAAGGTAATGGATATTTATTCTTGATAGTAAGATCATTAAGCTTGCGGTAGTCAACGCAAAGCCTAAGTGTACCGCCGGATTTTTTCACAAAAATAGCAGAAGCTCCCCAAGGAGAGGAACTAGAACGAATAAACTACTTCTCTTCCAATTCAGATAATTGTTTGCACATCTCCTCATTTTCTTTATTGGACATACGATAAGAAGGACGAGTAATAGGTAAAGCTCTACGAATTAGATTAATTCTAAACTCAATGGATCGCTTAGGGGGTAATCCAAAAACAAGCACAAATATATCGGGAAATTCCCAAACAACGTGTATGAGAGAAATGATATCTTCCTCATCATCATTATCGTCATCATGAGGATTTAAAGAATATAAAGATGCTACCAAGTTGGAATCCGAATCTTTAAGAACAACAGAAATCCGCGTAACAGATTGAGCATGTCGAAGATGAATAGTCCGCTCAGGACATAGGATATTAGCTTCACAACGGTTAAGCCAATCCATTCCCAAAATCATTCCGAAGCCTAAGTAACGCATGACATGCAAATCGGCTCGAAAAGAAAAATCACACAAAATAATCTCGACATCTTTACAAAGCAAACTAAGTGTTGCGGATCCACCAACCGGATTCACAATTCTCAAAGAAGTCATTAAAGCCATAACAATTAAAGAAAAAGTATCAACAAGTTCTTTTGATATAAAAGAATGAGATGCACCGGTATCAAAAAGAACTCGAATAGGTTGATCACTAAACATAATAATGCCATCAAGGATAGGATGAGAAATACCTTGACCACGAGAAGTGTTACTAAGGGCTTGCACAACATTTAGCTTTCCCTCCTTCCTGCTTTGAAGTTTGGGACATGAAGATATATGATGACCCGAATTTTTGCAATAGAGACAAAAGAGAGTCTTCGGATATCTATTAGCATAATGGTCCTTAGAACCACAATTGTAGCATTTCCCACTACTAAGGGTAGGAGTCTTTGCTACCGAAGCTGCTTGCTTCCCTTTATTGTTAGGATTAGGGCCTTTGAATCTAATAGGCCTTTTCTTGTTGTTGTTGAAGCTCGGTTTGGTACCCACAACTTCAAAATCACTCTGCATCTTCAAGTCGAAGAGCGATATCTACACGCTGAACAAAAGCAACTTCTAATTTCTGAAGTAATGGCTTTTTGAGATTCTTATTCATGCCATAGACAAACCTCTGATTTTTCTTCAATGGGGTATTTATATATTCAACCCCGTATTTAGAAAGGGATTCGAAAGATGCGACGTAGTCCATCACAGAAGATTCATCTTGAATAAGGTCTATGAAACGCCGGACCAAAGTTACCTTTTCAGGTTTCGACACAAATTTTGATTCGAATCATTCCCGGAATTGCTCTTAAGTAAGAAATGCTTCAACAATTTCAGAAGTCAGAAGCTCATACCAATCTAATGCTCTTTCTTGGACCATACTAGAAGCCACATGGACTCGATGAAGATCAATAAGATTCATGCGAGAAAAGATGCGATCGCATGTTCTAAGCAAAGCTTGGACTTCAATAACACTTTCGGAACCCTTGAATGTCTTCCCACCCAAGTTGGTATAATCACTGCACAAGCATGCAAATCCATATTTTGGGTGAGTAGGCTCTGGAATGGGTCCAACAGCTTGAGCATTCTTTACAAGATCAAGAAGCGGTTGAGCTGACATAAATACTCCATCCTGAGGAGTAGCACTTGATTGACCGGCACTGAGACGACCAGGTCTAACCATTTCTCTTCTTTAAGAAAGAAAGAAAGAAGAAGAAAAAGTTATTCTCAGAATGAATATCAAACAATAATGATTGATAAAACATGGCATCACAAAGAAAATAGGATAGAACGGGTCTAATGACTCGAATAAAACCCTAAGGCACGACTCGTAAGATGAACTAAGGACGATGATCCTTGTTAACTTATTCTACATTGTTCCAATGTTTGGCTTTGATACCAAGCTATGATGCCCCACCTCTATACTCACGCTAGCCAAGGACACTATAGAGTAATTCCGTCAACTAGCATGAAGAATAAGGCTGTTGAGGAGCAACCATCCGTGTAATTGCTTTGTGCGAGCACCGATATGTCAGATAGTATAACATGCATTTCATTTCAAAAGGGAATCCGACATGCCGATACAAACTCAAAGCTACTACAAAGTGGCTATGTGGTCTTCGGAAACAAATATAGAAATAAACATAAAATAAATCAGTCATAGATAACCATATCACAAAGGTGGAAATAGATATGAATATAACGCATAGAAGAGTATATCAGAGTAGTCGTCAAACAAGGTCCATAATATCACAAAGAATAGATACAAGTGCTAGACAAAAGAATATGTATACATCAAGGAGTCTCTATCTCAAAGGTATAACAACAAAAACTACTAATCAAAGGTAGTTAGACAAAAGTCAGATGATGATTCCTGATAAGGAGTCAAGCAGAAGCACCTGTAACATCTCGGTCTGACTCGAGTATTATTTAATATGAAAATAATAAATGGATCAGTCTAGCTATAAATATCATATAAAATGAGAAAGAATAAGAGATATTATGAAAATGTATGATAACAATTATTCCATACTATGAAAAGTATACATTTAGCAACAACAAAAATCATATAATATCTCAAAAATCCCATAACATCAAAAAGAATGTCATATTCTTTAACATATTCACCAAACCACAAATATTGGCTAACATATCAATGCCAATCATAAAAATAGGTGAAACCCAAATTCTAGAAATCATCAATTAGAAATCCTAAAATCACGAAAAGGGGGAGGCCTATCATAAACGAGAGAATGAAAACTCTCCAACACGTGTATCACAAACGGGACGATATCCCATGGCCGCTAATCATAGAGCCGGTGCAACGACTAGTACAACGGTACGCCCGAGGAACCTAAAACTCGAATAATTCGAAACAATGACGTAGTATGATGGTATGCCCAATGATCCTGACAAGCCGGAGCAACGGCGTAGTACAATGGTACGTCCGAGAGCCGAATTCCATAAAAGAACATGAGTCTCTAGCCCACAAGAATGAGTCGAAACTCCAAAGAATGCATAGGTCGTTATCCTATAAAATAAATGAGATGAAACTCGATAAAACGAGGTATAGTCCCCTACGTGGATAAAGAGACATCGCATGTCGCAAGTCTAATCACAAAATAATCATCAATGATCAATAAAAAGTCGGGATTACGGTAAGCTAGTAAATAAATGAGTTTAGCTTCAAGTCTCATAACCACTGGCTTAACTTAAATATTCACGAACAAATTGTAGATCTGCACCCATAAAATTGTCACAAGAGTTTCAATCGAACAAGTCCAAAAATTAACCGACGAAGTAAACACAACCATTTCATGCCACTAGTTTTACTAAGCCATTTAATTAGATTTCTCAAACGAAGGAGGTAAAGGTTTGTGTATACTAATAGATTGGAAAACGATTTTAGAAACAAGCTTTGTATTAAAAATAGAGTTGAAATCATCTTTGGGAAAGAATTTGAATATTTAGTATAGAAACCTTTGTATTTAAAAGTGACAAACCATAGAAATGATTGTAAACGCAATCAATGACCGAAATTCACATTCGAAGACGTGAATTAAATCCAAACAAATCGATACCAAATCCATCAAAATGCATATTCCTCAAAAATCCCGAAATAGAGGTAATTAAAGTCGTATAAATGATAACAACTCAGATAATCATGAATCGGTAAAAATTGGAATTTCAAGCAAAATAGGCAATTTGGGATAAAGCAGCAGGTCAGTCGATTGGAAACTGAGTTCAGTCGACTGGCCCAGTGCCTGGAAAACTCTCGGGCTCCAGGTCAGTCGATTGGACTCAGAGCGCCAGTCGACTGGAACTTGTTTTTCAGTATTTCCAACCTAGTCCCCAAAGGGGCAAGAATCCAAACGGAGTTGATCGATCGAGCAATTGCAACTTGGGATTTATGCCACGCGACAACCTAGTCCTATAGGCTCTTCGACTCACCCCAAAGACATGTTCAAGCATCAAAGCTAGGATTTTTAAAGATTTAACTTCAAAACACCAAATATTGAAATGTTCACCAAATCAGTTCAAATCAAAAGTGAATGAACATGAATAGATGTTAAGAATTCATACCTAACAATAATGATAGTTGTAGACATAGACGTGAGAAAAAATTCTCACCCTTTTCTCAAAAACAATAAGGAGAAGGTTGAGAACAAAGGAGGATCAACCACCCTTCAATCCCAACTCTAAAAGCTCCAATCTAAGATCATAAGCCAAAGTTTCCCAAATTAGGTTATAGGGAATTTCTTAAATTGGAGAGAGATTGAGATGGAGAAGAAGAAGGAGATGCTTACCGAAGCTTCTCTTTGATTTTTGGAGCTAAAACTTGGATTTGCTAAAGAAACTAGGGCTTAGGATTTTAATTTCCAATCTCCTCCACCATTTTTGCTGAAGCTTGAGTTGTAGGAAATATTATAAAGGAATGAAGAGGGGTGGAGTGGAGTTGGGTTGATATGTTAGGTTAATGGGATGAAACCCAAAGCCCTAAGTGAAAAGGTCGAAATTTTAGCTAGCTCCAAACATATCGATATTTATACTCAAAAAGGTCGCAAACGCCATTTTGAACTCAATGGATGTGGTCTCGAGTCCTAATTTGATTGTTTGCAAAATTACCTTTCAGACTTAAATCCAACTAACGATGCTATATTTAAATAAAATGTTTAAATATACAATCATAAAATATGCGGATTGTCACAATTTATGAGGACAAAAGTCTATTTATAGGCATAGGTTCTTTATAAGAGTTAAAATCGAATTACATTTACTATGTGTGTATACTATCTATGTAACAATACAAATATTCCAATGAAATCCATAAAATTAAATGATTTTAATAGAAATATTTACAATAACAATATATATAATAATTTAGAACATTCTCAAAACTGAGGAAAATCATGAAGTTATGGTGTCTTACGACTGGTGACGGTTCGGGTTGGTCATGTGTGTAAAAGATCAAATGTCATGAAGAATATACTATACAAACCACACAATATACACAATGGTCAAACACATAAAAATTTGATGCTACCTTAAATGCAAAAGCCATAAGTATGCTATTATGTGCTTTAGATAAAAGTGAATTTAATACGGTTAGCATGTGTACAACATCTTATGAAATTTGGCGAACTCTTAAACTTACACATGAAGGAACAAACAAAGTTAAAAAAAGAAATATTTATATGATTAAAAATCAATTTCAAAATTTTAGAATGAAACGTGATGAGATTATAAATGAAATGTATTATAGATTTCAAGACATATATCCCTCACTATTAGCACTAGGAGAAAAATACACTAATTTTGATACTGTCTCGAATGCCCTAAACTCTTTAAAGGTTGAATGGGAAGGTAAAGCCTAGATATAAAAGAAGCTAAAGATATTTATACCATAAAACATGAAGAGTTAATAGGAAATCTCATGTCGTATGAAGTAAACTTGCACGCAAAAAGGGATTTAGCCTAATACAGGAAGACAATAACACTCCAAGCGAAACAAGAAGATTCAAAAGAAGATGAAGATGACATGGCTTTTAATGCTAAGAACTTTAAGAAATTTTTAAAACTTTGAAAGAATAAGAAATATGAAAGCAACAGGAGATACAATAATAATAAACAGTCATCTTCAATTCTAGAGTGCTTTGAATGTAATAGAAAGTGGCATATAAAGAAAAATTGCCAGGATCGCAAAAAGGACAGAAACAATTACAAAAGAAAAAACGAAAGATTTAGAAAGAAACAAGCTTCTATTATTACTTGGGATGATTTCAATTCTTCCTCCTCATCAGACAGTAACACTAATAGTGATACCGAACAAGCCAATGTGTGCTCTATGGCTTCAACTAATGAAGTACCAAATTTAAAAAGAGGAAAATGGATACTTGACACTAGTTTCCCAAAACAAATAACGGGAAACGAAAATATGTTGACGAATATTCATGACACTAATGAAGGATCCGTCTCTTTTGAAGATAACTCCAAAGGTTATATCATCGGCCAAGGCGATGTGTGCAAGGACATTACGTCAAAATTACCTCTTATTACTAATGTTTTACTTGTTAAAAATTTAAACATAATATTTTGAGCATTGGCCAATTATGTGATGAAAACTTCAAAATCACTTTTGTAAAAGATAAATGTAATAGTTGCGATAAAAATATAAAATTGATCTTAAAAGGATATCATAAAAGAAACATATATGTTTAAAATATGAAAGTAAGTTATAATAAAACTATGCGCTTAATGGCCAGAGGCAATGATCCTTCGTTATGGCACAAGAGGTTTTGCCAAATAAACTTCAAAGCTATAAGAAAACTATCTTAGAATATTTTAGTCTAAGGTTCCCAAAATACATTTTATGGTTAATAATATTTGTGATGTATGTCAATTAGAGAAATCAACAAAATCTTCTTTTAAAGCTAAGAAAGTAATTTCTACATTACAACCATTAGAATTGTTACATTTAGATCTTTCTAGACCAACTCAAACATAGTCAATCAATTATAGAAAGTTTGTTTTTGTAATAGTAGATGACTTTTCTTGATATACATGGATGATCTTTTTAAATCATAAAACTGAAACTTTTGAAAATTTCAAAATTTTTGCTAAGTAAGTTTAGAATTTCAAAAATTTGAAAATCAAAAACATTTGAAGTGATCATGGTTGTGAATTTGATGATGAACTATTTGAAATAATTTTTAATAAAGGATTTTTTTCATAATTTTTCTTTTTCTTGAACTCCCCAACAAAATGGAGTTGTAGAAAGGAAAAGTAGAACACTCCAAGAGTGTGCTTGAACTCTACTTAGTGATAGCAATTTACCAGAATTCTAGGCCATTCAGCCAACTGAATATTTATAGCTGGAAAAAGGTTTCCCAGAATTCGGTCGGCTGACTACCCAAAGTCAAGCGGCTGACTTGAGCCAAAAACAAATTGTTTTCTTATGGGTTGAAATTCCTATAACTCGATTGATTGAGCAAACCCATTCAACCAGCTGACCTGAAGGGTTTCAGTTTTTTAAAATAGTCTAGCACGTTCCCCAATACAAAAATTCAAATTCAAACCACTCTTATTAATAAAAATCACATGTTCACTCCTCTTCTACCTACCTTCTACTCAGAAAAAAGGAAAATCCTACCTTCTTCAAAAAATTCCATCCTTTTTAATTTTTCAAAAAACAACATGCCTCTAAGATCGAAAAGAGCGAGAGAACTGATAACTAGACCATCTGAAAGTCAAATTCGAGCTTGGCTACTTAGTGATACAGTAGTGAAATTCTTCAATAGCGTTAAAAATTCCAAGCTTTTCATGGGGGCCTTTATGAAATTTCCCAAATTCAATGCTATGCAATTAGAGAGTTAGCCAAAACTCATGGTTTTGATTCTTTAATTAGGTATGATACTAATAACGTTAAAATCTACCCTCTTTTGATTAAAGACTTCTATGCTAACATGAATCTTGATCATCAAAATCCACAGGATAGAAGTGATTGTAAGTGGATGTTAGTTTATAGAGTAAAAATTTATTTAAGAGAATGTATAAAATTAGAAAGTGATTTCAAAAATTGGATTAAAGTTTGGTTTAGTGGTATTTGAGTTTTATAAAAGGTGTTCTGTAAATGATTTTGGGGAATTATAAATAGAATTTTATTACTTAACTTGAAGATTTATACAAGAAAGTTTATAAAGAGAATTAGAAATTTATAAAGGAAATATTCATAAAGTATAAGATATTTATAAAATGGAAATAGAGTCTTGGGTTATTAATGTCTAAGTTTTAATGACATTTTGGATTGACCATTTTAATATGATTTTGAAATAAGAAATCTTTCTTAAATTTTATATGAATATACTTATATTGTATAAGTATATAGGGAACTTTTCCAAGTTTGAAAGTGAAGGGTTTTATAAATATACTTATATCGGTAAGATAAGTATACTAATATATTAATAAATATATGAAAGATGATTTTAAGTTAATGGAAGATTAACCTAAGAGGCATAGTTGTTTCCAAGGAAAATGTAAACTATTTAGAATGTTTGTTCATTGGAAAGTTAAATAACCGACTATCAAATCTTGGCATAAATATGCAATCCTTCATAATTTTGTTGGTATTCCCTACTTAACATCAAAGGATTTTAACTCTAGAAATATATAGAAGAAACATGAGGATTATATGGCATGGTTACTGTAAGTGGTGTTATATTGTACATGTAAACTCATTTTGTTCTTCTAAAACAAATGATGAGAAGATCCGTCCACTTAAAAGGTTAGAGGGTGGTCCCTTCTCTTATGCATTGTATGATTATTTCCTAAAGAACCCACATTGAGCATTTTGAAAAATCAATGATTGGTTTTTGGAGCGCCGGTAGGTGGAGGAGTGTACTCATAAGAGATGACATGTATCGTAACCATTCCAAAAATCAAAAATGGTTCTATGGAAGAGTTTCGTGATCTGTTGAGATTTTGGAATCCATGTGTGATCCCGTGACCTATTGGAGTGTGGGAATCCATTTGTGATTTCGAGATCTGTTTGGAATCTGTGAATCTATATGTGGTTCTAAGACCCGTTAGGGTATGACAATCCATGTGGGATTGCATGACCTATTTCGATAGCAGTGCGTAATCTAGAATGTCAGACATAGCCTCACCAGCGGTAATGACTAATACTAGAGATAGACAACATGGCTAGTAGGGTTGGCAAACCCACAGGGTGTAGTCATCTCCACCTAGCCTTCAGTTGTTATGCATGCATGGAGCAATGCACACGGTCTTAGCAAGACTAACTATGTTTTTCCTATGCTGCATCACTAGGGATGTATGCTGCTTCGGAAGGAAATCTCTGATACTTGTGCAGGAGGAATGTTCTCGAAGTATTGAGGGCATCTCTGTGGAATCCTATACAGTTAGCGAATGCGCATTGTTGGTTTTTGGTTACATACCTATTATTATTGTGATGTAGACTCATAAGCATCACAGCTATTTGATTATTATTGTTTTCACCCTTAAACATATTATGATATCATTGGATTTTTTTTATATTAATGTTTTGGTTATCGTAAGGTAAGAATACATTCGTGTTTATGTGTGGAGTGGTCTTACGAGATACCTTTGATTTTAAATGATTATACAAGTTATAATAAACAAAATTCCCTATGATTTGAGTTTCTCATGCTGGTTTTAAAAGACTGACCTAAACGATGTTTTTTATGATTCTCGGGGCAGCCCGAGCATATTTTCCAGCTTTAGTTGGATGCTCTTAAGATTTCAGGAGATGTCCTGGATTTCGCAAGACGTATTTATGTATCTTATACTCTTATTTAGTTTTGGTTGTTCTAGATTCTGTCCACATTTATCCAAAATTGTAAGGATAGAATGTAATAACTGTCCAGGCTGGAAATAGGTTAGTACATGATGAATGTGTATAATAAAGATGTTTTCTTTTGTAAAGTTCTTGTATATACAATATATATTCTCGTCACGATGTAAGATTTTGTTTTGTCTTCTTTTTCTTTCACCTCAACAATTCGTCATGTCGTCACTTGGATATTCGGCCGTGAATATCGTGGATGTATTAATGTCATTTTCTAAGGGTTGAAAAGGCAGGTCCTTACACGTGGTATTAGAGCTTAGGTTGAGCGAATACCTAGGCCTTGGTTGGTTAAACTCATTATATATAGAGTTAGTAACACTCTAAAATGAGTAACTCATTAAAGATAGGATTAGTAATACCCTAAATAAGTTTGATATTATACATATAAGAGCACTTACTTGTTATTTTCATGAATTTTTTATATTTTATAGTTTGATCAGTTGAGTGTTTTATGAATTTTGGTTAATGTTATCGATGGCGATTTCTAAACACTTAAACAAGGCCAAACTGACACAATATTGTATTAAAATTGGCAAATCAAGTAATTATACCTAGGATTATATTTTATATATAAAAGAATAATTTTTCAAAAATTTAATATACTTATCCTTAGTTGTGCTTAGTTGATAGGAAATGATAATATTCCATCAGTATCATCTAGGATTTGATTAGTCACACCCGCCCGGTTCTAAGCATTGACTATTGTTTATAAGCTATATGGAATCTTCCTTTTTGAGACCTAGGTTAGGTAGATAGAAATTTTGGAAACATTGAACTGAACACCATGTGAATGAAGTTTCACAAAGCTATAAGGCGTTCGGTAATAATGTTGGGAAAAATTTATTTAACAATCCAAAATTTCACTGTTTTGATTTATGAATATTTAATTAATTTCAAATATACAATATATCGCTTTTATAATAAAAATAAAACTCTTTTAAATAATGAATAATGATGGTGAAGTAGTTTCAATAATATTTGTTTACAAAAGTAATTAGTTCGAACAAAGATTTAAAATGTGACCAGAATTTGTTTTCTGATTTTTCGATATTTGGTTAGCTAAAAATTATCGAAAATGTCATGACACTTTTATATACTCATACACACTTTTACAAATTAGTTTGAAACATTTTAATGCATATGATTATCCATGTACACTTAAGTATGTATATATAGAAATAAAATATGATTTTTACATTAATTTTTTTAAATATGTATAATATAAAAATTCCTTTTTCAACATATAGTACTAAGAAGAGAAATGCATGTTTTCTTTGACTTGATGGGGAGGGTGGCTAGGTGTTCGCGGACCCATGGTGAGGTGGAAAGGAATAGTAAGGTGGCATTCAAGGAGAAGAGGGCAAAGTACGAAGTGTGAAATGGTTGTTCGACTTGTTTGCAT
The DNA here is from genome assembly GCA_030765085.1 of Allium cepa. NCBI lineage: Eukaryota > Viridiplantae > Streptophyta > Magnoliopsida > Asparagales > Amaryllidaceae > Allium > Allium cepa. The sequence continues at coordinate 840,688,586 of CM060939.1, read as the reverse complement.
AATATATATACTTTCATTTCTCATTTGCTTTTCTCTTTGAAAATTTCATAAGCTCTTAGCATCTTCCATGGCTTCTGCTTTAGCTTTTAAAAAGCTTTAAAACTATAGTTTTTACTTTTAATGTTTTCAAAATAGCTTTAAACTCCTTTTTCCATTTCTATTTCCTCCTTTTTTCAAAACAACACCACACATACCCTATTTATTTGTGGCTGAGCCTGTGGGAAGCATAGCCGAGCTCATTGGCCATAAGATTGAGCGAAAAAATGCCTTAGCCTAACCATCTCGACCTTAAGGCCTTCCAAAAATCAAGTTTTGCAAGTTCTTGAATTTTAGAGCAAGTTTTCAAAGGATTTTTGGTGAGTAAACTAATTTTTTCTAAATCTAAAAGTTTTAAATTTTTATATGTTGCATATATTGTGGAATGATATGCGTTAACCTTTCTGGATTATTATGTGCCTTGGTTGTTTATAGTTTTGTTGATATGTAGTGATGTTAGTAATATTGTTTGGAAATTTTGGATGTGTGTATGATATTGTATGTGGCTTTGAGTATGATGTTGTATGTAACTTGGACATTATGTGGTATGAAACTTTGAGTATGCTGTACATTTTGCTATCATTCTTTTGTTACTTTGAAACACAATGAAGTTCTACTTTTATTATTATTGTTTGTGTCTATTTGTATTATGATATTAAAATTATATCTTTACTTCATTTTGTATAAACTATTTATTTATTTACTTTATAATATCGATGAATTTCCATATTAAACTTGTTGTTAAAACTTTAGCAATTAATTATTTACTTTTATTTTTATCATTTTAATTTGTCTTTAAACCATTTAATTAAAATTTAACTCAAACTCAATGTATGTACACATGTATATATATATATATATATATATATATATATATATATATATATATTCAAATTATTATAAATCCATTTACTTGAAATATAAATTCAAATCACATGTACATAATATTTAAATTCATATGATTTAATATATTTTCTATTTGAATTTCGGGAAACTCGAATCAATTTACTAATAAATTTCATAGATTTTAATTCAAAAATAAATTTAACTATCAATTTAAATTTAGTAAAAATTCGGGGTCGTTACATTTTTAATGTGTAAAAAGAGAATATAGGTTAGGAGAAGTTTAGCACTTGAATTCGTATGTGTGCGACCTAGAATTTCGTAAATTAAAAACTGATTTACTTAAAAAGGATTTTTGAAAGATTTTTTCAAGTTTCAAACTTTGATTTAGTTTCTAATTTTTGGTTATAAACGTTTTGGCAAGTTAAAGGTAAAGCGTTCAAGCTAAACCTCACCAAATATGAAAATCAAAATATATCCACATCACCGCATGCATGCAACCAAAACCTCTCTATATAGATGCGAATATACCTAATGGGTGCCACCCACGTAGCGTGGCTCCTACTCGGTCTTTGATTTTAGTTATCTCAAGTGTTGGATACCAAAGCTCAGAATGAGCTACAAATCGTCTTAGATTGACGAAACATAAATAAGGATATCTAAGCTCCAACAAGAGATGAATTGTCTCGAGTCGATGAAACATAAAGAAGGAAATCAAAATCGATAGTTAATGAATCAATATCGGGAATAAAAAATGATTTTATATGGAAATTAAAATCTCATATACTGATCAGAATTCGTCGATCTCAAAAAAATATTAACCCAAGAAAAACAATGAAGTCAGACAAATTAGGACAGGGTTGACTCCTATCTTGATTCAACATGCAATCCTAACCTTAGAAATAACAAGAGTTCCCTCAACATTAAGTGTTAAGCATATTCCTAAATCCTTTCCATATAAGTGATACCACTTGTAGAAATTAAATCTCTTAAATATTCCACCACTTATCAATCCTAAACGAAGGCACTGTCCCAAGGTTAACATTGAGCCAGATAATTTAGGGCATTGTTGCTTCTTGGACCTTACCTCGATGTACATTATAACTTTAAAGAGAGCATGGGTTCCCTCAACGTTTAGTGCTAAGTGTAAGACTAATTTTTTTTCTATAAATGAATCGAACCATTAAAACATTTGATTCACACTTATGCTTGATTTTCACATCAAATATTTGTAAAACACTTTAAAAACACTCTTTAAAATTCTCCTTTGAAGATCTAACTATATTTTTGTATGTAATAAAAAGAATGGTTATAAAAAATTCATTAAAACTTTGTTTACTATAAATCCAAAACCAATTACACTTAGCTTTAATTTTAGAACATTCTTTTAAGGATCTTTTCATTTATAAAATATCATTATAAATTAATTATTATCATCTTTAAAACAAAACTCCTAAAAATATTTAAGAATATCAACACTTGTTAAGCCTAGTAACAAATTTTCTTACAAACTGTATATAATCGTTTATAATAAAAGTGATATAATCCATGTCCCAAAAAACATTTATTACAAAAACATTGTTGTAATCCATGCTTCCTTTACACCTTCAATAAACTCAAAAATACTTGAAATATAATTTTGAAAACATCAATTTCAAATATCACTTGGAAAATCTCAAGTATAAACTATATTAAAAGCTCAAAACCATTTTCTTTCCTTATTTCGAAATAAAGCTTATCCTTTGATAATTTACATTAAGTCATTTAAAATATATATAAATTTCAAATCACTTCTAAAATATTTAGATATATGTTAAGAAATTTCCTTACAAGGATTGAAGAAGAAAAAACAAGTTTAAAACCATTTTATAGAAGTTGGAAATAGTGGTGCAAAAGTGTTACTAAAAATAGTATGGAAAATTCCTTCAAATCTGTTCTTTTCAAATTGGAATTTTCTCAACACTTTTACAAAGTATGAATATTATATATATTTTTCGAACAATATACTATGAGTCTAGTATGCATTCAAAAAAATTTGAAGAATTTTGAAGTTAATAAAACTCATTTGAAAATTGATTTAAAACTTGACTTTCAAACTACAAAACGGCAACCAAAACTTTTCTTACTTTTAAGTGCTTTGTAATTCTGTTTTATAACCTTTTTCGAGCCATCGAAACTTTGTTCAAACAAAAATTTGAATGCTAAAAAATGCTACCAATTATTTAGTCATGCAGACACAAGCACAAGAGCAACAAACAAAGGATTGAAAAAGGAGATTTCTTAAGTGTCGATATAACAATAATCGCTATGACAACACTTTCACAAACAACATATACATTACACATATATTTCAATCAATCTTCAATATAAGAAACGTAAGTTTAAAAGTATATCAATGTTGGTGAGAAACCCCTTAGGGTCTTATTTACAAAAGTCCCACGCGAATCACAAATATATATATGCATTTCGAAGTGTTCCATAGACACCTATTCGCTATGAAGACACTTCGACTTCTTCTTTATATCCTCTATAAAAAAAATAGTTATTTATGACATCTTGTACCAAGCAAAAAAATAAATTACAATACATGAGTAAAAACATCCAAGCAAGCAATACAGCAATTTAGTTAGTTTATAAATCATCTTGAAGTAAGTTAAACTCACTTTTAAGCCAATGATGAAGCCATCATTTCCAAGCACAACAAAGCAGCAACACATTACTTCCTACCCTCATCCAAACAAGCCAAACCAAACCAAGAGTTCCAAAAAAAGTGCATGAACAAGGAAGAAAAGCAGTATATAAGTTACGACCATAAAGATAACTGGGAGAATGGCTTCCAAACTTTGACCTTTAGTAAGATGGTGGTGATCTCAAGGTTGTTCTAAGGTCATATGACAAATTTGAGGAGAAAGTGAGGTGTTTTGATATGGCTTTTATTTTAAAAATAATAAAGTGAAGAGAAAAGAAGAGAGCTCAAAGTTTTAGAGCAAAAGAAAATATGAAATAAAAGGCATACCCTCTTCTTTTATAAGCTCCAAAATGGTTAACCTAGCCCCAAACTTACCCCATTAGCCTCAACATCCCACTCCTCCTATGTGATGCCCATGTGCCATTGTAAATTTCCATCAAATCGTGAAAAAGGCTCCTCCATTTAATCATTTTTATGACTTTATAAAAATTCATAATGACACCTAGGTGGATTATTTATTTTTCCATAGATGAACTCCTATTTTCTACATATATGTACAACAAATATAAGTTTGTGTACATCCATGCTATAATAACTTCCGTTTGATGAAAAGTGAAAAATTCAAAAATTTATTTTCGATCACATTTTCAAATTTTATCTGAACTATTTACTTATGTAAACAAATTTACAAAATAAGTTTTCCATTATTATTTGTTAATTAAAAGGAGTTTAATGCGGCTAATAAATCCATTTAATTCACAATTCAAATATTTAAATAATCCCTATATTTGAATATAGCACTAATATTTTTTTCTTGGGTGTTAAACAAGTGAATAATATAAACGTTGGATTTAAACTAAATGAACGTGTATAATACCAGATATATATAATCATAGAAGATCAAACTATTTTAGTCAAATAGTATTTTGAATTATTAAATTATAATTTATTCTTTTAAGCCTAGTTTAAATCCAAAATAAGATTAATTAATTCAAATTTAAACTCAAAAATTATGATTTTCCTCTCAAATTATTTCAAGCAGGTATCAAGAATTTTCAAATGCATAAACTTGAATTTAATTTGTTTTCTTATCTTTAAAAATATTAAGCCTTCAATTTTGAATTCAAAATAAAATCAAAGGGCTCCAATTAATCCTTTCAAATCCAAATTTTATCCTAAAATAATTCAAAATTGGTTTTAGGATTTCTCAAACTAATATACTTGAATATTCCCAAATTTTGATTTAAAATATTTATGCAATGGAAAATATCATTTTTTGAGTTTAAATTCAAAATAGGCTAAATTGTCTTAAAATTTCTAAGTTCAATTTTTTCAAAATATCATTTATAGATCAAACTTATTTTTAAAAATTGTAAATGTCTCAATCTCGGTTTTGATTAATGAGTTTTAAAATCAATTAACATTTTTTGAAAATAAAGCGGAACTTCCAATGAATGAAAAATGCCTATCAAAGAATATTTGCACTTTTATTTCAAAAAGCACACACGTTGTTTCAATAACTCAACTTCAACCTCTTTCAAAAATAAATTCATATATATTTCAAAAAAAAAATATTTTAAACCACCAGTCTAATTTAAATATTGATATGTTATTTTCATTGTCTTCAAACTAATTATCATTATATATTTATATACTATGTATCATTTATTTATCTTTCAACCTTCAATCAAAAATATAATTTTTTACCAACATTAAATAATTTAATCCAAACAACCATTTGACCAACTTATTTAACCATCAATTATCAACGAATGACAATTAAAGCTACTAAACCATCATCAATCACATATAAATTAAAATAAATCAAGTTGAATCGAATTTTATAATATTTACACTTAAAATATATGTTGATAATGAATTCTAAATAAAGTAGTTCCACTAAATCAATTCAATAGGAAATAAGGATCGGTGTATTCATCTATAATAGTGTTATGTATATATATACACTCGTTGATCAACTTGTTTGTAAACTTTCATTTTCATATTCATGGCAAGATCATAAATTATCAAATAATTTATTTCATTTTAAAATCAAATAAATTAACTCAATGTAAATTTGCTGATATTTAATAGGAAATGGGTACATTCAGTGTATTCAAAAGAAAAAGATTCAAACACTCAGTTTAATTTCCTTATCCAACCGACTTTCATTGAATATAAGTGTTGCAAATTTTCAATCCCAATTCCACTATTCTTTCTGTGTAACGACCCACCTTTTTGGACCGTTTAAATCGACAATAAACCACACATGTCTAATTCAAACCATTCAAAAGGAAGGATTGTTAATGGGTTAAACAAGAAAAAAGAAAAAAAACACAGAATCTCGCAACGGAACGACAAAATATAATAACCAAATAAACATTTCATGTGGCTGTTTTACAAATAACATTTGATTACACTTTTACACATTCAAATCAGAGTTATACATACATCATTAATAAACAAATATTGCAGCGGAATACATGATGTGGTGGAATAAATATAATAAATAGTAATAATATACTAAATCTTCATCTTCATCCTCCAGAAAATAAAATGGTCTTCAATACACTAAAAAAGCTTAGACTGACCCGAGCGTAATGAAAACAAAACGCTCGAGTCAGGACTAAAAGGTCTTATGTAATTCAAATTAATCTAAATAAAATGAGAGTGCAATGGCTTCAGAGATGTTATGAGATTTTCCATCTCTTATCAATTGTACAACGTTAATATAATTATTGGAAGATCTCAAATAATTCGAGGTATCAATTTTAACAAAATTAATTAGAAAAATTATAAGTTTAAATTAAACCATAAAAATAATTCAATTCTAAGACATAATCCAAATTCAAGAATTTATATGGATATTGTAACGATCCAGAACTTCTGTCATTTGAAATTCATATATTTAATTAATTTTAAATATTAACAAGTGAAATTTGTGAGTCGAATAAATTTTATTTCGAATATCTCGATTTATTTTGATAATTAAATCGATAATTTAATATCTGAAATTACAGAAATAATTGAAAATTGGATTTAATGTGATTGAAAATGATTTATAAAATTTTATTTAATCATATTGAAGTTAGAATGATGATATAGAACTTTTAAAATGGAATTAAAAGTTAATTTGTGAAAATTGAATATTTTAATATTTAATTGACGAGTTAAAATAGCCATTTTTCAAAAAGTCTCAGATTTCGATGAATCTAGTTTCATCGGATCCGTAATGTTATATTATTGTAATATTTCAAATTTCATGTCAATCGGATTTATGGTTTGTCCAAGGCAAGCCAAAACGCATAGAAATTTGGTTAATCGATTTAATTTAAATTTGATCGTTTACTGCCATAACTCGCACATATGATCGAATTAGCCTCCGAAACACATTCCATTGTGTCCGGAACGCGGGTTAAATCCTAGAAACGTCGGTCACCGTGCGAGATTTGGAGTTCGGAAATTTGGAGATGAATAGTGTTTCGTAAATTTTCTATATAAGGACTTCTCTACTTCACAATTGCAAACCCTAACCAAAACAAAACCCTAGCCGCCAGTGTAAATATTAATGGTCGATGTTGTTCAATTTTTCTTTCCTCAAAATCTTCCAATCCGTTTGTAGCGATCCTGACTTAACCTTCGAAAATCGGCACCGAATACGCTACCTTTATTCGAATGCCGCAAATTCAAATGTCGAATCCGGCCCGCCGGAGCTTATAATAACATTAAGTAAATTACACAGCGGAATAAAATAATAATACATTGATATACAGCTTTGATACAATATCTGATACAATAGATGATACAATAGATATCAATATACATCAGAGATATGATACAATAAAATAGCAGCGGAAAAGAAAACGATAGATCACATCTAGCAGCGGAACCACTAACTCTAAGATAGTCTTCAAAAGAGAACTCCGAGAAACTGCAACTCCATTTCCAAGGATCAATCGAGCAATAGCTCGAACTCCCCAATAACGATGCACCAAGCGACTGGTGTGGTCCAAAGACTGAACTAAATCCAGATAATCTACTGAACCTAGCTATCTGAAAAACCCAACTCTAGACTGCTCGTGTAGAAAATAATGAGCACCCAGAGTTTAGGAAAGAAACAATAAACTCCGGATCAGTCGTGGGACTGGTGTGAGCAACAAAAACAGTTCATCTTTTAAAACATTCAACAAAAGATTTTCAAAGTCAATTCGCAATGCTTTTTAAAAATGAGACTACCATAAGGCCTCCCGCACACACACACAATGCAAACGCAGAATCGGAGGAGATTTCTCCTTATGATAGTCAAAGATGCTTGATACGCATTAAAAAGAAACATTTGATATTATTACTAGTGCGTAGTGTAGTAAAAATTCATTTCGAAAGTAAAGATATAAATCTTAGCCAATATAGACATTTCGAACTATGCCTACTATAGCTACCATCTAAACAGTGGTGACCACCATAAGTAAATGGCAGGTTCTACAACTAAAACCATACAGGGTTTCGTATTGGGAATTGGATTTCCAACAAATGGTCAGGCCAAGGAACTTCCCATTGCCACATGAGAACGCCTCTGGAAGGACGTCCCCGAGAACCAAACCGGATCTCTGCCAACACAAGGCCGGGTTACCCCTAACTGGGTAACTACTGACACGAGTATGCGATCCCCCGATCGTAAACAACCTTTCTCACGGGATCCCGATAACCAACAACCACAAAGTAATAAATTCGCAGTAACCACATAGGGTAAATATCTGGGCTCCATACCATGATACCACCTCTATCCAGAAGGAAATGCACATACCCTAAAGGGAGCTACCCCTCATAACCTTGCCGCATCTTTCCTGTTTTGACCATTTCCGGGGTGTGAGGCTCGACGAAGTCTCGTCCACATAAACACGCTTTATACAAAAGCTGTGCTTTGGGTCAACAAATGATCATAGAAATGATCACAAAGATAAACGATCAAACAAATGATCCTATCACAAATGATCAACACAATGATCATTTCACAGCAACACTCAGCATGTCACATTACCAAATTGGGAATATATCGCTGATAACCTTCAACTACATAACCTCTGAGCTCGTAAGTCTCAGAGAAGGGTGTTAAGCTAAGAGAATAAATTCTCGGCCACCAACAGAAATATATTTGAAAGAAATCAGCTTTATATCTTAAATTGTAATGTCAGACATAACAATCCATACAAGTCTGTTCCGGGCTCGAACAGTACCGAAGGCACTTCCAAAGAAGTCCTTGCAATACGGATATTCACAATCCCGATCGGATTTCCCATCACTTAGGGAGTCTCTATACCGGCGCGACTCGGTGCAGAAACAGTCGATAGGTCATCATATCGCTTTCGCAAATACCCGGTCTTCATCACCGGTCTTCAAATGCTATCCATAACGTCGAATCACCTATTCGGAATGGGTTATACGACACAAAGGTCCTTTCCCGGCTAAACCGAATAGTGAGCGAAAATATTTAAAACATATGGATATGGGATTTCAATTAAGTCACAACTTAATAATTCAAAAATTTCTTTTCAAATGGTTTAAACCAATTACCATTTTAAATCTTTAACAAAAAGATTTATTTCATAAAATTCCATTTACGGATTTCAAAACAATTTCCATTTCATTTGGATTAACTCGTTTAAAATCTTTAAATTAAAGATTTATCTTATAGCTTTCAAACCATTCCTAAATATTCACTTTCAAAATTCATTTCCAAATTTTCATCCATAACTTGGTAAACTATTTCAGTTTAAACTTAAATCCCTTTTTATATAATTTGAAATTCGTTTCTCCTATGAAAGCCTTTTTATCATTTAGAAACAACAGTCTTATTTCGAAAAACCCGATTTCATTTATACAAGTTACAATCTTTGGGTTAATTCAAATTTTCAAAAATAATACTTTAAAAATGGTTTAACTCATAATGACTACTATAACATCGTTAATCCCTAGTTTCAAATTACAGAATTCAATTTCAATATTGAATTCTAATTTAAATCAAAGTATTTAAATTCTAAAACTTAATCAAGTAATTTAAAAATAAATTTTTTTATCTTGAAATTCCATTCCAAAAGCTTTTCACATTTATTCCGATTCCATTTCCAAAACATTTGAATTTAAAAAATTCAAATTTTAAACTATTTCAAAAATCTGTGACTTAACCAATTTCCTCGTGAAATCCATCATTGTGTGTGTATGGTGTGGTCCAGGGGCTTAACAAAATAGTGCAACATCATTCAATCATCACAGATTAAAACATAGAAATATAGTTGATAAACGATATAAACTATAACGCTTATCTTTCATTCACAGATCCATAGATAATATACAGATGTATCATCAATAAATGAATAAATTTTATATAGCACAATCCACAGAACAAAATATCACAGATCAGATAGAACAATCAATTCAAGGCAACTCATTCAATACAATCATTCATGAGTAAGGTCAAATATTCAATAAACATTTATAAGCAGGATTAATTCAATTGCTTAATCCTAATTAATTCAATTTATTTCCAATTAAAATTGATTACTTATGAATTAATTATCCAATTCTGATTTATTAATTTCAAATCATTTGTTACCAATTCATCCAATGATTTTTCCTAAATTAATTAAATTAAATTAATTAACTTAAACAATTCGTATTATACTTAATTAATTACAATGAGTAATTAATCCCTTAATTGCTTTTATTAAGTAATTATACTTAAACAATTTACAATTGATTATCTTTAAATTAATTAATCTAATTAATTATCAAAATTAATCACATTAATTTAATTGCTTAAAAATCTCTAGTTAATTACCTTCATTAACTAATAACATTTCTTAATCACTTTCTTAAGAAATTATCTTAAATGGGTTCACTATTAATCATTTCTAATTAATTTAATTTATTAATTTATAAATAAAATAAATCATTCTTTAATTCCCTTATTGATTAAATCATTTTAATTACCTTAATTTTCTCTAAGGTAATAAATTTATTTATTTATGATTTCATTATCATTTATGTATATTTTAAACATTACACTTTAATTTTAGATTATTATTATTTATTTATTTTTCATATTTAAAAGTATTTTTTTCTCATTTAAACTTATTTAAACATTTAAATTTAGTTTTAAAATTTCAAAACTGCACACTGACAGTTTACTAAAACCTGTAACTTTGAAAATAACCCAAGGTAAATCTAAAATGACTTCGAGTCATTTCGCCTGATGCTTCAAGTAAAAACGCGAGTTACCAGAGACAAGCACGCGAGCTCACCCTGATCCATCCCCACTAATAACTTCAGACCCACGTCCATGCTTTAGATTTTGTTTTAACTTTGCCTAAATCTTTCTTTTACCATTCAGATTCAGGGTTTTAAATTCAACTTTTTTTTTATTTGCTTAACACTTTTTTTTTTAGTTATGAACACAAATTTGAAAATAAATTAAAACTTTGTTTCTAACTAAGTTTCAAACTACACTTAAAACTTTCATTCAAACTTTGATCTATATCCATAGTTTAAACTGAGAAAGTTTTTTTTTTGTTTTGTTTTTTTTTGTTTTGTTTTGTTTTTTTTTTAAACCTAGAATCACTCAGAAACAACTCCAGTACTAACCACAACATAGTTCACCAGAAAATGCAATGCACCGTGCACATGCACGGTGGTGCCGAGCCACTCAGATCATCGTCGATGATCTGACTACATCGACCATCACCCAAACACTCCATCCCAAGCATCAACCCACCACCCCACACTCGAGATTGAAATCGAGTGATCGAAGCTAACTCGGAAACACTGGAACAGGCGAGAGCGTCACCAACCCCAACCCTGTCATCGCCAAAATCACGGCCCTCCGACCACCAGAAACCTAGAAACTCCGGCCATGCTTTCGTTCATGACCTAGCTACCATCTCCCAAAGACGCGTTGCACTCGGTCAATCGAAGAAGATGAACGAATCGAGAAACCCAGCCTCTCCAAAATTAGGTTTACGAACAAGAAATGCCTGCCGCTACCTCCACGTCCAACAAACCACCACCGCACCATTTTTCTGAGCATCTACGTTCATCCCTCCATCCCCAGACGAGATCCTCCTCTCTACCAACCCGAGGATCATCAGAGATCACCCGAACAAGGAAATTCACACATACCCGAACTACTTCTTCATTCACAATCTAAAAATTGTGATTTTATTTTTAAAAATCATGATTTTGTTTAAGGATTTGATTTAAAATCCTGAATCCATAAATTACTAACTTTGAATTTTGAGTTAGCATAACCATTCCTGTACTTATGTTTTCCCAGTGCCAAATAAGTATTGTTTTACTTAGTTTAAAACTCTAAACTAAATTTGAAATGAAACAATCAAGTTTCATGAAAGTCTGAAAACTAAGCAAAGATCAAATTTAAGATTTTGAATTTAAAAATTTAGATATGCACCTGAGGACTATAATACAGAGGGTGATCAGACAACAACACACACTGACATGCATTCTCATAGAACAGCATATACTTTAAATATCATACTGAATACAACATAATTATTAGCATGCAAGCATCAACTATCACCAAAATTTTCACAAGCAACAAGATTACTTAAGTATAAAAAAAGAAGAAGTTACTCACTGTGCTTAAAGAATGAACAGAGCATTCTTTCGAACCCAACTTTGAAAACTGGCAAGCAGGAATCTTTCTTGATCCTCTGGTTTGAATTGTTTGAATTGAATGATTGTTTAAGTTAAAGAATGATCTTTACTTCAGTTTTTTAATGGTGAACGAAACTGAGATGAGAAGATGATGATATAGGAAATGAAGTAGCTTGATAAATATAAAGAAGTTGACCGGGTAATATTTGTTTGTACAATCCACAAGGGATATTTTTTTCTTTGCTTGCTTTAACCAAACAAGTTTTCGGCTGAGATGTTTTACAATATTTCGAACTGACAATTGTTCATGCTAGCATTAAATGCATGAGGCATGTTGCATTACTACTCTTTACCATACTTGTATATAATAAGGTCTGACACCTTTGTTGCTTCATTTCTTTTTTATACTTTATTTGTTTTGCTTTTCATTTGCTCGGCTGAGAATCTTCTTTTGTACTTTGCTTTAGTTAAATATATGTTTATTATCTTGGTTTTACTATCTTACTTTGCCTAACTATCCTATAGGCAGCATACTTTATTTTGTCTACTGAAATGAAGCTATTATCTTGGCTGATGATATGTCCTTGTGTGCTAACATTTATTCCTCTGCCTATTTATTACTGATCTCTTTTATATTTGTTAGAAAGCTTAGTTATATATCTTATATTTGTATTTGTTTGAATTTATTCTTTTGCTTTGTTTCTTATTTTATTTGTTTGAATACTTATTGATTATATTGTCTTTATTTATTTATTTATTTTCTACACATTTATTTCCATAGTTTATATTTTATTTCTTTTGTTTCATAATTTTACATTGTGTCTTGTTATTTGTTTTATTAATGTGCATTGATTTTATAACATAATGTTAATTGTTTGTTATTTTTATAATTTATCTTATAATTATATTTGTTTGAAATATTTGTTTAACATCAACACAACTTCATTCTACTGTTTTATAATTTTCAAATATTCGATTATTAAAATTTTACTAACAGTTTGTATAAATTACTAAATATTTTAACAATTTTTACTCAAAATAGAAATTTATTAAAATTGAAATTCGGCATCGTTACACCATTCATATATTTGAAGAAACTTCAACTACTATATTATAGAGAGCATTGAGTTCTACAAACCCAACGGCCAAGATTGTCTGAAGTGTAGTAGATCGTCGGCAAATTGACTTCAAACAGCCAACGTTCGGGCGTGATTTCCTAGGAAAAGGACAGGCCGAGCTTCAAGTGCCTTTGGCCGAAGGTAGCTCTCGTCATGGCCGTTCATGTGGTGCTAGTTGATCGTCGTGTAGAGGCTTGAGGTGATCGCGACTATTAGGGTTTTTGAACATGAGTTTGGGTTGTGCGTGCGTCTTTTACTGGAGAGGAAGAAAGGAAGTTGCGGCCAGATCTGATGGTTTGAAAATGGATGGCCTGGATTTTGAGCATAGGGAATTAACGGCAGATTGAATTCTAGGTTTAAAATGTAATATAAATTGTAAATTAATTATATTAAAGATTGTATAATGTTTAAATAATCATATCTTTTTGGTACGAGGTCGGAAATGCATGAAACGAATTGCTTGGATTCGATTTGTCGAGCACTACGCTATGGAACTGGATTGTAGTCGTTTGGAGCTAGTTTGAATTTCGGGGAAAATTAAACACATGTTTAATTTTATTCGAAATAAAACACTGTAATTGTACAAGTGAGAACTTCTCACTCAATCGAAATGTGTTTCGATTTAAATTTTAAATAGTTAGATTTAAAATTGCTTCATTGGTATGTATGCTTGGATGATAAATTGCTATCTATTGTTTTGAAATAGGCCCTATACGTCGCATATTAAGCGGAGGTTATTTATTAAACACATATACCGCGATATTTTATCTCGGAGTGGAATTGGTATTATATATGTACTTAGTGTTGATTTTCCCACATTATGTAGCGGATGAGACCCTATTGCGCCGCATAATAGCGGATAATATTTTATAAATCCCATATACTGCGATATTCTGTCTTGAAGCGGAATTGGTATTGTGCTAACATCTGTGGATGTAGGGAAACAAGTTGGAGGGATCCAACTGGATTCCTCAAATGATTGAATTTGTTTCAATGTTGTGTGTTGATCTATTTATAATCTGCGTGATTATATTTGTGATAGAAATTGTTAAAGGCTAAAATTTAGCCGAATATAAATTGGTATCGTTAGATGCCGAAAATAAATAAAATTTTGATTTTTGAAAATTTAAGTTGAGAATTCATAATAAAATTTTATTTTGTAATTGATTCATTCTAAATAAATAAACGTTGTATTTTTTTTACGTTATAAAAATTATGATAATTGTGAAATATAACCGAAATGTGATTTTTGAAATAAGTAGTTGATTAATTTATAAAATTGTTTAAATTGGGATTTTTGAATTATTATAAATGATTTATATAAAAGATTTATAAAATTGATATTTACAAATTAAAATATTGGAATTATAAAATGAGTTTTTATAAGTGTTAAAATGAAGTATAAATGGATTTCATAAGTGGAAGAAATCTATAGATTTATATATTGTGAAGTTATAAAATGAATAGATTTTTGTAAAATAAAAGATTTATAAGTAATTAACTTTTAAATTGGATTTTGGCGTGTAAATGAGATATAGATAAAATTTGTTAATAAAGCGATTTTATAAGTTAAAGTTGTATAAAGTATAAATGGAATTTATAAACGTTGTTTTATAAATCCGAATTCGACTTATTTTGATAAGTTAATTATTATAGCTTATTGAAAGAAATACATCCACGATTTTGGGACAGTGGATAATCCTTTAAATAAAATATGTAGAAATGTTGAATTTGGTTAATGAGATACATTCATGATTTTGGACAGTGAATAATATATTAAAAAAATGTTTTGGGGAAAGTGATGTTTTAAATAGAATTAAAATGATTTAAAGATGTTTTAAAAATTTAATAAGTATCGAAACCATAGATTTCAACATTCATTGTTGAAATAGACGTTTTCGTGAAATAGAAGGAAATGGTGGACTATAACACTATTGTTATAGTAAATGATTTCCGAAAGGAAATGTTTTATGTAGTATTGGGATTTATATATATATCTTAATTACGAAACCCTATACTAATGATTTTGAGTTTTCGTAACGATGTTTCACGCAACATTCGTTTTGACTCAGATAAAAGTGTTTAAGAGAATGTTTTCCTTAAAGAATGAAATATATACTTATTGTGATTTAAGTATATTGAATATTTTCCAAATGTTGAAAATAAATAGATTGGTGAATTACTTATTATTAAATAAGTATGGAAATGTTTTCCAATATGAAGTGAATGCTTTGAGATTATATCTTTTAAAGATAAATTGAAAGTGCATATTTGAAATCGATTTAAAAATCGTTTATCAATGGATATTTGGAAACTTAAATTCACCATGGAATTTATAAAGGAAAGGGAAATTTGTTTAAAAAATAAACATTGACTTATTTTTGACGTGTGGGAATAAATTTACGGATTGGGAACGTGGGTTTAAAATAAATCGGTAAGGATTTATTTGATTGATTTAAATGAACCATTTTGAAATGAAAATGAATAAATAATTGTGAATATATCTCGTGTAGGGAAATGACATGAAATTTGTTTTCAAAAGTTGAAAAGGTGGAAAATGATTGAAATTTGTTTTCGAATGGTTGAAGTGTGGAAAATATATCTTGTAAAGATATTTTTGAAAATAAATAATTTGGGAAATTATTTGAAATCGGGTGATTTTGTGAATATTGATTGATAGTTAAATAACCGACTATCAATACTGACCCTTAAATGGCTATTTGCTGTGAATTGGTTGAAATTGAATGCTACACTTATTTTTAAATTATTGCGCTCGTTATTCGAATTACCCATTCCGAATAGTGATACGACGTAATGGATAGTATTGAAGACTGGTGTTGAAGACCGGTATTTGTCAAAATGATAGGATGGCCTATCGATTGTCTCTACACCGTTACCCACGGTGTGGAGATTTCCTTTGTGATGGGAAATTCGATCGGGATTGTGAATACCCGGATTGCAAGGGCTTCTTCTGAAGTGCCTTCGGTTCTCTTCGAACCCAGAACAGACTTGTATGGTTACGTGTCGGACATTACATTTTGAGATATAAAGCAGATTTCTTTCAAATACATTTTTGTTGGTGACGGAGAATTTATTCTCTTAGCTTAACACCCTTCTTTGAGACATACGAGCTCAGAGGTTATGTAGTTGAAGGTTATCAGCGGTATATTCCCAATTTGTTAATGTGGCATGCTGAGTGCTGCTGTGTGCTGATCATTTATTGAACAAAGCATGGCTTTGTGACTAGCTTTGTGGACGAAACTTTGTCAGACCTCACACCCCGGAAATGGTCGAAGCAGGAATCGTGGCAGCAAGGTTATTTGGGGATAGCTTCCCCTGAGGGTATGTCCATTTTCTCCTGGATTATGAGTGGTATCATGGTACGTAGCCCAGTTGCTTACTTTGTGGTTGCTGCAAACTTATTACTTTGTGGTTGTTGGTTGAGAAGCGCTTCGGATAAAGGTTGGTAACGACCGGGAAGTGGCATACTCATGTCAGTTGTTACCTAGTCACAGAGGTAACCCGGCCTTGTGTAGCAGAGATCCGGTTAGGATCCGAGGACGTCCTTCCAGAGGTGTTCCATTTTACTTGGAAAGTTCCTTTGCCCGACCATTTGTTGGAAATACAAACAAAACAATACTAGCCTTTTACGTTTTTAGTTGTATTACCTGCCATGGAATGTGGCGGTAACCTGCTATTGAACATGGTAGCTATAGTACGCATAAGTGCGGAATGCCTATGCTGGCTAAGATTTATATTATACTTTCGAATGTTTTCCTACACTTTGTACTTAAATATCAAATAAAAATTTCTCGTATCGAGCATGTTTGACTATCATAAGGAGAAATCTCCTCCAATTCTTCGTTTGCATTGTGTGTGTGGCGGGAGGCCTTATGGTAGTTTCATTTTCTAAAAGCACTGTGGATATTTTTCACTTCACTTGTTGTTGTTATTTTAAAGATAAATAACTGCTTTAGTTCTCACACCAGTCCCATGACTGACCTGGAGTTTATTGTCCCCCTCCTAAACTCTGGGTGCCCAAAATTTTCCACACGGACGGCCTAGAGATAGGTTATCAGGTTATTTTGGATTTTGGAGTGCTATGGAGCTCAGGAGGCGAGCAGGATGGCGAGACGTACCACTTGTGTATGATATTATCATTTCCGTTGTAGAATTCACTTGTAAGGACAAGTTTGTATAACTGTCCATTACTATGTTGTGCTGTATGTTGACTCTGATGATGTAATGTATAAAATGTACAGTTCTTTGATTTAAAGATTATTCATTTATCTATTATACGTTGTTCCGCTGCGACTGTGAGATTCTGTTTTTGTTTATATTCTATCTTCTTCTTCTACTACCTTTTTCTTCTTCTTAAACCCTCATGGTTCGATTTCCGGCATTCGATTTCTCGGCAATTGATATAGTGGACGTATTGATGTCGATTTTCGAAAGTCGAAGAATCGGGTCTTGACAGATATATATGATATATATATATATATATCATTTCAACTAGTACCAAAAATAAACATTTTCAAATCAATGAAAACCGTTCGGGTTTATCATTTCAACCCATAACGAACTTGCAGTATTATAACGATATAAAATACAACATCCATTCAACCAATATCAACAACCAAACATCCATTACAAAAATCATCCAAACTAATCAATAAATATCAATATAGAACAGAAAATCAATAACAGGTATTAACTAGCAATTTATATTCAATAATAAGTTAAATAACAATTAAATCCAAATAAATTCAAATTAACATGAATAGCAATTTAAATATACTAAACATGCATAAACAAATTTCTAATCACACTATAAATTAAATTTAACAAACATAAGAAATTTTAGAAATTGTGAGTGGGTTAATACACTCACCTTTGAATTTCAAATCGATTTGAAATTCAAATAAAGGAACAAATTTCAATAGTCTCAGAATTTGTCAAAACAAGCTTCAAAATGTTCAAAATTTCAATAGAATCCCAATGAAATAAACCACATATGAATCCGAGCTCGTATGAAAAAGTTATGATAATTAGAATATTGAAAAATTCAGGTCCTGGGTCGACTTCGGGTTCAACTTCGGTCCGCTGCCTCAAATCCCCGGTGCTTGCTCTGATTTTTTGTCAAAAACGACCCGAGACCCGTGTCATTTTCTTCCTGACCCAAAGTTGCTACAGGATTTTTGCATTTAGAGAGTTAGAAAAATTTTGAGAAAATTTTGATAATTCAAAATTTTGGTTTTAAACTGAAATTTAGATGATTGAGCAAAAAGGGTATTGGTTGAAACTATAGAAGGTTTGGGAAGTTGGTTAAGGTGATAGTGGGCCCTTAATGAAAGATAGTTGGTAGGAAGTTGAATTGTGAGTTTTGGAAAAAGTAAATGGGTATTGGTCCTTTTTTCCTAACTAGTAATTTCGGGGACGAAATTCTTTTAAGGGGGAGGAATGTGATGACCCGGAATTTTTAACAATTTAAATTGGAATGGTTAATTGATTTTAAAATATTCAAAAAGTTAATTTTAGCTTGAATTCCAGATATCAATATTTACTTGATGATTAAATCATTGAATTTTATAGTTTAAATATTGAATTTAATAATTGAAATTGGGTAAATTGTTGAATCAGAGATTTCTAAGCCTGTTTAAATTAATTTGAAGGCTTATAAGGTTTATAATGATGATACTGACGATAATAGAATGGTTGAAATTTAATTTAAAAGTGGTTTGTTCAATTTTAATAATATATCGTTTAAATCGATAGTTAGAAATAGCCTTCTGAGGCACAGTCTTGGAATTCGACGAAACCAGTTCCATTAAATCCGTAATAGTTAGTTATTAGCGGATTTCAATTTTCGGAGCAATCAAGTTGTCGTTTGACCCTGGCAGCTCGAAACGCTTAGATTTATTTTAATCGATTTAATTTAATACCGATCGTTTAATTCCGTACGCTAGGAGCTACCCAAATCTATTTTTATCAGTCGTTCCCCTCTCTCTATTCTCAAGCAAGGGGATCGAACTCGAAAAAAGAAAAAAAGAAAGAAAATGAAATCGAAGTCGAGGAAGGCCGAAGCCATGTTTGAATCTTGGCAACTTCGAGGAGCCACGAAATCGAGTTCGACATGAGTATTGGATTTAGGGCTCGCGATTCAGGAAGTCGCGACTTCGATTTGGGTGATGCTCGTTCGAAGCTCGAGGCCGCAGCCACAGGCAATTAAGGGTATCGCAAGCGCTGGGTTGACAACAGTGGGTTGCGGCACGAGTTCGTGGCTGCGACGCATTCAGATGGTGAAGAATCGAAGTCGCTCTCCTCTGATGTTGAAGCCTAGACGCGATGGGAAGCTGAAGTTGCAGATGGGGTTTCGCGATGCCAGGGTTCGAGCTCGAGTTCGTTAGAATCGAGGTGAGTTTCTCGAATTTATCTCGAGTCAAATGTGAGAATATCCTCCAGGTTTAAAATTTAACGGAATCAAGTTTTAAGTTAACTTCTTAAACCCTTCTTTTAAATAATGATGTTGTTTAATATATATTAATCTAAGTTGTACGTTTTATTTAAACTAAGCAGGTAAGTCAGATTTGAAATTTAATTAATAGGGTTATTAAGAAGAAATTAAGGAAATAAAATGTTTATTATAAATTAGACGTAAAGATCTTAAGTTAAATTATGGATTAATGATAATTAAATTCCAGATTTATAGAATAAGATTTTAAAGTGATATGATTAAGAAATTAATTAATTGACTTAACTTTTAATTAATTTGGGTTTGGGTGATTAAGATTTTATTTTTTTTTATTTAGTAGTTAAGCAATTAAAGAGAAACTAATCAAGTTATGGTAAAGAGTTAATTAATTATAGGTTAAGGGTTATAAATTAATTAAATTTAGACTAATTAATTTATAGGTAGAGTTTAATTATTATAAGTAACTAGAGGAATAGTTACTTAAAAGATAATCACTTAATGGAAGTAAGTGAAGGGTTAACTTGTTCAGGGTTAAATAGATGTAATTAGTTATTAAAGGATAAAATTAATAGTTAAAGTCTAAATAATAATAGCAATGGGATAATTACTTGATGAAAATAATTAAGGTAAATTGCTTAAGAAGATAATTAAGAATTAATAAGTGATAAATGAAAGGATAAATCGATTTGTGTTATTTTAAGGCAAATTACTTAAGGAATCTAAGGAGGAAGTTAGGGAATGATTAATTAAAATTTGTAATTAATTAATCCTGAATAAGCAGGTTTAATGTGGATAAAGTAATCAATTTAACTTATATTAAATTAATTAGAAATGGTATGACAAATTAATCTTGCTTATTGATGATTAAAGTATACTGAATGTCTTGGATTATTTGATATCGCTGATATGTGGTTTAATATGTTATGTTTGGATTCAACTATTTAGCATGGATTGTCTATTTGTGATAAATTCTGGGTTTGATACTAGAATAGTTTAAACTTAAACGGCTTGTCTCTAAGATGAAATTAGATTCGGAAAGATCGGGAGTCGGGTATTAGGAAATACCCAATACCACTTGGAATTTTATTGATTGATATGTGAAATCTATATGCTAGGGGTGAAGTGATTTAAAGGATTGGACTATTTTAATCTAAATCTTTGGTATTTAGAAAATTTATATGAGAAACAAATGATGTCTATTCCATATGGTGAACTTTTAAATTAAATCGAGTTACCCGCGTTTTATATAAGTTAATTGCTTTGGTCTTCCAAATTAGTTGGGTTTACTCACGCTGGTTTCCAGCCTGACCCTGGTGTTACTTTGGTGTAATGTTCAGGTCAGACCGAGTATTACAGATTTTCAGGTAGGAACGTTCCGGAGCTCAGGGGGCGAGCTGGATGGCGGTGGTGTACAGAGTATTTCCGTTGTATATATATTATTGTTAATCCGAGACATGATAATTGTGTATATTCGGTGACTGTACATATGTGAAACACTGATGTATATTAAATGTAATCGATAGATATAGTATTCTTTTGTAATCTGTTATTATTTATTATTATATTTTATCCGCTGCGTATGTGAGTTGTTGATGTTTCTATTCTTCTTCTTCTATCTCTTTCTTCTTTTTCATAACTATCTGGAATTTTCGGCTTCGAAAATCTCGGGTCGTTACAGAATGTCATTAAGTTGACAATTTTTGATTATCGAAATTTAAGGATCATTACACTCTCCCACACTCAAAACTTTTAGTCCCTGAAAAGGAAAAAGGAGGGGAAAAGGAATTAAGTTAACAAAAGTTGGGAAAACATTTCGATAAAAATTTCTAAGTCCAAAATTCACTGAAAATTTCGGTAGAGTCTCCTTTGTACGGAGAGGTCTGGGAGAAATAATAATATCAAAGTATAACAATATATACCATTATTTTCAAAATGATATATCCCAACATGGGAAAAACAATATAATATCGCTAGAAAACCGTAACTCGAGAATGTACCTATTTGTCGGGCAAATAATGCTTATTTTATGAAATCAAAAGCAGTAGCAATTGCTTTCATAATGTAATAACTCGGATTTTCAGACATCTGTACTTGATAAATAATTGATAGGATATTGATTTAACAAATAAAGATGATGATAAATATTTATACTTAGATAAATATTTATTTTATATTCTTATAGTATAAACATTTAAAGTTATGTTTTGAAAGTTATTATGGTGATTTTCAAGTGTTATATGAAAAGTTGAATTCTACATTTTAACACTAGTACTTGTATATATCAATTTAAATACAATGACAAATTAGAGTATAAATGTAAACAAGATTTAATAAAAGGGGGTTAATATTCTTTCCTTCTAATTTTTACATGTGCTCAATATAATTTATATGTAATATAAATACATAAAACAAATTATAAAACATGGTTCATGAATTAATTAAATGAAAGGGGGTTAAGTTAAAATTAAATTTTTTTTTAATGAAATTTAGGTAAGTGCTTAAAAGCAAATTTATAAAATTTATTTAAACAAGGACTTAAGCAAATTTATTTAGCAAATGACATTTGTAAAACCTTGAAATAGGAAATAAACACATGTTAACTTATGGTAACAAGTGGCAAAGTTTTTCCCTTGGAATTTGAAGGAAAGATAGCCATGCCATTTGTGACGCCCCACCTCTATACCCACGCTAGCCAAGAACACTCCGGAGTAGTGCTGTCAACTAGCACGGAGAATAAGGCTGTTGAGGAGCGACCATCCATGTAATTGCTTATCACACGGTGGCTATAAATAATCTTCGGAAACAAACATAGAAATAATCATATCACAAATCAGTCACAGATATCCATATCACAAAGGCGGAAGAAGATATGAATATATAACTAGCACATGAAAGTGTACATCAGAGTAGTGGTCAGTAAGATCCACGATAATACAAAAGAATAGCAACACGTGCTATACAAAAGAATACAACTATGAGTCTATATCTCAAGTGTATACAACAAAAACTGCTAATCTAAACAGTTAGCCAAAAGTCAGAGTGATGAATCCCTGGGAAGAAGTCAAGCAGAAGCACCTGTAACATCTCGGTCTGACCCGAGTATTATTTAAGAAAATAATAAACGGATCAGTCTAGCTATAAATATCAGATGACATGATATAACATAAAAGATATGACATAAACATAAATATCCATAACGACATACCACTATAAGTATGTAAATAATGATCAACAGAAGATCAATCAATAAGAGATAATCAATATCACAAGAATCTTCTCAAAGATTCGAAGAGGGCATCATACCCTAAACTTGTACTCATAACAAGTCAATGACATAAATTCCAGAAATCAACACGAGAAATCCAGAAATCATAAAAAGGGAAAGAGGCCTATCACATGACGGTCCGAAGACCATGGGGAGCTACCCCACATGTGTGAGTGGAATCACACAGATTGAGGTCAAGACTAACCAAAAAGCAGAAAGGTATGTGTGAATGGAATCACACAAGTGGTGTCTAGTCTAACCTTGCAATGAAAGAGACATCGCGCAATTGCTAGTCTAATTCATAAAGCGATCATCAAGATCAACGAGAAGTGTCAATTACACTAAGCTAGTAAATATAGAAGTTTAGCTTCATGTCCCATAACCACTTGCTTAACTTAAATATTTACGAACAAACTGTAAATCTTCACTAATAAAATTGTCACAATAGGTTCAATCGAACAAGTCCAAGAATTAACCGACGAAGTGAACGCAAGCGTTTCATACCATTTGTTTTACTAAGTCGTTTAATTAGATTTCTCATCCGAGTGAGGTAAAGGCTTGTATATACTAATAGATTGGAAAACGGTTTAAGAAAAGAGCTTTGTTATTAAAAATAGAGTTGAAATTGTTTGTTAAAAGAGTTTTGATATTTACTACTAGTATTGAAACCTTTGTATTATAAAGTGACAAAACACATAAGCAAGTGTAGAAACAATCAGTCACAAAGATCGCATACGGAGATGCGAATAAAATCCAAGGAAATCAGCTCAATGTTTTTCAGATAAGATCCCCTACGGAGGGGGGGTCCAGGGGGGGTGGCAACCCCCCAAGGTGGGGGTGCGGGGGCAACGCCACCGCTTACGGGGTTCGACCTAGTGAAGACAAAATGAGGTCTAACGACCTAACGACTCAAGGGTCATACGACCTAACGGCTGTGACCTAGGGGTCTAAGGGGTCAAGCGACTTAGTGGTTGCGATCTAGAGGTGTTCGCGACCTAACGATGACTCACAACCCAACATGGCCGACTTAACAGAGTCGAGCGACCTAAGGTAAATGGTCCAACGACCTAACTCGAACGACTTATCTGGAGCTTAGGTCGGAGACGACCTACGAGATAAACCAGGCCGACTTAGTGGACGAGCGACCTAAGGTAAATGGTCCAACGACCTAACTCGAACGACTTATCTGGAGCTTAGGTCGGAGACGACCTACGAGATAAACCAGGGCGAGCGACTTAACGTTTGCCTAGAGATTATAGGTCGGAAACGACCTAAGACTTAAAGCTTAACTCGCGAGCGACCTACGGCTTAAGGCCAAACTCGTGAGCGACCTACGACTTAAGGCTTAACTCGCGAGCGACCTAACTCCGAAGTGCCAATACTTCCAGAATGACCTAAAGCCCTGCGACCTATGGTACTAACTCGCGAGCGACCTAACGACTTAACTCGTGAGCGACCTAATTCCGAAGTGCCAATTCTTCCAGAACGACCTAAAGTTAACTCGTGAACGACTCACGACCCATGGACGAACGACTTAACTCCGAACGACCTAAAAATGGCCAGAACGACCTAAGTGCAGAAAATTCACCAAAATGCTAAAAATTGGAGTTTTTCGCCAATCCAATCCAAACCAAATGCAAATGTGCATGCAAAAGTGATAGGGAATCATTCCCAACAGTCCAATATAGTTATAGACTAGATTTGTGAGACAAAAATCTCACCTTTGCACTAAAGTTTATGAAGATGAAGCTTGAAAGCAAGGAGAAGCAATCCAAAGCTTGAATCCAATATCTTCTACTTGAATTTGGAGTTGAATGTTGGATTTGCAATTGAATTTGTGCTTGGAGTTTTAATTTCCCATTCCCTCCACCATTAATGCCAAAGCTTGATTAGTTAGGAAATTTATGAAGAGTGAGGAGAAGAGGGTTGGAACTTGGGCTTAATAGGCTAAACTAACCCAAAGTCCAAAGCGGGAAAAGTTAGTGAAATTTCACTAACTCCAAACCTATCGATGTTTATACTTAAAAAGTTGTAAACGACATTTCGAACTCAATGGAAGTGGTCTCGAGTCCTAATTTGACCGTTTGCAAAAAGTAGCTTTTCGGACCAAAATCCGATTAACGAGTTAATATTTAAATAAAATATTTAAATACAAACTCGATAAATATGCGGGTTGTTACACCATTTCTCATTTTTCAAACTGATCTGAAGAAAATCAAAATCTATCGAAAATATTCAAACTAGATAAGTATCAAACAATCACTCTTAAAAAATTTAAAACCTGAAGTTATGCAATTCCAAATCCAAACTGCAGATGGAAGAAAAATTCAAAAATAAACTCAAGAACAAATTCAAAGCAAAGTACACCTCAAATATTATGCAGGAACAAATACCAAGCTACAGATCAAATTAAACTCCTGTTTCAATAATTAAAGTGAATTCCAGTTTATCAGCTACTCCTCTGTCCCTGTAAACAACAAAGGTGAGTAACTTTCATCTTTAAGATTGATCTGCCTATTTGTGTGAATGCTTGAAAAAAAAACCTTGATAATATGATAAGTAGTTGTTTACTTGTTTGTTTAGGGATGAGAACATATATATGTATGATAATATTGTATGCATGCCTGCTAACAAAATGAATCAGCTCTATTTACCAGTATACTACGAGTAGACAGTTTTATTCAAAAATTTAAACCTGTTTAAATGTTGATGCATGCAGTATTTATTTGAAGTGAAAAATGATATGTGTTTATATGACTGTTTAAAACACGATTGCATGAGTATATGTATGTGAATGTGGTTGTGTATGTCTGAAATAAAGGAAGTTGCTCTGTTCATTTGTTCTCAGGTTCATATAAAAAAAAATCTTTAAAAATCAGTTTCCTTTTCTCTGATTGGTTATATGATATGTTGTGTGAACAAATATTGTTGGAAATGACAGAATTTAAGTTGTACAAATATTTTAAGTAGAAATTAATGGCAGTTTTATTTACGATATATGAAATCAAAGTTGAAACTCAAATATGTCAAAATTTTGACTTAAATAAATTGTGAATTCATGTATGTAGTCTGATGTATCATTGCAAGCTAGGATTTTTAGTAAATGAATCATGATTTTCAAGATGGTATTTCGAGAAGAATTTTGAGATAATCGTGATTTGGGGTTTTTCCCTTTTCTGGCGATCGCGATTCTTTGGGATGTTGGGGATAATTTTGGGGGATGTTCGTTGATAAGTGGCTTTGGGAAATTGTTCAGAAGAATTTTCGATCACCAAAGTGATCAGGCTCATGCGAATTAGGGTTTCGATATGGTTTTGGGCAAGGTTGAGTTAGTGGCCATGGTGACATCGTCACTGTATCGAGTTGAATGGGATATGGGGGAAATGGAGAGTGGGGCTCTGGCGAGGGTGTGGTTGCAATGGAAAGTTCTCTGGCGATCGAAGATCGGTGATACAAGGTTGGTTTGGTGACATAGTTGTTACAGGTAGTGCTCGTTAACCCTCATTTTTGATTTTTGTGTTCAACATGATTTCTGTGTGGTCGATTGAGACGAGGTGATCGACGAAGACTTGTGGGTGGCAAGGGGTTTGGTCGGAGATGGCCAGAGGTGGTGTGCATGTGCACGTCGAAGTCAGGCGTGTCAATGTGTAAAGAGGCCTGTGACTCGGGTGCGTCTCGGGAAGTTAGCGTTATGGCACGGGTTGGACTTCGAGGCTTCGTTCGTGTGTGCGATATGTTTCCAGAGTTAATGTTTTGAACTAAAACTAAAGAAGATGGAGAGGTTAAGTTTATTTTCCTTTTCGTTGTTGGGCTGGGTTTCGGCCCAGTTTGGGTTTGCATTATTAATGGCATTGGGGTTGATTTCTAATGGATTCTGAATTTCAGCCCAACAACAAATTTCGGAAATAAAAGAATTTGGGTTAAAATTTAAGGAATCCTTAATCCAATAGCTTTCCAAAGATATAGCAAAAATATTGTTTAATATAAATCTTTCAACCATTCTCCTTTCAATTTTAAATGATTATTATAGTTGTATAAGTTAAGGGAAGTAATTAAGGATTTATTTATTCAATAATTATTGGTTATGAATTAATTAGAGATTAAATTACTTAAATGATGTTTACTTAATAAAAGTAATTAAAGGGTTAATATCTGTTGAAGGTTAGTTAAATTATTTAGAAACTAAGGGTTGAATTAATTAATGAGTAAGGTTAAATTAATTGAGGGTAATTAACCAATAGTATAATTACTTGACAAAATAATTTAAGATAAATTACTTAAGGAATGTAATTAAGTATTAATTTCTTAGTGTAATTAATTGAAGGATTGATTAATGAAGGAAATTAATTACGAGTTAATTAATTTATGGTAGGATTAATTTAAGAATAATAAATCAATGTAAGGAATTAGAGGATAATTTAATTGAGTAATTAATTAAAGGAAAATTAATCATGAGTGATTAATTTAGATGGAAATTAATTAAGGATTAGTTAATTAATTTGTGTTATTAAATAAAAGGGATTACTTAATGTAATTAAAGAATGATTAATCAAGGATGATTTATCGAGATCAATAATTAAAGAATTCAGTAATTAATGGGTTAATTAATTAATGTTAGTAACTGAGAATAATTACAAAATGTGATTAATCAAGGTTGATTAATGAATGAGTCAAATTAATTAAAGGCTAATTACTGAATGTTATTAGAAAGGATAATTAGAAAATGATTAATTAATGAATTGTAATTAATTATTGTTAAGTAAGCAAGATTAAAAGTAGTTAATTTAATTTAATTAGGAATGGGGTGACTAATTAATCTTGCTTATGAATGATTGGCTGATATTTCTGACGAAATGTTTGTCATATGATATGTTTGTCTTAAACAGTGACAATAGGCTATCTGTCAACGATGAATTGCTGTGTAAAACGGGACATCTTGTATTTAAAGATTTAATTGTATTTCTCGAATAACATGGATTCAGATGGTTTTGAATTCGAAGAGACCGGAGTCGGGTATTAGAAAATAACCGAAACCACTTTGATTTTTTGAAAATTGATATGTGAAACCTATAAGTTGTAAATTGATATGAGTTAACCCGGGTTTTATGTATGTTCTATGCTGTTGTGTTCCATACTAAATGGGTTTACTCACGCTCGTTTCCATCCTGACCCGGTGTTACTTTGATGTAATGCTCGGGGCAGACCGAGTATTACAGATTTTCAGGTTGGGACGTTCTGAAGCTCAGGAGGCGAGCTGGATGGCTGGAACATATGGAGTGCTTACCGCTATGATATATTATTGTATAATTTATGTGTTGTTTAGACCGTCCAGAGATTAGAAATGGATGTAACTCTGTTAAATAAAAATGTAAATGTCCTGATACAGTTCTTCTTTGTAAACTATTGGTTATGTGATATTATATTTAATCCGCTGCGAATGTGAGATTCTGAGTTTGAGTTTTCTGTTTCTTCTCCTTTCTTTTTCTTCTTTTCACTAACTATCTGGAAATTTCGGGTTCGAAATTTCTGGGTCGTTACATTTGGTATCAGAGCTGAAGGTTAAGCGAGAACCTTGGCTCTGGTGGGATTACCCATTAAGGATAGGATAAGTGGTACCCTATAATGAGTTGAGTGTATAAATATGAGAGAGCGCACTTGTTATTTTCTTATATAAAGGTTTTTTAACGATTTCAAAAGTAAATGAATCTTATATAAGAAATAGATTATCTATTATATTAAGGAAACTGGTTGTTAAATTATTGGAATTAAATTAAATGTCAATAGAAATACAACCAAATTGAAATTAAATAAAGATAAGTTTGAAATGGATTCAAACTAAAATTGAAATCTTGAATTTGAGAAGTATTTCAAAATAAGATGAATTAGAATTGGTTTCAAACCATAGAAATAGAATGGTTATTGTGTTTAATAATGGGATGACTGTTTTCCAATTAATAATTTAAGGAAAAGTTTTAAAGAGAGTAACTTGTAAATTTGAAAGGATGTAAATTAAGGGGGGTTTCAAATTGTTAAGTTTTGAAATCTAAATTTAAACATTTGAATTGTTTCAAAATGTTGAAGGAAATAATATTATTCAAACTACTTTGAATATGATCTTATTTTAAAATAAGAAATGTTTGAAAATTTTAAAGAAAATTGTTTTGAATTAAAAACCAAAGGTGGTTTAAAATTTTAAAATGTAACTTAGTAAATATGTATATATGTGAATATACATGATATCAAGGATAATTTGAAATAAACTCTAAATATTGAGTTTTAAATTTGGAATGAGATATGATACCCATAGTGATAAGTTTTTGAACCAAATAAGTGGGAAGATTATTTATGTGAAGTTTAAAATTTGTAATGGAAGTTCAAATTGGGTAAGGTTGACTGGGTTAAGTGAATTGAGTTTAACTTGGGAAAAAGTTAAATAAGTTGGAATGATCAACCTGATTTGGAAATTGGAAATGGATGGATGTTTTAAAACAATTTGAATAATATCATCCCGTTGTGATTAATAATCTTTAAGCTGAGATTTGATTTGTTTAAATGAATGAGAAATGAAGTGTGGTAATATATCCATTATTGGGATAAAAGGAAAATCACACTTTAATTTGAAATTAAGGATAAGGAATTACTTTGAACTTAAATTTTGAATGTTCAAAGGAACTTGGAAGTTCAAATTGTTAAGGATTGGTTTCAAAAATTTAAATTTGGGAATAAATTGAATTTTGAAGAATGAGTTGTTTAAAAGGGTTTGAACTATGATTTGAATCTAGGAATAAGTATATGTAGAAGTAAAGGATAATTTGGTTTGAGAGGTTAAATCAACATTTGAAGTATTAACTCAAATTTATGTAATTCTAGATGGTTTAAATTTGAAATTTGAAATTAGTTCAAATTGAATTTGATTTGAATTAATTGAAATGGTGATTGAAGATGTATGAGTATAAGATTCAAATGGAAATTTTGAATTGGATTGATTTGAATAATTTGGAATTATAATTAAAATTTGAATAGTTTTAAATTCAAATGGAATTTGAATTTAATTTGGGAGGAAATCAAGAATAATTCAACTTGATGTGGAAATGGAGTTTGAAATTGAGATTAATTCAAACTAGAGTTGAAATGAATTGAAAGCTGGAACTAGTTCAACTGAAATTTATTTGAACTAGTAGAATTTGTGATCAAGTTTGAATAAAGTTAAATTTGGAAAGAAACTTGGATTAATTCGACTTGAATTGGGGTTGAATAAATTTCAATAGAAATTGAAGTTATTTAAATTGGGGTTAAGTCAATTTAAATGAAAGTGGAATTTAAATTGAATTAATGAGAATGGAGATTGGGAAATGAGCAGTTTGACTCTGGACTATTTTTAATATAAATTGTTTTAATATAAACCTATTTTTCCAAGATATTCATTATATATATACAACCTTTCTTTTAAAAGCCAAATTATCTTATGCTGGTTTTACAATTATTTTTGAAACTGTTTAACAATTTTCCAACTGTTTAATAAATTAATTATTATATTTCAACTATTTTACAAAACTAATTACTATCCTACTATTATTTTGCAATTATCTAAAATTTCTACAATTATTTTAATTATTTTCTAACTATTTTACACCTATTTTACAAGCTAGTAATTATTTTCCAACTACTTATCTATTTTTAGTTTTTTCTAGCTATTTTCTAAATAAACTGGTTGGAGTTCAAACTGTTATTAGTTACCAATCGAGATAAGAATAGAGGTAATAATCTGAATGGATTTAAGCAATTGTGAGTAAGTGAATGAAAATCAAAGTGAATGTGTATAGAAATGGAATTGATTTGGTTAATAACCAATAAAGATAAATACGTAGGATGTACGTATGTTATTCTATTCGCACAGTGATTTGATCCAGACTCGAGCATAGAATTTCGAGATAGTTATATCGATCCGAGTGGGATTATTCACTCGATTTTCGAAGGCGAACCTGGATATGGATTGTTGATTGGTTCTGGATATTCTCTATCAAAGTTAGGCTATGCAAGGAGAATGACGGTTTCTGATCAAGAAACCAGATCTGTGTCCGCACTAGGAAGGCGGGTGGATGATACTAGTTCGGAAGTGAAATTGCGTAGTCGAGGGAGTGATCAGATTGGTATGGCATACGAATTATGTGTACATCGTACGGATTTGAATGAAATTGATATTATAAGGGAGTAATCAAATTTGGATATTTGCTTTTGGATAAATAAAGTTATATATCTTTGTTATATAAGATAAAACTCCCCTTGATGAATCTTTTGCCCAAAAAAGGGGTTTTTGAAAATATTTGAAGTATAAATGGAGTTTTATACAAGTTTGAAATGATCCAAAGTTTTAAAGATTTTATATATCTGAATGTATATATATATATATATATAAAGGATCAATGAGAATTTTTGAAAAATGTTTTGGGAACCTTTGGATTTGGAAAGGCTTTTGATTTTTGGGTAAAATCAATATTGAATTTGGAAAGCCTAGTTTGAGAATTATCGATTTTTGAATAATCGTTTTTGTGTAAGGGAGCTTTGTATGAGATCATACTAGGTGTATGATTTGAAGATACTATATATGTATAGTATAAAATGTTTTGATGATGGCTCTGGGGAAAAGGCGCTCCCTTGAAATGAACTTCTCAGGAGTACCACCGGGTGGTGCTGCCTTGAGCCCCAAGGGGGGTTTCTAAAGTTGATCCTGTGAGGAGTCCGGACATAACTAGTTCCTAGGGATTATGAGTGGAGTATACCATAGCGGAAGTCGTGTGTGCCGCTGAGAGCCAACAGTCTGCGTTTGATTTTATATCGGCAGACTGCGACCTATGTAGAAGTGGAGAAGTTTCATTTCGACAGCGAAAATCAGAGGCCGCTAAGAGCCTGCAGTTACATGGACTTTTGCTGTGACGGCAACGTAACCCTGGATGTAACCGTGATCTGTTGTAGGTTCCATGGCATAATCGAGAGGCCGCGGAGAGCCTGCTGTTACATGGAATTTTGCTGCGACGGCAATGTAACCCTGGAATGTAACTGTGACCATGGATGAGGGTGATGATTTCCAGAGCATTCTCACAAAGGTATATCCTTTATTTTCAAAAAAAAAACTGTTTTCTATATTTTCAATAAAATTATTTTTCAAGTATTTTCACTAGGTGTTGAAGATGGGTCTACTAAGTACTTATAGATTTTCAGTCCTACGCCTGATCAACGTATGACCGAATTTCTACAAGAACGAGGACGGACTGGTTGAAACATCGAGTTATAAAATGATATTTTTATAAAACTATTTTGGCAATAATATATATATATATATATAGATTTTAAAAGTGTTTTAAAATGATCAAAGAATATTTCAACTGGTTTTAAAGTCGTTCCCTTTCGAGGGCGAAAAGATTCTAAGGGGGGAGGAATGTAATAACTCGGATTTTCAGACATCTGTAATTGATAAATAATTGATAGGATATTGATTTAACAAATAAAGATGATGATAAATATTTATACTTGGATAAATATTTATTTTGTATTTTTATAGTATAATTATTTAAAGTTATGTTTTGAAAATTAATATGGTGATTTTCAAGAGTTATTTAAAAAGTTGAATTCTACATTTTAACACTAGTACTTGTATATATCAATTTAAATACAATAAAAAATTAGAGTATAAATGTAAACAAGATTTAATAAAAGGGGGTTAATATTCTTTCCTTCTAATTTTTACATGTGCTCAATATAGTTTATATGTAATATAAACAGGAAATTATTGTCAAGGACAAAATTTCACAGCTTTTTAGCCTCAAGGACAGACCTTCAATATTTTATCCTGAAGGACAACTTTCTGTAGGTATCAGTTTTTAGTTATTGATAGCAGTTTTTAGGTATCAGTTTGCAGTTATCGGTAGCAGTTTTTAGGTATCAGTTTTTAGTTTGGTATCAGTTTTGTTGTCCTTATGAATAATTTTGAAAAATGTTTGTCCTTGTGAATAATTTTTAGAAGAATGTTTGTCCTTATGGTAAAAATATTGAGCTTGTGTCCTTGAGGCAAAAAATACAGAAAATTTTGTCCTTTAAATTAATTCCCCCTAATATAAATACATAAAACAAATTATAAAACATGGTTCATAAATTAATTAAATGAAAGGGGGTTAAGTTAAAATTAATTTTTTTTTAACGAAATTTAGGTAAGTGATTAAAAACAAAGTTATAAAATTTATTTAAACAAGGACTTAAACAAATTTATTTAGCAAATGACATTAGTAAAACATTGAAATAGGAAATAAACACATGTTAACTTATGGTAATAAGTGGAAAAGTTTTTCCCTTGGAATTTGAAGGAAAGATAGCCATGCCATTTCTCATTTTTCAAACTCATCTGAAGAAAATCAAAATCTGTCAAAAATATTCAAACTTGATAAGTATCAAACAATCACTCTTAAAATTTTTAAAACCTGAAGTTATGCAATTCCAAATCCAAACTGCAATTGGAAGCAAAATTCAAAAATAAACTCAAGAACAAATTCAAAGCAAAGTACACCTCAAATATTATGCAGGAACAAACACCAAGCTACAGATCAAATTAAACTCCTGTTTCAATAATTAAAGTGAATTCCATTTTATCAGCTACTCCTCTGTCCCTGTAAACACCAAAGGTGAGTAACTTTCATCTTTAAGATTGATCTGCCTATTTGTGTGAATGCTTGGAAAAAAAACTTGATAATATGATAAGTAGTTGTTTACTTGTTTGTTTAGGGATGAGAACATATATATGTATGATAATATTGTATGCATGCCTGCTAACAAAATGAATCAGCTCTGTTTACCAGTGTACTGCGAGTAGACAGTTTTGTTCAAAAATTTAAACCTGTTTAAATCTTGATGCATGCAGTATTTATTTGAAGTGAAAAATGATATGTGTTTATATGACTGTTTAAAACACGATTGCATGAGTATATGTATGTGAATGTGGTTGTGTATGTCTGAAATAAAGGAAGTTGCTCTGTTCATTTGTTCTCAGGTTCATATAAAAAAAATATCTTTAAAAATCAGTTTCCTTTTCTCTGATTGGTTATATGATATGTTGAGTGAACAAATATTGTTGGAAATGACATAATTTAAGTTGTAAAAATATTTTAAGTAGAAATTAATGGCAGTTTTATTTAGGATATAAGAAATCACAGTTGAAACTTAAATATGTCAAAATTTTGACTAAAATAAAGTGCGAATTCATGTATGTAGTCTGATGTATCATTACAAGCTAGGATTTTTAGTAAAAGAATCATGATTTTTAAGATGGTATTTCGAGAAGAATTTTGAGATAATCGTGATTTGGGGTTTTCCCCTTTTCTAGCGATCGCGATGCTTTGGGATGTTGGGGATAATTTTGGGGGATGTTCGTTGATAAGTGGCTTTGGGAAATTGTTCAGAAGAATTTTCGATCACCAGAGTGATCAGGCTCATGCGAATTAGGGTTTGGATAGGGTTTTGGGCAGGGTTGAGTTAGTGGCCATGGTGACATCGTCACTGTATCGAGCTGAATGGGATATGGGGGAAATGGAGAGTGGGGCTCTGGCGAGGGTGTGGTTGTAATGGCAAGTTCTCTGGCGATCGAAGATCGGTGATACAAGGTTGGTTTGGCGACTTAGTTGTTACAGGTAGTGCTTGTTAATCCTCATTTTTGATTTTTGTGTTCAACATGATTTCTGGGTGGTCGATTGAGACGAGGTGATCGGCGAAGACTTGTGGGTGGCAAGGGGTTTGGTCGGAGATGGCCAGAGGTGTTGTGCATGTGCACATCGAAGTCATGCGTGTCAGTGTGTGAAGATGCCTGTGACTCGGGTGCGTCTCGGGAAGTTAGTGTTGTGGCACGGGTTGGACTTCGAGGCTTCGTTCGTGTGTGCGATATGTTTCCAGAGCTAATGTTTTGAACTAAAACTAAAGAAGATGGAGAGGTTAAGTTTATTTTCCTTTTTGTTGTTGGGCTGGTTTTCGGCCCAATTTGGGTTTGCATTATTAATGGCATTGGGGTTGATTTCTAATGGATTTTGAATTTCAGCCCAACAACAAATTTTGGAAATAAAAGAGTTTGGGTTTAATTTTGAGGAATCCTTAATCCAACAGCTTTCCATAGATATGGCAAAAATATTGTTTAATATAAACTTTCAACCAATCTCCTTTCAATTTTAAATGTTATTATAGTTATATAAGTTAAGTGAAGTAATTAAGGATTTACTTATTCAATAATTAGGGGTTATAAATTAATTAGAGATTAAATTACTTAAATGATGTTTACTTAACAAAAGTAATTAAAGGGTTAATTTCTGTTGAAGGTTAGTTAAATTAATTAGAAATTAAGGGTTGAATTAATTAATGAGTAAGGTTTAATTAATTGAGGGTAATTAACCAATTGTATAATTACTTGACAAAATAATTTAAGATAAATTACTTAAGGAAAGCAATTAAGTATTAATTTCTTAGTGTAATTAATTAAAGGATTGATTAGTGAAGGAAATTAATTACGAGTTAATTAATTTATGGGTAAGATTAATTTAAGAATAATAAATCAATGTAAGGAATTATAGGATAATTTAATTGAGTAATTAATTAAAGGAAAATTGATCAAGAGTGATTAATTTAGATGGAAATTAATTAAGGATTAGTTAATTAATTTGTGTTATTAAATAAAAGGGATTACTTAATGTAGTTAAAGAATGATTAATCAAGGATGATTTATCGAGATGAATAATTAAAGAATTCATTAATTAAGTGGTTAATTAATTAATGTTAGTAACTGAGAATAATTACTAAATGTGATTAATCAAGGTTAATTAATGAATGAGTCAAATTAATTAAAGGCTAATTACTGAATGTTATTAGAAAGGATAATTAGAAAATGATTCATTAATGAATTGTAATTAATTATTGTTAAGTAAGAAAGAGTAAAAGTAGTTAATTTGATTTAGTTAGGAATGGGGTGACTAATTAATCCTGCTTATGAATGATTGGTTGATATTTCTGATGAAATGTTTTTCATATGATATGTTTGTCTTGAACAGTGACAATAGGCTATTTATCAATGATGAATTGCTGTGTAAAACGGGACATTTTGTATTTAAAGATTTAATTGTATTTCTCGAATAACATGGATTTAGATGGTTTTGAATTTCAAGAGACCGGAGTCGGGTATTAGAAAATACCCGAAACCACTTCGATTCTTTGTAAATTGATATGTGAAACCTATAAGTTGTAAATTGATATGAGTTACCCCGGGTTTTATGTATGTTCTATGCTGTCGTGTTCCATATTAAATGGGTTTACTCACGCTCATTTCCAGCCTGACCCAGGTGTTACTTTGATGTAATGCTCGGGTCAGACCGTGTATTACAGATTTTCAGGTAGGGACGTTCTGAAGCTCAAGAGGCGAGCTGGATGGCTGGAACGTATGGAGTGCTTACCGTTGTGATATATTATTGTATAATTTGTGCGTTGTTTAGACTGTCTAGAGATTAGAAATGGATGTAACTTTGTTAAATAAAAATGTAAATGTCCTGATACAGTTCTTCTTTGTAAACTATTGGTTATGTGATATTATATTTTATCTGCTGCGAATGTGAGATTCTGAGTTTGAGTTTTCAGTTTCTTCTTCTTTGTTTTTCTTCTTTTCACTAACTACCTGGAAATTTCGGGTTCGAAATTTCCGGGTCGTTACACATAACCTGTATTCCACTTATATAATCCAAAGAGGTTAATAATTATTTAGAAGTTAAATGATTATATTGTTTTAAATTAATAACAAACAATCAACATAACACAACAACAATCACTTTCAACCAAAAGCATACTATCATCACATAAAATCAAAATAAATCAACACAACATAATCAAAAATCTTTTGCAAATAAGCATACAATCTTCACAAGGGATCGAAATAATCAACCATTTCTGAAGTTACAATAATCAGATTTTATATAGTATTCATTTTATTATTTACTTTAATTATCTGTAGCTTCAAACATTAACTTAAGTTCATAATTCTATGCGTACAATATTTACTTTCTATTTCATTTTATTCAGTAGCACTATAATTATAACTCAGGTTTATAACTATTTTCATATCAAATTTCTTATTTATAAAAGTAAATTTCATTGAACACTTTAATTATTTAAGTTTTTCTTGTATAATATTCCATTACATATCCATATTTAACATTATAACTTTTAATATGCTGGTAAGTTATATATATATATATATATATATATATATATATCTAAGAATGAAATTGAGAGTTACACAAGTTTGTCTTATTTTATTTTAGTAAATAAATGTTCGATAGTTATCATTTCTTATTTTCATCTCCATTTTGTTTATAGATTACAAATTTCAAAGTCCTTGTATATTTCATTTAAAACATAGCATTTAATTTATTAATTTCAACTTTAGAAGTTCCAATTATTAAATAGTTAAAATCCTATTCCATTACAATAATTGAAATTCTAATTTAAATTTACTTTAGTTTATTCTACTGATTTTTTCTTCTCATTACTTAATTTTCCATTCATTTATTTATATAAAGATCAACACTTACATAACTTTTTTCCATTAAGGATTTAAGTCATTAATGAATCATAAAAAAGAAATTACTTAAGCCTCTACTACCTTACTTAGGTTTATAACATAATTCGGTTATTGAATAAAAATTTAAGTTTTTGGTATTCGCCCTTGAAGAGAAAAGAAATATTTCAATATATCAAAAATTTCTATTAAAACATTTAACCTCATTCACTTAGTAAAATATAAGATATATATATTTAAAACATCCTTATAGCATTATACAAAGATTTTCAAAAGTCTAAAACTATGTTAGAAGTTTATATCAAAACATTATAATAAGCTTTACAATAAAGTTCCTTAAATCCAAAAATTTATTAGACTCGTTATTTTTAAAATAAGTATAAATTCAAGATTATTAAACTGAAACTAATAGTCTACTCAAATCTTACATTAAATCTCTAAATCGAAGTATAAAATTTCATATCTTCAAAATTAATTTTACACACTTGTTTTAAAATGGATATTCAAATCATGGAAAAGCATTTTTTATGGTTTAATACAAAAATTCAAAAAGTAAATAAACCAATAAATTTACTATTAGTACTTTGAAATCAACTAAATATTCCAAACTATACTTCCAAAATAGAGATTCAAATGTATTGTTTTGTCAAGTATATCACTATAAGTAAACTTCGCAAATCAATATTTTTTCATTTATATAATATCTTTAAATTATACATTCAAGAACTTATACAAATTTTATTTGAAATATTCATTTAAAAACTTTATTTGCAAATCAATCATCTTTAATACTTTAATACTTTTCAAAAATTCATTTGTAAAATTTCTTGCTTCATTTATAAATACCATTTAAATATTTTAAATAACATCTTTATAAATATTATGAAACTATTTAAAAACAATTATTTACCTCATTACTTATATTTGAAAGAAGTTATTGAAAACCTTAAATCTGTTATTTATAAATTTATTAGTTTTATCTCAAGATACCTTTCGAACATTATAAATAAATCAATAATCATTTACGTTAAATATGTTTTATTTAATTAATAACTTCTAAATATTTACAACACTAATAATTTACTATAAACCATGTTGTACATAAATAAACAATATTTTAAACATTTTAAATTATTTTGAAAGAAATGTGATCAAAATATCCTTTATATAATGCTTTATCAAAATAACTTTATAAGTCGATGTCTTAACAAGTTAATCCTCGTTCTTGCAGGCTATGGTCGTACGTTGATCACACATAAGACTAGAAATCTACAAGTACTTAGTAGACCTATTTCAACACCCAGTGAAAATACTCAAAAACAAGTATGAGAAGTACCACTCAAAATCCAATGTCAAATGATGATAATACGATGGCAGTGGCCCGCTGCTGATCCTATATTTACGCAATGGACACAAAATTTCCAGAAGACCCTTCTACCTTTTGGATTCCAAAAAAATATCTTAGCCAGTTCGTAAACAAGGGACCATCGACCCCTACTGCAGTGGTACGTTGTGAAAGTGAGCTATGGATCGTGCAATATGGATATATGATAATACAGAGTATAGTGACGATAGAAATATAGTAAATAGTGCGAAATATAAAAGCACTATAATAAAAAATAACACCAGAGATTTTTATACTGGTTCAAAGCTCCATCCTACGTCCAGTCCTAGACTCCTTCTGTAATTTAACTAACAACAATAGCTTCGCTTAACCCGAAGGAATAGGTATACACATCCTTAGCAGCAGAATAGACACCTGAGCAGCAGAACTGGATTTTTGCCTCAGCAGAAGAAGAGGACTTTACTAATACAAAAGATTGTTTTGACCTTGTGTGTTCTAGTAACATGGATTTGTTACTTGTAGTACACCCTTCCTATATATTTTTCCTCAAGTATGATGTGTGTAGTTGTGTATATATGAAGATTAGGATGTTTCAAATTATTTGAAGAATATGGAAATGAATATGTAAGCAATTATTGTATGAATTCAAGAGAGTAGTTAATTCAAAAAATATGATCCAAGTGTAAGCAAGTAAGTGAAGTGATTTGATCTTGAAATTCATGCATATATATAAAAGTTAAGGAATTGCAATTGTGGTGAAGATATCTCTACAAATAGCAATGGTTGCAACCCTTGGGAAGGAAGACAACTATTCAGAAAAGGAAGTGTCTTTTCATAAGAAATGACTATTGCAGAATTAAGTCGACTGAATTTAAGAACATGCGCATATATGTTAAAATGCACAGATTCAGTCGTCTGACTGAGTGTATTCAGTCGACTAAATTCTATTGTTAATTAAAAACAATATAGCTCATTTGATTAGAGTACTTTCCTTCTAAACTAGTGACACGGGTTCGTGCCCTGCTCCATGCCATTTTTGAAAACTTGATTTTGGTTAAAATATGCATGCAAGTTTATTTGAATATGGATGATGATTCTTGAGGAAAGATTTTAACAAAGCACTAAAATAGACTTTATATACTTATTTTATGACTCTTGTTAAAATATATAATTATACAAACCATATATTGAGCCGATGAGTCTAGATGTTATCGTAATCGTAGATTCGTGAATTGTTGTGTCTTGTCAACAATCAAAATCCATGATCCAACATTCTCCCCCTTTTTGGTGATGACAACTTCATTTGCTACGAACGAATCTTTGACAAGCTTTGTTGATCTTATCTCTCTCATTGAATATATTCCTGTAATTGTGTTATAGGTTCCCCCTGAATCTATGCTATATATTCTTGTAAATAATTAATCTTTTCTCCCCCTTAATCTGTGCTTGTCTGGTTTATTCCTACAAATAGTGTTAGAGCAATATCTTTCTCCCCCTTTGTCATCGACAAAAAGGAGAGTTTATATGATGAAATAAATTATATTTCACATAAGTGTTAACATAGAACAATAAAGCAAAATAACTACTACTTATAATGTAAGGTATCTGAAAAAAATTAACATTTAAAGCATGCGATACCTGAGGTTCTTATAATTTCCAAATTTTTAGGAAACCATACCCATTTGGGTGTGGTTGAACCTTTATAAATATAATTTTCACTATTAATTACCATGTCAAAATAATCATCAATGTATTTTCTCTATTTTTCCAATTAACAGGAACCCAAGTATTTAGATAATTTTTATTCATATTTCCCGTCAATGATTTTGTACTTCTAAAGAAATTATAAACAATATTGGTCATAGCAGTATTTGAATTTCTATAAAAATTGGATTTAGACTTTTCTCGTAATCTAGTACTAGCACTAACATATTTACTATACATGAAAGCATGTTTAGTGCTATTTCTATGATCTGTTTTAATATATCCTAAATCACATTTATCATTTAAAGGTCTAGAACTAGATAAAATCATGTTTAAATCATTTTGGCCTTTATTAAATTTTGTGACTCCAGTGTTAAGTTTATCAAATTTAGCCTTAAAGTCACAATTATTATTTTTAAAAGAAATATTACTATTATTCAAAATATCATTTTTCTCATTTAATTCAGAATTCTTGTTTTTTAGCCTACGGTTCTCATTTTTGAGAAGGGAATTTTGAGATTCTGAATTATCTAAAGAGGATTGTAATAAATCATTTTGTCTTTTCAAATCTAAAATTTCTTTTGAAAATTTTTCTCTTTCTTTTTCAAATATGGTGTTTCGTTCATCTAGAAAATCTTTAACAGTAATAAACTTATTCTTTAAAACATCAAGTCGATTTTTTAAATTTAACTTTTAATTTTTCAATTTCTCATTTTCAAGTTCAACAAATTTCATCTTTTCTAAAATAAAAAAAGTAAGCTTTGAAATCTAATTGCTTATACTAACTAATTCATTATTTTCTTTTGCTGAAATTTGTAAATCAGAAAGTACCTTTTTGTAGTCCTCATTGGTGGCTTTGACAGGGATTTTGCCTGTAGTGCTTCGACTGGATCGTTTTCTGGCCATTATTCTACGATGTTTTGACGATTGTGTTAGGAAATCAATTCCATGGTTTCGATGGCGACAACTATACAATGGAAACCGAATATGAATATATATATTTCTATTCATAGGTAATTGTTAAATTAACATCACCATAGAGTCAAGAACAAGACTCAAAGAAAGTATCAAGAGGTTACAAGTCGATAGAATCAGAAGAGCAATGACATAGACACAAGAAAAGCAACATGCACAAGTTCAGACGTCTAGGTGCACTAACCAGACGTCTGAATGAATCTTCTGGATTTACAAACCAGACAGAATCAGATGTCTGGTTAATGTACTCAGAAGTTTGAAAAGCTACTATATGCAAAAATATATAAGAGCCAGACGTTTGAGACATATTCCAGACGTCTGATTTTGAACTTGGGTGTTGACATTCAAAGTACAACTGTTATAATTGAAAAGACACTTTCGCTCCTCTTTGCTGCAACTCTTCATCACCATCAGAAGCGAACATAGAATAATTGCTAATGGATGCAACTACTCAAAGAATCTCTCTACCGCTATAAATATCATCAAGAATTCAAGAGAAGATCTTACCTTACTTACTTGTGCTCTTTACTCTGATATGTACTTGATCTCTAGCAATCATATATTTGTATTTCACTCTTCCATATATACATTATTCTACAATCAATATCCTCTAGATATACATATATATATATATGTATGTATGTATATATTGGAAGCATTTGTACTTAATAGTCATTATTCATGTTATAGAACACACACTTGAAAAGAACAATATTTTGTAACCAAGCCTATTCTTCCGAGCAAAGTGAGGATGTTTGATAGTCGAATTCCGAAAAGGAGCTTCGGGACTGGATGTAGGACGAGAGGTCCGAACCAGTATAAAATACTAGTGTGCTTATTTTCATTTACTTTGCTATTATCATCTGTTAATTTTATTTTAGATATATCATATAGTTAGTCACCTATACTTGCATATATACACTACACGATCCATCATATAGACTTTCAATTGGTATCAGAGCAAGGTTTGATCAAAGAACAGTAACACGTTTTTGAATCACTTTAATATGGCAAGTATTTTTCAAGAAGGACAGTCCACAACACGACCCGCACTTTTTAATGGATCTAACTATGCATATTGGTCAACACATATGAGAATTTTTGTGGAAGCTAATGGTCTAGAAATTTGGTCAGCCATATAAGATAAATATGAAGCACCTACTACTGCTATGAATACATGGACCGATGCACAAAAGACCTTAGCATCAAACAATGCTAAAGCTATGAATGTTTAAATTTTCTCTCTAGATAAAAATGAATTTTCAAGTGTCATGTTATGCACAACTGCATTTGACATTTGCCGTACCTTACAAATTACACATGAAGGTACAACAAAGGTCAAGCAAACTAAGATTTCAATTTTGCATAACTAATTCTCGTCATTCAAAATGAAGCAAAATGAAAGTATTGTTGACATGTATTCTAGATTTCAAACTATCCAACATGATCTTATGGCACTAGGAGTTAAGTTTACTGATATTGATTTAGTTTCTCGAATACTCAACTCTTTAACACCGAATTGGGAAAGAAAGGTACTAGCTTTTGAAGAAGCTAATGATCTCTCTACTCTCAAAGTTCAAGAGTTGATAGGAAATTTAATGTCCTATGCAGCTAATTTGCAGCCACGAAAAGAATTAAATTAAAAGAAGAAGAACATAGCGTTCCCAACAACAAAAAATAATGACTCTGATTTAGATGAAGATGAGATAGTCTTCATTGCCAAGAATCATAACAGATTCAAGAAATTTGGAAAGATGACCAAATTCCAAAAAGAAGGGAAGTCCAACACAACAAACCTATCTCAAATCAAGTGCTATGAATGTGATCAATACAGACATATGAAGAAGGATTGCCCCAAACTCAATAATGATAAAAAGAAAAACAAATTTGAAAATTTCAAAAAGAAGAAGGCTTTCAAAGTAACATGGGATGACTCGGATTTTTCATCATCTGAAGGTGATAGTGTTAGTGACGGAGAACAAGCTAATGTGTGTTTTATGGCACAAACTAATGAGGTATGTCTGAAATTTAGCTACGACTAATTATTAGAA
Organism: Allium cepa; assembly: GCA_030765085.1. NCBI lineage: Eukaryota > Viridiplantae > Streptophyta > Magnoliopsida > Asparagales > Amaryllidaceae > Allium > Allium cepa. The sequence goes on along the minus strand of CM060939.1, from coordinate 840,644,828 downwards.
CTTAGCATGGAATTAGATGATAAATTTAGACAAATTAAAAATTGAACAAAGAATATATAGTCAAAATAAATAGATTAGAACTTGAAGTAGGAATGTTAAAAGATGAAAAAATTATCTTAGAAGAAGAACTAGAATTATTTCAAGAAAAATTAAAAATAATTTAATAGAAAGTGAGGCTATTGCTATTGATTTTGTAAACACTAAAATAGTGAAGGATAATTTGTGAAATGAAAGTGTCAATTTGAACTATTTAAAATTGAAAATTTTGAATTAAAATATTAGATAAAACTACAAATAATGTGACAAAATTTAATAAAGGAAAACAAGAATTGGAAAATCTTATCAAAACTTCAAAACCATCAGGTAATAGAAATGAAATAGGATTTAAAAATATTTCTAAACAAAAAGGAAATGATGCTAAACATTTTAGTTATAAAAAAACTAAAAGTTTACGTACGTCTAACATGAATACTAAAAATATGAAAATTTGGATTCCTAAGACAAATAACAATTTGATTAGACAATAACATATTAATAATTTCTTAAAGAATGTAGCCTATAATAAAAATTATATTTATAAAGTTACCAAACCATCTTGGGTATAGCTACCTTCTCCTAACAATTAGGACCCCAACAAAATATATGGGTACCAATTAAAACATCTTTTATTTTGCAGGTACCCAAAATAAAAAATAAGGAGAAATGGATACTAGATAGCGGATGTTCAAAGCATATGACCGGAAATTCAAAAATGTTATCAAATATAACATACATCGATGGTGGAACGGTAACAATTGGATATAACTCAAAAGGATATGTCGCGGGCATTGAAGAAGTCATCAAGTATTTCTAACTCTCCTATTATTTCAAATGTTTTATTGGTAGAAAATCTAAAACACAACCTGCTAAGTATTAGTCAATTATGAGATAAAAGTTTTCAAATAAATTTCTAAAAAGATACATGTAATATTTTCGATAATAACAAACAACTTTTATTTTAAGGTTTTAAAAACAAAAATATTTATGTATTGAACATGAATATAAATAAAAATTCAAATTTATGTTTAACCGCCAAACATGATGATCCATGGTTATGGCATAAACGATTCTGTCATATCAATTTTAAAAATATTAATAAATTGGCAAAATATGAGCTAGTTAGAGGTCTACCTAAAATAAATTACAAAGTAGAAAATTTATGTGACGATTGTCAAATTGGAAAACTAAAGAAAAGCTCTTTTAAATCTAAAAATAATATTTTCGTATAAAACAACCATTAGAATTATTACATTTAGATTTATTTGGACCAACACAAACACGATCTATAAATCACAACAAATATTTTTTCGTAACAGTTGATGATTTTTCAAGATATAAATGGACTTTGTTTTTAAAACATAAAAGCGATACTTTTGGTATGTTTAAGATATTTGCTAAAAGAATCTCACCTAAGTGCTGTTAAGCGTATTTTACGTTATCTATCTAGTACTAGAGATTATGATTTGTTTTACCCGAAAGGATTATCGTTTGAACCAGTTTCATATAGCGATGCGGATTTCGATGGATGTAAAACAGATCATAAGAGTACTAGTGGAACCTGTCACTTTATTGGAAAATCATTAGTTTTATGGTTTAGTAAAAAAGAAAAATTGTGTTTCTTTATCTACTTGCGAAGCCGAATATATCTCCGCAGCTCCAGCATTTGCACAAATGATATACGTGCAACAAACACTTACAGATCTTGGCAAAATTATCAACAAATCTCCAATATATTGTGATAACACAAGTGCTATAAATTTATCAAAAAACCCTATCAATCATTCACGAACTGAGCATATAGATACACGACACCATTTTTTATGCGATAATATAGAGAAAGGAACTATTTTATTAGAATATGTGAATACCGAAAATAAAATTGCAGACATCTTTACAAAACCACTAAATGAACAAACTTTTATTAAACTCCGTCGAAATTTGGGGATTTTCTCACTTCATGATCTTCTCCTTTAAAAATAATCACTGCTTCATTTAGGTTATGATTAGTCATTTATTTTACTATCCACAAATTATAATTAATAATTTTTGAACCTTTAATTTTTTTTGATAGTTAGTTTTTCTATAAATAATTTTTCAACTTATATATAAACAGTTATACAAACAAGAAAAACTATGTACACTCAATTCATATTCTCTTCAAGAAACAAAATATAGCCATGTCTTCTGAGAATTCTTATATATCCATCTCGACATCTACGACGGATAGCTCGGCTGATACAACACAATGACTTCCTACACCTACACCAAAGCAGGACCGACGTATAGGTGGTCCTCATATCACACGGGATTTACCCCCCGATAGCAAGAAGACCAAAAGATCTCTATTTGTTTCTCCTAACATAAAGGAGAAAATTGATGAAATTAATCACTATCAGAAAAACAAATAGATCTGCAACGAGAATTATATTTTGAACAAAAAGTTACAGCACGACGGCTAAGCTTTTTGGAGCAAGTAGCGATGAAGTTTTGTACGTTAAGGAAGAAAGATGTCCACGAACCACTTCCAAAACCTTGTAGTACTGTGGATCCCTCGTCTTCGTATTGTACTCCCTCGGACCCTTCACCAAGACGATTTTCTGGGTCCCCAAGAACTCACGAACGTGGAAATATATTGTCTCGGCCTAAACCATGGAAGGATAACAAGTCAGGAGATCATAAAACTCCATTGCCTTCTAAATAAATTATATCTATTATTACATGTATCTGTGTCTATTTGTTATTTCACACAAATAATAATATTTTTGTAACAGCCCTGTATTTTGTAATTTATTTTGATTGTTTATTTTGATAATTTTATTTGAATTTCTATTTTGAAAACTTTATTATATTTATTAAAATGGATAAATTTTGTTATTTTAATTATAAATTTTGATTTTTATGTGAATTATAATTCCAAACCTGAATAAATGGAATATTTTCCAAAAAACGTGGATTTTGGTCAATTTGGTCAAACTTTGATTTTAAATTTAAATTTAAATTTTTGAATTTTTGAATTTTTATCATTTATTAAGAAAAAATTTAAATTTCAAGAATATTTATTTTTGTTTCATTGAAATCCGATTTATATTGTGAAAGTTATGTTTTTTACAATATTGTATGTAAATTGATTTATTTAACAAAATTATTGGTTTTAATTTATATGAATAATATTTTATTTGTCAAATCTAGTTCTGATTTGTGTATATGTGTGTAATATGTCATGTTAGGTATATATTTTTATTTTTAAAAACATTTTTAAAGTAATGTTATAATTTTCCAAAGCTTATTGTATTTTATTTACAATTTTTAAATCCTAGTTTCAATTTAAGCTATTTTCTTTATTTTCTCTTTTTTTTCTTCAAATAATTATATGTTTTTTTTACTTTATTTTGTTTTCAGATTTTACTTTATTTACTTACATTTTCATTTGTTTAAACAAAAGATAAATATGAAGAGTCATTAACCTTTTCATATACCATAGACTTATCATATGCCCTTGTCTTTTCATTTGTAAATTGTCACTTGCATTAATGGCCGACCATACTTTCGTTTCTCATGCAAGAAAAATACTTCTCATCTCAAAAACATTCGGCCTCATTTCTAAAAAAAATGGTAATGGTTTTCATCTTTTTCTTACCATTTTCCTTCTTGTTTTATCTATTTTGTTTGTCATGCTTTCACCTATGATGCTCGGCCTTAAGCTCCACCATCAACATCACCTCCACCACCACCATACTCAGCTGCAACCCCCTCCATCTTCACTGACATGATAGGCCATGGCCTTCCTATAGATGCAAACTCCACAAAAATGCCAGCATCCACTTGAAAACTAGCATAGTTGAACTCCTTCATGCCACATACCCTTCATGTCCCTCTCGGCCACCACTAGCACCACCTACTCTAGCCTCTACCTGACTCTAGAGCACTGCTGCACCATCACTTGACCTCCATCAAGCATGGTCGTGCCACATATAGCCATGGCTGAACCTTGTTGATGCACCAAAACTCCACATTGTGCCTTGACTTGTGTTTGTTCATGTCATAAACCATAAGCACCTTCTCTTCCCCACTAGCCGACTATATGGACGCAGACCCGACCCATTCACACTATCATGGCCGTGTATTTTAATCCCTAGGCCGAGTATATGAATGTTTGAAACATGGTTATGTTGATTAGTTCTTTATTGTGTGCATATTTCAAGTTGTTTAATATTAATTTTGTGTTGAAAATTCATGTGTAATATCTTGTTTTGTTTGATATGTACAAGATAATCACTTTGGCTCTCCCTTAGATTGAATCCATAGTTGTGATTTCCTGCTTTTCAGGTCTTTGCTTGTGTGTCTGAATCTGTTATCTCCAGCTTGTAGAGGTGAGTATTTCACACATGACATATGTACTTATATAATTAGTAAATTGATCCCATGTGAATCTGTAAACTTTATTATTATGTTGTACTTGTGTTAACCCTCAATTTTCTACGACTCAAGAACTGCACGACTCAAACAGATTACGTGACTTAACGAGTAAAGGATTGGTCGACATAAAGGAGTCAACGACTTAAGGAAGTGGACGATCAACGACTCAAGTTATGGACGACCTAACGGTTTAACGAGTTGAAGGACCTGGTGACTTACGACATAGAGAAGTCTGCGACTTAACGGCTTAAAAGAGAAGGGATGCTTCGTGATCTAGGACATCCATGACTTAAGGTTTCTACGACTTAAGGGAGTATACACTCTACGACTTAAGGAAGTCCATGGCTCAAGGACATGATGACTTAGCGATTCAAGAGATGGCACGACTTAAGAAGGAAATGAGTTAACGACTTAAAGCTATCTGCGACTTACGACCTAGCATGTGTCGTGAGCCACTTAAGCAAATGAAGCGCTGCTCCTTACTTAACACGGTGGCCTCTTAACTCGTACACGATTCAGGACTTGGGTTATTATCTGAAGGAAACAAGCTTACCAGTTAAGCCACGACTCACGACCCAGCTTGAGTCGTCCACGACCTAGAGCTACTGAGTAAAAGTCCGACGCCGCATTACTTATACAAGAGGATGTTTACTCGTGGGCGACTTAGGACTTATACAAGTGAACCTTTGTGAGACCATGGTGGCTAAGCCAGATAAGTCGGCCACGACCTACCATAAGTCGATCACGACTTACGACCCAAGGGGGAAATTTCCCTATAAATACCAACCTACCTCAAGCATGAAAGGGACCTTTTGGACAATCTCTTCAAGCGCGGATACTCTGCCAGTTTCTAAACCAACTCTATACTTGAAGTTTTGAAGAACACTACAAGCCACTGTGAAAGACTTTCGCACATCAGACATGGATTCGAAGACTTTCATCTACATCAAAGCTTAAGCTACTTGCTCAAAGTGTTTTGTAAATAAAGAGATTTGTACTTGAAGAGCATTGTATCATTTTATAACAAGATCGGTAATAAAGATACTTAAAGTGGACGTAGGCTACTCCTTAAGCCGAACCACTATAAATTCGTTGTCTCTTACTGTATTTTTTGTTATTTTAGCTGATATTCTGCTCCCGAACCATCGGGTGGTGCTTTCACACTCACACACCGGGGTGTTAGCGTTCGATTTTAAACGTTAACATTTTTGGTGCTTTCACTGAGAAGTGAACTCAGGATACTTCCACCATTGCTCCGCAAAGGTTCGTTGAAAGGATTTCTTTTAAAACCAGAAGTTTATTGGAAATAATGGCTCCTGGGAGAAAACGAAGTTCTGTAAGATCCGACAATGTTCAAGAGAATACTGCTACCTCTCCTCCTTTAAGTCAAGCAGCTCCAACTGTTGGAGTTACACAAGCAGAATTGGACGCCGTAGTTTTGGGGTTGAATCAACAATTGAATGCTCAGAGTGCACAGTTGGAAGCCCAGAATGCCTAGAAGGCCCTGATCTTAAGTAAGTTGAATGATCTATTTGGGGCAAACCATCAACCGGTTAATAATGATGGAAACCCTACTGTGGGGGTTCAGGATGTTGAAGGGAACATTTCACAAAGAACCGCAGACCCTGTGGAAAGGACACCTCCCCAAGCTGGAGAATCATGGCCGCAGCCGACCCTCTGTGAACGGTTATCAAGACAGAATTCAGAGAGAGTGGCTGATGTTTTCCCTCCAAAGCCTCTAAATGATGAAGAGTATTTTTCGGGTATGGTTCGTCAAATCATGAAGGAAAATATGCGAAGAGATGAAGATGAGAAAGAGTGGGGTTTTGCTCCAAGCAAAACTCCATTTACTGAAAAGATCTTAAAGGCAGAGTTCCCAAGGAAATTCGTTCCCCCTACTATTCTGGCTTACAAGGGGACGAGTGTAACGAGTTTCTGTATAAGTATGACTGGCATATGACGGGTGCTAGAGCGTCTGATGAAATCAAATGTTGATATTTCCCGGTATATCTGGAAGGTGTGGCTCTATTGTGGTTTACAAAGCTGCCAGTCAGGTCCATTGATCAGTTCTCCGATTTGACCAGGAAATTTAAGGAGCAATTTCGATTGTATGCTTCAAAAGCAAAGGATATAATGTCGCTGTCAAGTCTAGAGCAAAATCCAGGAGAATCCATCAGATCATTTTTGAATCGTTTTAACATAGCATTGGCTGAGGTAGATATTGCTGTGCCACGTATGGTCCTAACATACTTGATGAGAGCGATTGACAAATCGAGTGAATTTGGGAAATGGTTGAAAATGAAAGCACCAAACTCACTTGATAAATTCTACGAGAAAGCGGATGAATTCATGCGTTTGGAGAGCCTCCAAACACCGGCTAAGGTGGTGTCAGTAGAAGCTGGGACTAGTAGTGCTGCTTTGAACAAGAAAGAGCCCAACACTCGGAAAAGGGGAAATGATGGTGGAAAGAAACAGGGAGAAACTAAGAAAGGACGTCCTTTCAATTTCACACCCTTGACCGATACCCCTGAGAACATCTTCTTTGCGACCAAGGATGATGTCAATTATCCGACACCACCTAAAATGAGAGTTGGGAGTAAGATGGAAAAAAGTGGAAGGTTCTGCCGGTTCCACAACCAACCCGGCCATGACACCAACGAATGCCGTCAGTTGAAAGAGGTAATTGAACAACTTTTGAAAGAGAACAAGCTCCAACAGTATGTGAAAAGGAATAGAAATGCCCCAGCCTCGTCGACTCAAGGACAACAAGTTCCCACTCACCGTCCTGGCTCAAGTGAGAAGGCCGTAGAGCATGAATCGGAAAGACCTGTCATCAATATAATAACTGGAGGGCCTCACCCAGCAGGCAAAAGCTGGGGCGAGATGGAAAGGTATGCCCGGGCCTTGAGGCATGTACCTGCTGAAGAGAATGTTTTTGTTTTAGAAAATGATGCGCCTTTAAAGCAACAAAAGACTTCCACAGACGATATTGTATTCAGTGCCAGAGATTCTTTGGATATCGAGGCTCCTACCATAGATCCTTTGGTCATATCCGCTGGTATTGGGTCGGCTACTGTGAGAAGGGTTCTAGTTGATTGTGGAGCTTCATGCAACATTCTCTTCAAGAAGACCTTTGATCAAATGAAAATTCCAATGGCTGACGTTCAAGCTTCATCACTTAAGATTGTTGGGTTTGCTGGAGAACCCAAGCAGCCGATTGGGACCATAGATTTGTTTGCGGAACTTGAAAAAGGGCTGAGGAAGGTGGCTCGAAAGCAAACCTTTATAATTGTTGAAGAATTCTCTGCCTACAATGCCTTTTTAGGCCGACTAACTCTTGCTGCATTCAAAGCCGTTCTTGCCCCATGGTGTCTGACTATAAAATTCCCTACAGATAATGGAGTTGGTGTGATTAAAGGAGACCAAGATGCGGGGCGAGAATGTTATCTTACGGAGTTGAGTGAATCAAGGAAAAGAGAAACGAGAAAAGGTGCGGCGGCTCCAGTCCACATCAAAGAACCAACCTTGTAGCAATTACAAGGTGGACCCTGCACTGGTGAATGTAGTGGCGCACGAAGAGAGATGGATCCAAGGAAAGCCAATGCAGGGGAGAATAGGGTAGTATCGGTTGAGGTAACGGTGCCGGTGCCCGTTGACCCAAAGGACCCAAACAAAGTGCTGAATGTGGGTTCAAAACTCAACACAACAGTTCAGAATGTTCTGATTTCATTTTTGAAGGCAAATTTGGATGTATTCGCTTGGACTCATGCTGACACGTGTGGAATATCCCCAGAGATTGCAGTACACACTCTGAACATTGATCCAAGGTTTACACCCGTGAAACAGAAAAGAAGAACTCAGGGTCCTGAGAGGACGGCAGCGTTGAAGGAAGAAGTGGATCGGCTCATGGAGAACGGTTTCATCAGAGAATCTACTTATCCAAATTGGGTATCAAATCCAGTGCTGGTTAAAAAAGCTAACGGGAAATGGAGAGTACGCATTGACTTTTCGGATTTGAATAAAGCCTGCCCCAAAGACTGTTTCCCGCTGCCCAGGATCGATCAGTTGGTGGATGGGACAGCGGGGCATGAATTGTTATCTTTTATGGATGCATACTCCGGATATAACCAGATTATGATGCATGAGCCAGATCAAGAGGACACAAGCTTTATCACAGATGTTGGACTCTACTGCTACAAGGTTATGCCTCTGGGACTCAAGAATGCAGGGGCAACTTACCAAAGGCTTGTTAATGCCATGTTTAAACCGCAGATTGGCAAGACAATGGAAGTTTCTGATGATGATATGCTAGTGAAGTCTAAGAAAGCAGTGGACCACATGGATCACTTGGCAGAGATGTTCGCATTACTCCGAAAATACAGAATGAAGCTTAATCCCTTGAAATGTTCATTTGGAGTGGAGTCCGAAAAGTTTTTGGATTTCATTGTGAGCGCTAGGGGCATTGAAGCTAATCCTGCTCAGATCACTGCCCTGAGAGAGGTCAAAGCTCCTAGAACGAAGAAGGAGTTGCAAAGTCTCAATGGAAAAGTTGCTGCCTTGAGTCGGTTCATTTCAAAAGCTACTGACAGATGCATTCCATTCTTTGATGCTCTGAAGAAAGGAAGAAAAAACTTTGAGTGGACTCCTGAATGTCAGAAAGCATTTGATGAGTTGGTTCGTCATATGGAAGTGCCTCCGATACTTTCGAAGCCTGACAATGGTGAAGATCTCTTCATATATTTGGCAATTTCATCTCATGCTCTCAGTGCAGTGTTGGTACGGGAAGACGCAAGGATTCAACGCCCAGTCTATTATATCAGCAAAAGATTCACTGGGGCAGAGATGAACTATTCAAGGTTAGAAAAGCTCGCCTATTGTTTGTTGATCGCATCAAGAAAATTGAGGCCGTATTTCCAAGCTCATCCCATCAAAGTCCTCACTGATCAACCTCTAAAGGAACTCCTATTCCGTCGTGAGACTTTGGGCCGTCTTTTGAAATGGAATATTGAACTCAGCCAATATGACATCACTTATCATCCCCGGAAAGCAATCAATGGACAAGCTTTAGCAGATTTCATCGCAGAATGTACAGACAAAGGTGATAGTGAGGATGATGCCACTGATAACATCCCAATCCAATGGAAATTGTATGTCGATGGTGTAAGGAAAGATTACTGTTCCGGAGCAGGGGTTGTCCTTGAAACACCAGAAGGGCGATCGCTATGTTATGCACTGAGACTAGAATTTCCTTCGACAAATAATGAAGCAGAATATGAAGCCCTCATCGCTGGTTTAAGGATCGCTAAAGAACTAAACATCAAGGCATTACAGATCTTCAGTGATTCTCAACTTATTATCTGCCAAGTCAAGAAGGAATTTCAAGCTAAAGGAGGGAATCTACCCGCCTATTTATCAAAAGCCTGGGAACTTCTTCAAGATTTTGACCATTATTCAATAAACCATATACCCCGAGAAGAGAATATGAAGGCAGATTCTCTCGCAAAGTATTCAGGTACTGGTGAAGCTCAACTATTGGGATTAATTCCTGTCGAAGTCTTGTCAGCTCCGAGCACAGATGAAATGGATGTTGATAGGGTTATGAATGTATCCCAAGAGCAAGAATCATGGATGACTCCGATATTTGAATATTTTCTCAATGGTTCTTTGCCAGAAAGTTCAAAAGAACGACAGAAGCTGACAAGGAAAGCCTCCAGATATATAGTTCAAGATGGTCGTTTGTACAGACGAGGATTTTCAATGCCATTACTCCGATGCGTGACAAAGGAAGAAGCTAAGACAATTCTGACTGAAGTACACAGAGGGGAATGTGGGGATCATACAGGTGGTCAAACTTAGGCAAAGAAAATCCTCCGTTATGGATACTTTTGGCCAGAAATTAATCAAGATGCTACTGACTATTCCCGAAAGTGTGATAAATGCTAGAGATTCGCCAAAATTCCTAGAGCGCCTTCCACTGAGCTAACACAAATGGTCAGTCCATGGTCGTTTGCCATCTGAGGAATAGATCTCATTGCGCCTTTGCCGACTGCCAAAATCGGGGATTAAATATGCTATCGTTGCTGTTGATTATTTCACAAAATGGGCTGAAGCTGAACCATTGGCTACTATTGCCTCTAAGAAAATGATAAGTTTTGTGACTAAAAATATCATTTGCAGGTATGGTGTGCCTCAGAAGATAATCACAGACAATGATACCCAGTTTGAAAGTGAGGAGTTCCAAGATTTCTGCAAACAATTCAAGATCCGAAAAAGCTTCTTAGCTGTGGCTCATCCGCAGGCAAACGGGCAAGTGGAAGCAGTAAACAAAATCATCAAATCAACCATCAAAAAGCAGCTGGAAAATTAAAAAGGTGGTTGGGTCGATAAGTTACAGCTTGCACTATGGGCATACAGAACTACCCACAAAACTGCGACCGGGCATACTCCATTTTCATTGGCATACGGATCAGAAGCGATGATTCCAGTGGAAACTGAAGTCCCCTCACACAGAAGGATCCACTTTGATCAAGATAAGAATGAAAAACTGCAACTGGAAGCGCTTGACCTCCTTGATGAGAGTAGAGAAGAGGCTAAGCTTAGAATTGCAGCTCATCAGCAAAGGATAGCCAGACACTTCAATTCCAAAGTTCGTCAGCGCAGCTTTGAAGTTGGGGACCTAGTCCTGAAGAGAATTATCACAGCCACAGGTGTGTTTGGGCCAAACTGGGAGGGGCCATATGTCATAGGCACGAAACTTCTTGATGGCACATTCAAACTCACAACTGTCGAAGGAGAACCAATTCCAAGAGCTTGGAACAGCAATCATTTGCGTCCATATTTTACTTAAAAACTTTGCTGAAATGTTGTAAAAGAATTACGAATATATGATTCTTGTATTGAAAGCAATTGTAAACCAAGTGAATAATGGAAAGCTATAAAGTGGATGTAGGCCCAGCTTTTGGCCGAACCACTATAAATCTTGTGTTCTCTACTACTATAAACTGCTTTGTTTTATTTCGACATATAAAATACGTTAATTGTGTTACTAAAATGTCGATTTAACAATGCAGGCCATAAAAACAAGGCTTACCCATCACAAGACCAAGCGATCTCCGACATCACCCAGCAATCAAACGCTAAACCATTCAAAATTTCCATACTCAAATCCTACGAAAGAAGTGCTTCGAACAAAAGTTAGCAATGTGGATGGAAGTGGACCATTTCTAACTAACTGCAATGTTTGTACACACGAGCATCCAGTTAAATAGTCTGTGTCTACCACCACCACCTCGTTTAACTATGAAGTATATTTCTTTGGATAAGGAAGGTTATTGGCAACTAAAAAGGGATGATACTTGGAAAAAATAACGGCGATCGCCGGAATGAATAGATGGCAAAGAGACATGGGCGAGCAGCATCAAACAGCAAAAGACCTCTTCGGAGGCACAAGCCCTCTTCAGAGGCACAACTCTTCGGAGGATAAAGACCTCGAACGGGCCTCGCCAGAAAAAGAGAGTTCTTTCTCGACATAAAGTTGTGGACTGATCGGTGTTACACTCCCGTGAATCCATTCAGCTAAGAGAAAGAAAATCCAAACTTCCAGGCAAAAGCCCCACTTAGAGGCACACGTTTCACCGAGATTGAAATAAAACTTCCAAGTGTTGAAACGTGAAAAGCCCTCTTCGGAGGCCCATTTCACCACAGTTGAAATGCTAAAAGACCTCGAGCGGGCCTCGCCATAAAAAGAGAGTTCTTTCTCGACATAAAGTTGCGGACTGATCGGTGATACACTCCCGTGAATCCGTTCAACTAAGAGAAAGAAACTCCAAACTTCCAAGCAAAAGCCTTACTCAGTGGCACACATTTCACCGTGATCTGAAATAAAACTTCACACGAGTCGAAATGTGAAAAGCCCTCTTCGGAGGCCCGCTTCCGAGCGAACAGGGAAAAAATTAAAGCCTCTCCCAAGAGGCAGAAACAAAAAGACCTCTTCTCAGAGGCACAATCAAACAAAAAGACCTCTTCCAAGAGGCACAATCAAACAGAAAGACCTCTTCGGAGGCACACGTTTCACCGAGATTGAAATAAAACTTCCAAGTGATGAAACATGGAAAGCCCTCCTCGGAGGCATAACTCTTCGGAGGCACACGTTTCGCCGAGATTGAAATAAAACTTCCAAGTGTTGAAAAGTGAAAAAGCCCTCCTTAGAGGTACAACTTTTCAAAGAAGCATTTCATCAGAAATGCAAAATAAAGATCAAAAAGCTCTCCACCGAGGCGCAATATAAAAAAAGGGAAGGCCTCTTTAAAGGCACACTTTAGCTTTCAAAAGAAGATTGGTTCATCTATTATTGAAAATACTCTTCCTCAAAAAAGTTAAAGTGCCCTTCAGAGGCCCGCTCTACCACATAAGAGAATTCGCTTTGTAAAAATGTATAAATGCAAAAGAAAAAGTGATATCTCCAAAGGGTGGAGCATGAAAACTCATATGAAATGAGCTGTACTCTATCTTCAGCAGAATAATATTCCTCCAAGTATGGAATAATTATTCTCCAGAAAATAAGAGTACAAGTCCCCTTAAAGTTGAAAATATTGCAACGAGCTTATGGTATAGGGAAACATTGTATAGATACATTGGTAAGAATTACGCTCGAACAACATACCACAAGCTCACTGCAATATCATATAAAGAAACTTGTACAAAAACAAATAGTAAATGCATTCTCAAATACAGAAAGAAGTTTTTACAGACAAAAAGAATCATTTTATTCAACACTGTTAAAATTCTGTACAGGTATAGGTTTCAAAATAAAAAGAAAAAGAAATGCGGAGGCCGGTACCCGCACAATCTCCGGTCAGTACATGCAAAAAGAAAAAATAAAAATAAAGGGAAGTAGGGCCCGTTACTTCTTCTTGCCTCCACCTTTAGAGCCTTCACCTGACCTAATAGGCATCTTTTCAGGATGGCTTGGGAGAGTCGGGGATGAAGGAGAGAGGGTTACTTCCGGATCAACCTTCGCTTCCTCTTCAGAAACAAGAATGTTTTTCCTTTTCTTCTTGGAAGTGGTACGCTTCCTCCTCCTCCTTGAAGAAGACTCACTTCCCGGGGTAACAAGAGCAGCCAGTTTTACGTCATCAGAAATAGTACGCTCCGGGGATTTGTCGCCTCCTTCAAGTCCTTCGTCCTTCTGCTCCTGCGAAGCGATTGGATCATCCAAGCTTTGAAGGGCTCATATTAATTCTTCCTGTGATCCCGGTTGGGATATAGGAGTGATTTGAGGGAATGGAGGAGGGACAGTTGGAGGAGGAGAAGTTTGTGTGGCACTTGGCGTTTTTGCTACAGAAGAAGAAAAGCCAAAAATATTAGTATCTCCCGTGAAGAAAGGAGATAGCGGCTCATTGAGATTTAAGAAATAATCAAAAAGTTTGTCAAACTCATGAAGAGCAAACAAACAGTCCACTTGGGCAAGATTAACAGTAGAGTTACCTGGAGAAGTCGGCTTCCTAATATCAACCTCATAAGCCTGTGCTTCGGCGCTCTCTTCGCCTTCATCTCCACCCTGCGTGCTTGTGATCTCAGTTGTAACTTTAACAGGGGATGGAGAATGAGAACCAGAGCCTGTGATGTCAACATCGGCTGAAACCGAAGGAGGGACGGGGGCAGTTAATGGTGCTTCTTTCACAAAGAGCTGCTCCCCTACCTCAGCTCGTGCTTTGGCAAGCTGCTCTTTTCACCGGGCTAGGGTAGCTCTGGCGTCATCATCCAGAAAGTGTTCTGCAATAGATGCTTCAGCATAGCCAGCGCCTGTACCTCCAAGCATGTCATGAATTGACTCCCAAACCTCGGCCAGGGTAATCTCATACTTCGGTCCTAAGAATGAAAGGCTCCCGCGCCCCCATAACGCTATGCATGTAGAAGTCAAATAAAGTGGAGTTGATGTTGGCTTTAGTCGCCTCATGCGACTGTTCGGCAGCCTGCCTTCCAGCGATAGCTTCGTCACGTTCCTTCTCGGTCTTTAACAATTGGGCTTTCAGCCTCATAATCTCCAAATCCTGGGAGTTGACCTTCTCCCGTAACTCTGCAACGTCAGCACGATACCTTCCCGTTGTTTTCTGCTTAGCCTCAAGTTGTGCCTCGGCATGTCGCTTAGCAGCGTGAGCATCGCGAACTTTCTTTTGAAGTACTTCTTCTTTTTGAGTATATGAGGTAGAAGAAGTAGCAAGCTCTTGTTTAAGTTTCTCAACTTCTACTTCAAGTTTCTCGTTGTAATCAGCAATGTTCCTCATCTCAGTATCATGCTGGCTTAAAGTTTTTTGCCACTCGGCTTTATCATTTTCCATGGTCAGCATGGCCTCTATGTTCACGCGGTTGACCCTTTGAAGCTCATCCACAAGCTTTTGCCACCCTGACATCCGCTCGATATCAAGTCTAATAGCATCAAGATTTTGCAGCATTGCTTGTTTGTCAATAGGGACCAAGTCAAGATCGAACCGCACTCCCTTTAGGCACCAGTGCGGGAACCTGCTTTGTAGAGTAGCCGGGCCTGGTCCAATTTGGAATTTAGGCCTGTTGACTATTGTCTGAATGTCTGTCTTCCCGAGAGCAGGAGAGCCGGAAGGGATGTCAAGTGAGACGGGGGTAGTGGCCTTTTCAGGAGTTGTAGATGCATGTTTCTCACCGTGCCTGGCACGCTTGCTTGGGTCCTCAACTATATGACTTTTTCCCTAGTCGTCATGCGACTTTCTTTTGTGAGAGTCGTCACCTCTCTAGGAAGAATCATGGTGCTCCTTCCTTTCTCTCCTCTCATAACGCTCTTCTTGAGCCCTCCTCTCCTGAGCCTTTCGAGCGGCTCTCTCTTCGTAAGTTTCTCTGTAAATGGGAAGGTGGCGCCTATAGTCATATTAACTACTCCTCCCGTAGCGCTGAAAGTCGTCGTAATAAGAGCCGCTGCGTCCCATCGGAGAATCTGAAATTAAAAGAAGACAAGTCTTAAAAGTCTTCAAAAAAAAAGAAGTTAAGTACGAATATGTGCTGAAAATCCTATGTGTGTGTGGTGTACAAACTACACGCATCAGGCTACAAACCGCTCTTCGGCACAGGGGTGGTAGTGACTTGAGTGGAAGGCGTCAAAATTTGCTGAAAAGTGGATGTCGCCTCGACAACAGGAGAAGAAGCTTTAGGAACATCATCTTTAAAAAGTTCCTGTGAAGTTATGATCAGGTCGCTTAGCCCCTCAAAAGTATCATCACCGCCAAGTTCGACGGGAGTTTCTTTTTCGTTTTCCAGACCAGCCGCATCTTCAGAGCAACGAAGAGTTTCTTCCTCTTCAATAACTGGGGAAAGTGCCGATTTGCTGGATGGACCCGCAACATCAGTAAGCGTGGGGCACTTCACCAGTGAAGTTTCAGTAGAGGGCTCCTTCGGTATAAGCTTTTCATCTGGGGTTGAGACATCTGGTGCCTCCGCTGGAGAATCAGGGATTTCATGAGGCTGAGTGGAGCGAGAAGGGTGAAGAAGTCCGAACTGGTGAAGGAATTCATCGTTCAACAAAAATTTCATGTCCCGCTCTTCAGCCGGTACAGCCACGAGCCTCTCCAGAGTTGGCTTATGGCTGGGATCTCTAGAAGGAGGGGGGAGCGCTGAAATGAAAAAGAAACGAAGTTAACACTTGGCAATTCGGACTTCGCAAAACTCAGAGAATAAAAGAAGTAAAGGTAGATGATCTTACTTCCTTCCCTCCACACAGCATATAACCCCGGGGGCAGTGAACAAAAAAGAACTGAGTTAAGAACCCATGAGCAGTGTCGGGAAGGCCAACGATCAATTTGCGATTTCGGGCGCTTCTCACGATAGTGATAGAAGGGTGATCCTTAGTCCTAGTAAAGGAGCATAGGAAGCAAATCTCGTCGAAGCTTGGAAGTCGATCAAATGTTCTCCTAAATAGCACACACAGCCCCATCAGAATGGCGTAGCCATTAGGGTGTAGCTGGAACGGGGAGATGGCTAGTCGATGAAGAAGATTCTGGAGAAAGTCGTTGAAAGGGGGAATGGCCCCGCTCAGACACATTTGCCGGTTAACCGCTACGAAGCCATGAGGCGCCACATCAGCAGTGTTAGTTTTTTCAGGAAGAATGGCATCTGCTTTAGCAATGCCAAACTGAATGCATAACTGACGAAAAACTTTGTATGATAGAGAGGTAGAGGCTCTCTCTGGAGGATTAACCAGGGGAGCCGGAATAAGAGTGGCTTCTCCAGTCTGGACTGTTATCTCTTCTTGTTGAAAAGTCATTCTACACAAGCAACTGGATATTCAAATGTAAAGGTGCACATTTCCTAAAAGTGTGAAGTGTTGTGCAGAACTAATAAAAATAACAAGTAAATATAACTGGAATTAAACTAGTCGACAATTGATCGACTACCAAATTTCAGGACTTGTTAATTTAAAGTTCAGGTATAGTATTAGAGCAAACTGGGCAGTTTCAGTTGACTATTTCAATGTTGCTTTAATACTTTACTTGAATTTGATGATTTAAAAGCACTTCGTTCACACAATCTATTTAAGGTGATTATCTGTTGATAACTAATCTGCCATTTGATGTGGGCAGTCAGTGGCAGTATATTCGTCCCAATTTTCTGTAAATGTCGTATTGAACAAATTGTAAACTTGCAAGTCAAAATGATCTGTGAAAAAATGCTACAGAGTTTAACAGTTCAAAGCTCAAGCAACATTTCAAAGTTCAGGCAAAACTTAAGTGTTAACTCGCCAACGACTCAAGTGCTGACTCGTCGACGGCTTAAGAAATTTTTCCTACAGGTTAAGTTAAGTCGTTGGTTCTCCGGCTAACTCATTTATGACCTAAGGATCATGAGATGAGTTAAGTTAGGCCGTTTCAATCTCGAGTCGTTGATGCCTTAAGTCGGCTGTGCTCTAAAGTCATAAGTCTTGGAAGATGGGAGAGACTTCAATTCAAAGCAACGAAAAATACTCAAGGCCTAACTCGGTCATGACTCAAAGCTTAAGTCGTAGAGTATGTTAAGTCAGTTCACAGTTAAGTCACCAAGATTGCTGGATCTAGTAAAATTGCCAAGTCGTATCCAAAGCAATATTTCACTCCTAACCCGCTAACCTTTTCACTCCTAACCCGCTAACCTTCTTACTCCTAACCCGTTAACCCAGTAGCCTCACAATCATCAACCTTAGATCTATCACACCGCTAGATCGCCCCAAGTCATGAACCATCACAAGTCAGATCAAACCGCCCTAAGTCCATCAATGTCCAATATAACAATATTCGCAAGGCTCAAGGGGGTAAGCCGAAAATGAAGATCGACGGTGATTGGCGATTGGATAAAAGGCAAAGTCGCTTACGCTGTGTGATGCTGGAGATGATCGGAGATGAATCGAGTTGAAATCACCTTTGAAAAGCTTGGAGGGGTGTTAATGGAAGATGCGGCTTAAAGATTTGGTAATGAGAAAAAGGGAGTAAGAGGGACGACACAGGCCCTTTATATCTCGGGGCGGTGGAACTTGAACCGGCACGCACGGGTTAAGATAAGTCGAAGCACACGACCTACGACTTAGGCGTGTACTTCGAGGGGCAAATGTTAGCCCTCAATTTTCTACGACTCAAGAACTGCACGACTTAAACAGATTATGTGACTTAACGAGTCAAGGATTGGTCGACTTAAAGGAGTCAACGACTTAAGGAAGTGGACGATCTACGACTCAAGTTATGGACGACCTAACGGTATAACGAGTTGAAGGACCTGGTGACTTACGACATAGAGAAGTCTGCGACTTAACGGCTTAAAAGAGAAGGGATGCTTCACGACCTAGGATATCCATGACTTAAGGTTTCTACGACTTAAGGGAGTATACACTCTACGACTTAAGGAAGTCCACGGCTCAAGGACAGAATGACTTAGCGATTCAAGAGATGGCACGACTTAAGAAGGAAATGAGTTAATGACTTAAAGCTATCTACGACTTACGACCTAGCATGTGTCGTGAGCCACTTAAGCAAATGAAGCGCTGCTCCTTGCTTAACACGGTGGCCTCTTAACTCGTACACGATTCAGGACTTGGGTTATTATCTGAAGGAAACAAGCTTACCAGTTAAGCCACGACTCACGACCTAGCTTGAGTCGTCCACGACCTAGAGCTACTGAGTAAAAGTCCGATGCCGCATTACTTATACAAGAGGATGTTGACTCGTGGGCGACTTAGGACTTATACAAGTGAACCTTTGTGAGACCATGGGGGCTAAGCCAGATAAGTCGGCCATGACCTACCATAAGTCGGCCACGACTTACGACCCAAGGGGGAAATTTCCCTATAAATACCAACCTACCTCAAGCATGAAGGGGACCTTTCGGACAATCTCTTCAAGCGCCGATACTCTGCCAGTTTCTAAACCAACTCTATACTTGAAGTTTCGAAGAACACTACAAGCCACTATGAAAGACTTTCGCACATCCGACATGGATTCGAAGACTTTCATCTAAATCGAAGCTTAAGCTACTTGCTCAAAGTGTTTTGTAACTAAAGAGATTTTTACTTGAAGAGCATTGTATCGTTTTGTAACAAGATTAGTAATAAAGATACTTAAAGTGGACGTAGGCTACTCCTTAAGCCGAACAACTATAAATTCGTTGTCTCTTACTGTATTTTCTGTTATCTTAGCTGATATTCTGCTCCCGAACCATCGAGTGGTGCTTTCACACTCACATTTCACACACCGGGGTGTTAGCGTTCGATTTTAAACATTAACAACTTGCCTACGATATTATTTTTATGATGATCACCCTGTTTACACACCTGTCATATCATTTGTTACTGCTAAACACTACAACAAAAAAACCCTATTACAACGTCCTTTTTATAACGGGCATTGGTTGCCCGTTGTAATAGAAGGCTATTACAACTGTCCATTTGCGCCCGTTGTAAATGATGTCCATACAACGCACTTTTTACAACGGGCATTGGTTGCCCGTTGTAAAAGAAGGCTATTACAACGGTCCATTCAGGCCCGTTGTAATAGATGCCAACTTTACAACGGTCACATGCCCATTGTAATGCATGCCCGTTGTAATTTAGGTTTATAAAAATATCTAAATTACACTTTCACTTCGTATTTGTTTCGGCTATCATTCTATTCCCGTTAGCTTCTTTTGCGTCTATTTTTATTCTCCCTTCTTCCCCAACCTTAATTGTCATGGCGGTTCAACACCATCAGAGCTCTTATACTCAAATACTCCACCACCATCTCCACAATACCTACTCATGGCCAAATCGATTAAAATATACAATTTGTGCTCTCAGATCTACACCGTCAAGACTCTGGAGGAGTACGAGATCTGTGTAATTCTTCCATTTTTCAGTTTTGTTTTACAGATTTGATGTTCCCAATTACGAAGGTTAGGGTTGAGATCTAACGCTCAGAAAAAAAGGATGCAATGAGGTGGTTACGCAAAGAGATACCGATTTAAAGAGGTAGTTTGTTCATATTCCCAAACCCTAATCTTTTTGTAGAAGAATATTTTATGGAATAAGTTATCAAACATTAGCTATATTACCAAATTTATAATTTGTTATCAATTAAAAAGACTAATTTTTTTAATTTGATTTCATTCATTTTCATTGACGACGATGACGATGAGCGTCAATAACAACGTGTAGATTCTTTTGAATTAGTGGAAGAATTTTTTTATGCAATAAGTCATCAGTCCGTAACTTTATTACCAAATTTATATTTTGTTTTTATGGTTGCTTTGGTATAAATTCGTCTGTTATCCAAAATCCCATACAGTTGTACAAATAATCAACGTTATATATCTTTAACTCTATACAATTGAAGCCCATTAAATTATATTATGATATGCTTGAGTGCCCACATTTTAAAAGATGATATCATGATTTGTAGGCATAAATTTGTTACCGTGTTTCCTAAAATTATCTCAAGCCAAGTAGAATGTATGTATTAACAACCATGCATTTTACAGACCTTTTGATATGAAGAGGTGGGAGTGTACAAAGATTTTTTTTTTAATGAGCAATGTCAATTCATTTTTATGTATAGATTTGAAGATTTGTTTGCACTTCTAGTCGCATACAAAGAAGATTGGGCTTCCTGTTTTGGAATTTTATCTATTCGCTGGTATATCTAATTATAATAAAGTTTGTAATTTTTGTACCATCGGCGGCTTATATTGCACAACACATGAAGTTGTGTATTTTTGAATTTACTGGATATGCTTATGCTTGGCAACAAACTGAAAAGAAATTTAATTGATAGGATAACCACTGTTGGATTAACCTATCCCTTGGCATAAGTAAACATATTCAAAGGTTAGTCGGTTATTCATTTGATCACAACATTTATTCAGCTCATCCAAGATATATTACGAAATTATAAGATATTTCTTGAGAAACATAAGATAGAATTTCATCCAAGGCAGTTATTCATTGGGTTGAATTTACAAGTTTGCTATATATTTCTTTATTATGTCGTCAACAAGGATAAAAGTCCTTGAGTTGTTATTTAGTGCAGTAGACCATGCGAACAGAATGAGCATATATTTATGTGTATCTTGCATTTTGTTTTACTTGATTATTTTTAATTTTCTAGAACATTTATCAATTATTGGTCGACATCCTGTATTACAAAAAATATAGAGATCTTTATTTTAACGGGTGGATAGATTTTTTATTTGACATGCTATTCAGTATGTATAAATAGCTATTTTTGCATGATTATATAATGAAACGAGCATGATTTTATCATTATGTTGCTAATTTATCTTTTCTTATTGTCATTATTCCAACGCATTTATATATTTACGAATTATTTTATATATTTGTTCCTCCATTGATGCGCTCTAATGTTGGTTTAGAAAATTTTGCATGCTCGTTTAGTTTTTATTTTTATCTATTTATAAATTACTTTCAAAATGTTATTGAGACAACATGGGGTTTGATTCTTATAATTTCTACTGAAAATGGGCATTACTTTTGGAAATAAATCAAATTTTCGGAATATCAAATCTGCAGAAGAAAACCGAATTGATAAGAACAATGGCTATGGTAAGTAATTAAGCCATATTGCTAGTGCACTTTTCTTTGAAAATATGATGAAAAACTGTCATGTGCGTTTTATCCGTAGGCTGTTTGTAAAGTATATTACCTTATGATGCCATTGCCTTTTAGTTTCTACCATTCAACATGCAAAATGTAGAATTAGATGACAACCTTACAGAAATTTGTTTATCACAATCTTTTAATGAATCTTAGGGACCATATTCTAGCAATTTCACTGATGTCCTTATGAGAGTAAAAAGATCATCATATAAGTCAATTTATGCACTTCAAATTGTGAACCATATATATAAATAGTAATGCCAGTGTACCT
The DNA here is from genome assembly GCA_030765085.1 of Allium cepa. NCBI lineage: Eukaryota > Viridiplantae > Streptophyta > Magnoliopsida > Asparagales > Amaryllidaceae > Allium > Allium cepa. Next base: position 840,622,965 of record CM060939.1, on the reverse strand, counting down.
TTTTCTTTCCAAAGCGTTGGTTGAGTGCATGTTAATTAATTGATAAAGCAAACAAAATCATGTGTTGTATTAACTGTCCATCCCTCTCTTTTGCTTTCTTTTTTATACCCACACTATTCATTATTTTTTGTGGATTGTTTACTTTATTTATAATTTCTTTTGAGTCCTACTAATGGCTGTCTATGTTGATTGATTAGGGAAGCTATCGACGAACTGGTGGATGTTGGTCATATATACTAAACAATCCATGAGTATCACTTTAAAATTACAGCAAATGGTTGGTAACTCTCATCTAGTGCTGAAGCAGTAGTGTTTTACCATGTTAACATTTCCCATTTCCCCCCTTCTTTCTATCATTTAACATAAATGAGGTGTTTTACAGGAAAAACGTGTGCATATGCTGAGGAAGGAAGTGACAACAACATCAAAATGGCAGAACTGATTGAATACAACTTAGAAGACATTGATGCAGCTATTTTAGATGTTCGTGCTGCCCTTGCAAATGGAATGGATTGGGTAGATCTGTCTCGTATGATAAAAGAAGAAAAAAGGTCCGGAAATCCAGTTACGAAGGACGGTTATAAAAATGAAAAGAAAAAACCACCAATTCCTAAGTTGACATGTGGACAGAAAAGCAAGCTTAAGAAAATAAAAGAGAAACATGCTGAACAAGATGAAGAAGAGAGTAACAGATTGTGGTTTAGTTGTGATATTGATGTTGGAGTTTGGTGAAGTGGTTTGGGTGGTTGGTGATTGTTGAAGTGTGCAGAAGTGAAGTTGATATCGCAGATGATGGTGATTTGGGTGGATGATGGTGCGTTTGTGATTTGGTGGAGAAGGCGTGCAATTGAACTATGGGCAGGAGAAGGTGATATGTTGTTCAATGTAATGTTGTATGTTAGTGGTGGATGGGTAGTATGTGCACTGTTTTGGTTATATGCAGTGGATGGATGAGTGGGTGGTCAGGTAAGGGGATGTGAAGAAGCTGATGGGGGTAGTCGTGTTGTAGTGTGGACTGGAGTAGCGGTTGTGTGGTTTTGGCAGGAGATTGTAGTTGGTCTGTTTTTGTAGAGGAGCAGTGTATGGCACTAGTGATGAGTTGATGTGGAGGATGGGGAGATGATGCTGATGTATAAGGTGATTGGAATCAGGGATAGTATAACCAGATGATAGTGATGTGGCCAGATGGTGACAGTGAATGAAAAAGGAAGTGAATCAGGGAGAAGTTGTGGCTGTGGAAATGAGGGCCGGAGTTGCTATGTTTGATGTCGGGTGAAAATTGGGTGGGTCTGTATGTGGTTGACAGAAGCATAGATATGGTTATGTGCAGAAAATGATAGGAATATAGACTGTTGAAACGGGGAGTGAATGGTGACAGTAATGACGAACAACAATGCATAGTGTAGTGTTTTTGCCTTTTTTTATGAGAGAAAACAGAAAGAAAGAAAGTTGTAAATGTAAAAGCAAATGAAAATGAATTAAAATTTGGTTATTGGTACGCTTTTCGTATGTATTTTTCATTATTTTACGACAATATTTAGTATTAGTATGGATGTATTGCATGGATGCTGCTGTAATTTTTTTTTTAAAATTTGCTTTTATTTTGCAACGGGTAATGTGAGTTGTTATATGAGCTTCTTACAACGGTCAATGCATGTTGTGAAACAGGCTATGCAACTAGTATAGTTAGTCTATTGCAACGGGTTTTGGCCGTTGTTTTATAGTCTATTACAACGGTCATAACCCGTTGTAAATAGGTATACTGCAACGTGCTTTGCCCGTTGTAAAATGTGGTGGATCTATTACAACGAGGCCTATTACAACGGGCACATGCCCGTTGCGAAAACCATATTACAACGGGCATTGCCCGTTGTAAAAAGACTGTTTTGTTGTAGTGAAATGATGTTGTACTGTTTATTTATATCAGTTTATCACACTGCAAATTCCCTGTAGAGTAGAATCACTATGAGTTGAAATGATGCATACCCGAACGGACATTAGAATATGGAAAAAATCATTATGGGCTGAAATGATAGGCCTGAATGATTTTTATTTATTTTTATTTACTTAGGATTACGGGTTTGAAATGATAGAACCCGGATTTTCTTTGTAAAATAACGGATTGAAATGATATATTTTCCATATCACCTGACTTAGGTTAGAAAATTATATATAGACCCGTGGTTAACATATATATTTTTCTAGAATTTATAAAGTATTTTATAAATGTAAATATTATAATATTTTGATTTAAATTTAATTAAAAACGATTTTTATAAAGTATTAGTGATTTTCTACAAGTTAATGAAATAAATAAATGATTAAGTAGAATTGGAAATACAAGTAAATTTTGGAATGTACGATTTTGTTTATAATGGAATTTAAGTCGAGTAAGAAAATATGATAATTTGATTTAAATTTGAATCTAAAATGATTTTTATAAAGTGTTATTGATTTTTCTATAAATAGTTAAATAAATAAATGTTTAAATTAGAATTTGAAATATGACTTAACTTGGAAAATGTGAAATGTGTTTTAAAAATAAAAGTTAAGTTAAGAAAAATAAATTGGAATTTAAATTTAATTTATGAAATGGTAAATTTAATTAAAATGTTAAGTAAGTGAAATGTTATAAAATTTTACATCAATTTAATAAGTAAATTATTAAAATTTGATTTTGTATGAAAATTTCACTTTATAAAAATCATAAATTAAGGGGGTTTTTAAATGATCATTTTTAAAGTGAGAAAATATTATTTTATAAGTTAAAAATCGTTTAAATTAAATTTTAATTGTTTATGAAACTATATTGCAAATTTTGAATTTAATCAACTGCATTTCAGAATGCTATAATTTCTGAAGTAAAGGATATTACAGCATTTCTAAGTACTGTAGTTGATACAAATGAACTAAAAGGCTGAAATAAACCAAGGGCTATTAAAGCACATTGTAAGTGCTGTAGTTGTAGAACTAAACTTGAACACTATTACAGCAGTTTTAAATGCTGCCTTTGCTTAATTGAATTGTTTTCAAATATAACATTCTATAGCATTTTCTAAATGCTGCGAAAGCTGAAATTTCATTGTTTTAATAAATTTAAGTGAGTAAATGAATTCTGAAAAGACTAAATTTTTGGGAATTGAATATTTGATTTTATTTTTGTATAATAACTTTATTTTAGTTGGTTTAAATGGAATATTTGATTTGAAAAATAAACCATTTTGAAATATGATTTGGAATGGTATTTAAATTAAATAAAAATGAATGAGGTTCTAGAAGGATATGATATTTTGATATTTTAAAATGAATTGGAAATGATATTGAATTTTTAAATGATATTGGATTTTTGAAGTATAAAATACTCTTTTGGAATGTTAACCACGGGTACACTTCTTTATATGCCTTGTGATTTTTGGATGTATTTAATTGATGTTTAAAAGATTCTTATAGGATGGGCGATCCCAAGCATTCTTTCAGCTATTATACATTACTACTACAGTTCACTTGAGTTGGTTTACATTATATAAGTACGTATGTCCCGACTCGAGTGTTTTGTGTTTTACTTTACGCTCGGGTCAGCCTGAGTATTTACAGCTTAGCTTTGGATTTCTTTTTCTGGAGCTAGGAATCGCTGGAGATTTTGCTTATCTAGTTATCTATCCATTTCAATTTCAGTTTTCTATTTCAGCTCTTGTATCTATAAACTTCGATGTATTTGGGATTTCTATTGTATATGTTTTAGACTAATATTATGTAATTTTTTTTTGAGATTTTGTTATAGTAGCTTCATTGAACTACTATGGTATTTTAATTTCCGCTGCGAGTTATTCTGATATTTCTGTACCTGTGATTCTATATGATTGATTATATTTTCTCCAAATTTATTTACAATGCGGTATTTTGAGCAATTCAAGTCCGACATGTGTGGATGCGAATGGCTGAAAATACCGGGTTATTACAGTTGGTATCAGAGCTTTTGTTTTAGGCAAACCTAAGCCTGCGGAGCAAAACTCATTAGAGATAGGATAGAAATACCCTAGAATGATTGCAATCAATCTCAGAATCATATCTTTGCGATAGAACATATTTTAAAAGTATAAAATGATTTTTCCAAATAATTTTTTTCAAAGGATTTTTCAAAGAATTATTTTGATATAAAAATTTTCTAGCTTTAAAAGCAATTTTCTAAATTTCCTTCCTTTCGTATCTACCTTGTTAGAGTTTTCTTTCATTAGGATTCAATAGGATTTGGAAATTCTCTCTTGTTGATCTAGAATCTTTTCTTGTTAGGAAGCTATTGTGGTTATGGAAAGATCGAAAGAGCAGAAAGAAGCTCGGCGAGCACAAAGAGCACTAGCCCGTAAGGAACGGAAGGAAGCAATCAAGAAGTGGGAAAGGCTATGGAGGGAGAGGGCAGGACCTGGTCCTTATGACCATGTCATTTGTTATCGGTGTCAGGAAAAGGGAAACTATGCAACAATGTGTGGGAAGAGAGATAAAGGTAAGAAGAGTGAGGGCAAGTGCTTTCGATCCGACATTTTCTATTTTAAATGCCGACAGAGGGGACACTTTCCAAGTCCCTGCCAGAAGGTGAATAAAGTGAAACCCGCACTTCCTATATCTGTCAGCCTATCAACAGTTTGCTACCACTGTAGGAAGGTCAGGCATATAGCCAAAGAATGTCCTGAGAGACAACACGGAAGGAAAGCTGTGTACCCAATATTCACCAAGGAAGATGGGAGTTTCGTGCATTTATGCTGGAAATGTAGAAGTTCGGGGCATATTAAGGGGGAGTGCTCTGGACCCGTTGCAGTACCACCCGGTAGAATTATCGATGCATTATTTATGTAGGAGTGGTATTCTATGGATATGGTTGTTATCTGTAGTAAGTTCGGATGCATTTAATGAACTCTATTATATCTTTTGTTTAGCTGAAGTTGTCAAACTCGAGATACTTTTGCTCCTGTTTTGAATAATTTGAATTTGAGTTTTCCTAATAATGAATGTGAACACTTTTGTATTGATATAGGTTATATATTTCTAACCTTGGTTAGGATTCTTATCGATTTGGATTTCTTTGAACTTTGGAACGCTCCCACATGTTCGGATTTGTAAAGGGGTGAAACTCCTTTACAGTTGGCATTGATTCACCGGAGATTACTATATCTTCGAATTTCGATGCTATCTACTTTCTGCTATATCTGGATTCTATCTCTGGTGATCGAATGTCGATTTGCCTTACATTTTCACACTGATTATATTCCTGATGTCACGGTTGACCCAGTTAAGGTCGCCCACGATTTATATATAGCTTATCATCTCCTAATGGGTAATTAAATTATCTCATCTTCGTTTTGGGATATCTTCGAATCAAAATTCTATTTGATTAGAGTTCCTCTTAGTTTGAATCTCTGTTGTTTGAAATCTAACCTTGAATCATTCTTTGGAAATTTGTGTTTGGTTGTATTTTGAAATTGTGCATACGTAAAAATTATTATTTTGACAAGGATGACCACCATTTTATATAAAAGTGAAATGTTTTCAATAAGGATTATATATTTTTCTTTCTTTAAAAAATTGAAGTTTCGAAAGGATTTGAAATTTCGAAAATTTTATAAGAATTTGACTTATATAAAAATGATTTATAACTGAAGGTTTTGAATTTGAATTTCGAGGAATCGAACTTCGGTGTTTTGAAATCGGTTTTAAAATTTTGAAAATATATAACAATAATATGATTTAAAGATATTTTTTCGAATAAGAAATGTTTCAAATGTATTCGAACAAATTCCAATGATTTCGAAGAGATTTCAAAGAAGTTTCATGAAAATAAAAATCCAGAACCCACTTATGTCGCTGGAAAATAAATTTGGTGATGAACGCATGCATCATCAACATTGATTTTTGAGTTTCAGAGTGGGGGAGAGGCCATTCTAGTAGCTTTACTATGTGAGTGATTTTGTGAAATAAATTTTGATTTTAGATTTTAAAGTGTGATTTGATTTTCTAAAGATATATGTATGTATGTATGTATATATATATTTGAAATTATTTAAAGTAAGCCGATGTTCAGTCCTCGAGATTCAGATTTTATTTGGTATGACCTTATCTATTGGAATTGATTTTCTGATTTGTTGGCGATTTCCAACTTTCGGATTTTAAATATGATTTCTTCGACTATTTTTAAAGTTCGAGCACTTCCAAATCAAGGTTTAAATTTTTTTAGAGCTAAGTAATTTTCAAAGGGTAAAATGGATCTTCCATATATAATAATAAATAGTTTTAAAGGTTTTAAAGGGATTAAACATGGAAATCATTTTGGGTATAATTGATTTTGAGAAAAATATTTGATTTTGAAAACAAATTGGATTGTAAAACTGTAACAACCCGCATATTTATCGATTTTATATTTAAATATTTTATTAAATATTTTGTCGTTAATCAGATATTGGTCCGAAAAGCTACCTTTCGCAAACGGTCAAATTAGGACTCGAGACCACTTCCATTGAGTTCGAAATGCCATTTACAACTTTTTTAAGTATAAACATTGATAGGTTTGGAGTTAGTGGAATTTCACTTACTTTTCCCGCTTTGGACTTTGGGTTAGATTAGCCATTATAACTCAAACTCACTTCTCTCCTTCTCCTCACTCTTCATAAATTCCTACCAAACACAAACTTTAACATTAATGGTGAGTGGAAAGGGAAATTAGAAACTCCAAGCCTAGGTTTCAACTCCAACTCCATCATTCAACTCCAAATTCAAGGAAAAGCATTGGATTCAAGCTTGTAGTTGCTTCTCCATTCACCTTGATGCTTTACCATCATAATTTTGTGAAAAGGTTTTTATCTCACAATTCTAGCTATAACTATATTGGACTATTGGGAATGATTCCCCATCACTTTAGCATGTACATTTGCATTCGGTTTGGATTGGATAGGTGAAAAACTCCAATTTTTTGTGTTTTAGGCGAAAAACTGCAGTTAGGTCGTTCTGGACCTTTATGTCGTTCGCGTAGAAAAAGTCTCACTTTCATTTGGCTCGTTCTGACCTTAGCTCGTTCGGAGTAAGGTCGTTGCCTCTAGGTCGTTGGCCTATAGGTTGATCTGCCTGCATATTTGGCTCGTTCGAAGTTAGGTCGTTAGGCCTTGGGATGATAGGTCGCTCGCGTGTTAAAACCGATAGGTCGCTCGCGTGTTAAAATCCTTAGGTCGCTCGCGTGTTAAACCCTTAGGTCGCTCGCGTGTTAGATGGGTTAGGTCACGGGTTAAATAGGTCGTTCAGCCTCAAATGACTAGGTCGCTCACTTAAGTCGCTCATCCCTCTAGGTTGCATGACCATTAGGTCGTGTCCACCTAGGCCGCATGCTTACCACTTTAAGTCGCTCGACCTCACTTCCTTTAGGTCGCTTGCTCCAGTTAGGTCGCATGACCACAAGGTTGCTCCAGTTAGGTCGCATGAGCCCTTAAGTCGCTCGCCTCTGTTAGGTCGCTCGCTTCTGCTAACTCGCGAACACCTCTAGGTCGCAACCACTAGGTCGCTTGACCCCTTAGACCCCTAGGTCGCAACCACTAGGTCGCTTGACACCTTAGACCCTTAGGTCGAAACCATTAGGTCGTTTGACCTGTAGCGGGGGTGTTGCCCCCGCACCCCCACCTTGGGGGGTTGCCACCCCCCTGGACCCCCCCTTCATAGGGGATCTTATCTGAAAAACATTCAACAGAACTTGCTTTGTTGAGATGCTGAGTTGACCATTCTTCGAGACAAACTATCTTAGGCTCCTTGGTCGATTTTATGGTATCACGGTCTTGCCAAAAAGGCGGGATAACAACTTTAGAAATATTAAGGTTTCAATACTTGTAGTAAATATCAAAACTCTTTCATCAAAATAATTTTAACTCTATTTTACTACAAAGCTCTTTCCTTAAACTGTTTTCCAATCTACTAGTATATACAAACCTTTTCCTTAAAACCTTTTGTGACAATCTTCGGGTGAAGATCTACAGCTTGTTCGTAAAAATTTAAGTTAAGCAAGTGGTTATGGGACATGAAGCTAAACTCATATATTTACTGACTTGGTGAGATTGACACTACTTGATGATCATGACGATCATTTTTGTGTTTTAGACTAGCAACTGTGCGATGTCTCTTTGTCTGCGAGGGAGACTAGACCCCGCCCTTGTGATGTTTCGCCATCGCATTTGTGTGATGTTTCGCCATCACATATGTAGGGTAGCCCCCACGGTCTTCGGGCCATTCGTGTGTCAAAATTAATGGCTTGCAACCATGAGATAGCATCTCGCTTTGTGTTACACGTGTAGGTGAGTTTTCATGCTCCCATTTTGTGAGTTTTCATGCTCCTATATTGTGATTTCTGGATTTCTTGTGTAGTCTTTTGGAATTTGTGCTTCACCTATTTTCATGACTTTCATTGTTATGATTTTCCAGCTTTTATGTTTTGGTGAATTTGTGTGTCATCACTTTTTTTTAGGTGAATTTGGATCTTTTAGAAGATTCTTTTGATATTGTTTGATCTCTTGATGATCTTCATTTACAAGCTTATCATAGTATGTCTTTATGGTTACTATATATTCTTGCCATATCTATTGTTTTATATCATATTATCTGATATTTATAGCTAGACTGATCCGTTTATTATTTTCTTATAAATAATACTCGGGTCAGATCGAGACATTACAGGTGCTTCTGCTTGACTTCTCCCCTAGGGATTTACTACTCTGACTTTTGACTGACCATTTAGATTAGCAGTTTTTGTTGTTTACACTTGAGATATAGACTCATAGATGTATTCTTTTGTATAACACGTGTTTCTATTCTTTTGTGTATGTGGTCCTTTCATGACCACTACTCTGATGTACACTTTCATGTGTTAGTTATATATTCATATCTTTTTCCGCCTTTGTGATATGGATGTCTGTGACTGATTGCGTTATGTTTATTTCTATATTTGTTTCCGAAAACTTATTTATAGCCACCGTGTGGTAGCTTTGAGTTTGTATCGGTATGTCGGACTTCCTCCTTAAATGAAATGCATGCTATACTATCTGACATATCGGTGCTCGCACAAAGAAGATACATGGATGGTCGCTCCTCAACAGCCTTATTCTCCGCGCTAGTTGACAGCATACTCCGTAGTGTTCTTGGCTAGCATGAGTATTGAGGTGGGGCGTCACAAAAAACTAGTATTTATGTGATGGTTTTTGAAATGAATTTGTTTGACCTAAATTTTTTCTATTTGTAAATTTGGATTATTTTCTAAATCTATTGTTTTAAGAAACTTTGAAACTGAATATATGTGATTTGGAAGAAATGATTTGGCGAAATCATATATATTTTGAAGCTGAGATGTTATTGAAAGGAATTGGAATTGAGAACCTTGTTTTATTAAATACTTGATTTGGGGGTTACAGAAATTATATAAAATTGATTTGTATAAGTATGAAGTCGATTTGAAGACTATCATTTTAGAAAAGTACTCAATTTGAAAATTTAAATCTTATATAATCGAAGACTATATAAGTGTGATATTGATTTTGGAAAGTATTCGATTTGAAAATAAAATCTTACATAAAAGGGCTTTATATAAGTATGATATTTGAAAGTGATTCGAAAAGGTACTATATGATACATATTTTCGAAGTAAAGATATGGAAAGTGCCTTCTGCTCGATATCCGCTTTGTGGCCACATTGTGGATTCATTCTATCGATATTATTCTCTCTGATATCGGTTTTCCGGATATGATACTCGAGTGTCCATCGAATTCCATGGCGATCTCCATAGTCTTATGAGCACGACTGCATAATGTAATTCGCTTGGTTGAGTTGGCCTTGGGGTACGGATGTTTCCTGGGAGATCCAGGCGTAACCATTGTGCATCCTGCGATCTATGTAGGTCGTATTAGTAGCGAAATCCACTAGCTGAGATAGCTTAAGGGTATGGATGTTTCCTGGGAGATCCAGGTGCAACCATTGTGTATCTGCGGTCTACTAGTCATCATGGCGTAATTTGTAGGCCGAGATAGCATACAGGTACGGATGTTGCCTGGGGGATCCAGGCGTAACCATTGTGTTTCTGTGATCCATGGTTAGACAAATGTTTTGGTTTTTTAGTTTGGATTGTACTTTCCATATCTGATTTTAAAAAAAATTCAGTATTTTCACTGGTTGTTGAAGCAAGTCTCTAAGTAATGGGAGAATTCTAGCTTTGCGCCTGATCAACGCATAGCCAGAGTCTGCAGGAACGAAAGTAAACTTATTAAGACATCGAGTTATAAAGTATTTTGATAAAGTGTTATATACAAGATATTTTGATCATTTATTTTTCTTTTCTAAATAATTTAAAATGTTTTAAATATTGTTTACTTCGAACTAACAAATTTGAATAAAATGACTATTCATCATATTATGGATTGTTGAAATGTTAAATATATAAAATTTTCAAATTGAAATTTATAGTTTAAAATAATGATTCATCCTTGTCTTTTAACCTATTTTCTCTTCTAGCGATTACTACCTTCTTACTCTTCAAGGGTCCTTCCACATGGTGAAAAGAGTTGGTTCTTTAGCATATCGTTTGGATTTGCCCCAGAAGCTTTTTGGAGTGCATGATGTATTCCACGTCTCACATCTTCACTGGTATCTTCATGACCCGTCTCTTTTTGTTCAGCCTTCTGCTCTTGATAATTTGGATATTGAGCCTAATCTGACTGTCGAGAGTAAGCCACTTTGTATTGTCGACAGAGGTACGAAGCAGCTAAAAAGGAAATCTGTTAGTCTGATCAATGTACAATGGAGTACTGATGAACGAGACTGTATCTGGGAGATGGAGGAGAGCATTCGTGCTTTGAATCCGGAATTGTTTTTTCAAGTACTATTTGCTTTTTCTATCTTGCTTTTCCTTATTTTCCTTGCTCATTACTTTTAAGGGATGAAAAGATTTGAGTGGGGGAGAGTGTAACAACCCTGTATTTTGTAATTTATTTTAATTGCTTATTTTGATTATTTTATTTGAATTTCTGATTTAAAAACCTTATTATATTTATTAAAATGGATAAATTTTGTTATTTTAATTATAAATTTTTATTTTTATGTGAATTATAATTCCAAACCTGAATAAATGGAATAGTTTCCAAAAAATATGGATTTTGATCAATTTGGTCAAACTTTGACTTTTAAATTTAAATTTAACTATTTGAACTTTTGAATTTTTATCTTTTATTTTGAAAATAAACTGAATTTCAAGAATACCGCTTTTCCTTTCGTTGAAATCATATTTATATTGTGAAAGTTATGCTTTTTACAATATTGTCAAGAAATCCCTATTGATGTCACAGCGTCCCATGCACCAATCAGAGTTTATAAATACAAAACGGAACTGATTAACACAATATTAAAATCTTTTATAACACTAACAAGTACGCTCTCTCATATATATATACTCAGCGACTCCCATAGGGTATTACTACCCTATTAATAAAGATTCAGACCCCACAAAGCAAAGGTTTATCGCTAAACCAAAGCTATGATACCAGATGTAACGTCCCACTTTTCGTACGCTTTAAATCGGCACACGTGCCAATTCAAACCATACAGAAGGGCGGATTGTTATGGGGTAAATAAAAAAAACAGAGAAGAGAAAAAAAACTAAACTGAATCTCACAGCGGAAGGATAAAATATAATAATAAATATACAATTCATAAAACTGTTTACAAACATTTGATTCTTCGTTATACAATAAATATCAGAATTTACATACCCATAAGTATCAATGCAACGGAATTAAATAGTGTAGTGGAATAATATAGTAGATAGCAAAACTACAAATCTTCGTCTTCATCCTCCAGAACTAAAGTCTTCGATCTTGAAACGCTCGGACTGACCCGAGCGAATTTGAAAAGACAAAAACACTCGAGTCAGAACTAAAAGAGCTTATGTGAGTTAAGTCAACAGAAATAGATATGAGTGCAGTAACTCAAGAGATGCACGGGATTTACATCTCTTAAGGATCCGTTAAACTATTTACTATGTAGTATATTTCGCTATTAAAATAGTGTCTAATTGTGAAATAAACTTACTTTAAAATAGCGTTAAGGCTTTACATTTTCCACCTTAACACATAATATATTTCCATAGTCTATATAGTACCGTAATCTCCCCCGTACTGGGCGTCGTCAGAGGGCACTCCATAGGTATGGTACAAAACCAAAATCGTATAAGGCGCGCTAGGGTAGGTGATATGGCACAACTAGGCAATGCCAGGGTAGATATACCAATTACACTTCCGGGTCGGTGGTAACGCGTAGCGCGCAGGTACCGTCCACCTCGAACAAACTCCCCCAAATCAACGAAATCAAAAGTGAAGGTGGCCACCGAATCAATCCAAAGCCAGAGTATTGTATCGAAGGGAAGTGTCCGATTAAAGGTGCTACCTTATTAACCCGTCAATCGCTCATGTTTTAGCCACTTTATGCCAACTCAAGGGAGTTGGGTCCACGTATTTACCTTATAGGAAACGCCGCCACCAACCTACTTCATTCTGTAATCTCCACCGCGTACATGGTTGTTAAAGTGGTTTTCGGAGTTGGCAGAGAGTATGACAACTTCCGATCCCGGTCTCTTTAACAACCAAACGTTATTATAACACCGTAGTCTTTAAAATAGTTTATATTTTAAAACCAGAATAAAATTATCCATTTCAAACCCATAAATACGATATCATTTCCATATCCAAAATAAACTCATTTTGATATTATTTTTATAAAAAACCCAAATCAATCATATCGTTTTTTTTTATCAAATATATCATTTTTCCAAAATCATACTGCTTCAAAAATTTATAATATCTAGAAACCAAACATTTGAGTTATTAACTTTCAAAACATAATACTTCGAAACTCATAGCCTTAAAACCATACTTCTAAAACTCAAAGGGTTTGGATATTCAACAGTATATAAAATAAAATGGTTTAATTTTAAAATTACTTTGTAAAGTAAAATAATTTCCCTGACTTTTCAAATATATTTTCTTTAAATGAAGTCTAAATCGTAAATTTAAATTTCACCTTCAGTTTCCAAAACCACTTCAATTTCAATATATATCCAATTTGAGTATTAATAATTTCAAAACAAAGGTTGGAATTTATTCTTTCAACAAATTCAATGTTTTATTATTTAGTCTTGAATATTTGCATGATAAATCCATAATCATTTATATAAAACTCAAATTTCCTATAACTAAATATTTCCTCCAATTTATTTATACTAGATATATTCATTTAATTTATCTTGAGATAAAATTTCAGTTATAAATATCATACCTTTAAAATTTTCAAGCTTAATAAGGTTCTACATCAACTTATAGAGTTTAATTCTTAAATACGCTCGATTCCAATAAATTTTTTAATTTACCTTCCAATCTAAATTTATTTGAATCATTTAAACTCTATATCCTAAGCCTGTACTTAATCATATAATATAAATTATCAAACTCCATTATTCAACTTATTTATTTTCATTTAACAAATTTATACATAGCTTAAATTCAATAGTTTAACTGTATATATGTATATATAAAATAAGATTTTATATAAGATCAAAAATTAATATTTATTAAACCGTATTCTATCCAAACCATAGAAATCATTTTCAAAATATATATATATATATAGACCGACGGTGTCTATATATAATTTTCTACCCCATGGTCAAGTGATACGGATATTTATCATTTCAATCCACAATTTAAAAATAAAAAAAATGCGGTTGTATATCATTTCATACCGCAATCCCGAATGAAATGAAATGCATGATAACTTGAAGATTATATAATATGGAACACATCATCAATTCACCAAACATCAATCATCAACCATTTATTACAATCATCATCCAATTTGAACAAAACATCCATATAGAGCATATAAAATATAACAGGTATCAACGAACAGTTTATATTCAATAATAAATTAATAACTGTTTAATTAGAAGTTTATATGCAAAATAAATAAATTTAACTGTCAATTTATATGCAATAATAAAATTAATTAACAATTAAATTAAATGAATGCGATTTAACTTAGATGATGAATAAAATATGCAAAACGGTCATAAATAAATTTCTACTCATATCTCAAATCAATTTAACAAACATAAGAAAACTTAGATGTTGTGAGTGGGTTAGAACACTCACCTTTTGAATTTAAATTGAATTTAAATCCAATTTAAACCCAAAAATTTGACCATCTCCAAATTCCCCCATACCTGTGTTAAAGTTTCCGGGATCTCAATACAAACCTAGCGGAGAAAACCGTGTGTGAAACGGAGTTCGTATGTATGAGTTATGATTATTAGAACTAATTGAAATTGAAATTAACAAAAATAAATTAAACAAAAATAAAATACCGTGCCACATCCACTCTTCCCACGTGAAAAACGCGTATGCTTCTTCTTGATTGCTAGCTTTGTTCCATAATTTTTCTTTTATTTCGATTTACTTTAATTTTCCTCCTTATTATATGAATGTATGTATTTTTAAAAGGTTTAGAAAAAAAAAGATTTGAAAAAGAAGAATTGGAAAAGAAAAGGATTAAAATAAGAACTGAAAATGGAAGAGAAGATCTAGATTTGAAAAGAAAGAAGAAAGTTTGAAATAGAAGAAAATTTGAAGAAGAAGAAAATTTAAAGAGGAAGAAAAATTAAAATGAGAGATAATAAGGAGATTTGAAGAAAAAAAAAGAAAAGGAAAAAAAAAGGAAGAAGATTAGAATGGAGGCTGTGGTTTCATTTGCATCATATCTTATTATAAGGTTAGAGTTAGGTTTAGGGTCAAAGAGATTTGAAAAGAGAGACTGCTATTAATTAGAAATAAATGAAATGACGTTTCAGAAAATGAAGTTGGAAAATGAATTGAAAGAAATAAAGTAAATATGAACAAACTTTTATTAATTCAAATTTGAAAACAATCGTTTATTTTATAAATTTTGTTAACCCTAAACATAACAAAGTTAACATCTTTTAAAGATTTAATCAACACACAATGAAAGAAAATAAATTCTCTACCCAAATTTGTGTCATAAATTAAAAGAATATGCAGCATTAAGAAATCTTCATTTCTCCCTCTTTGTGATTAGATTGGAAATTAAACAACGTGTTAACATTTCGATTGAATGTTTTACAAGGAATGCACTAACATACAATCAAAAATATGATAGCATAAACAAGGTAATATAAGCAGGTGTATAATATATATGTACGTCTTTATCGCCACTTATAGCTTACATTCATAAATAAAAGGTATGAAAATAATCCACATAAGGAGGCAATGAATGTAAGAGTAAATTAGAAAAGCGAAGATGGAAAGGTAAGTTATGTTGCAAAAAAAATCTAATAAAGTCTAATTGGAAAGGAAATAGTCAAGTGTAAATCTATTTTACCCTCTTTATCATCTCCTATTAATATTTAATTTAACAACGTATGAGATTTCAATACCAAGTAGCATTAAATTTTGATCTAAAACATAAATTTGAATTTGGGTATAAACATATATGTAGTAAACTAGCATTAAATTTTGTTTAACACATGCATTTTTTTTATTAAATCTATTAATTGCAATCACCGTTTCTTTCCTTTTAATTGAAACATTTGAACTACATTAATTGCAATCACTTACAAAATTAAAATTTTAAAACCGACAACAAAAATGCATGAAAAAAAATAGAAAAATTGTTTATACACAAGAGTAATAACTTACTGAAATATACTATTTTTCTATTTTTATAATCAATCTGTAAGGTAAAACACAGTTCAAATAAACATATATATGTATATTTTTAAATCAATCATTCTATTCTATATTTTAATGAAATTAGACCAACATTCATAAATAAAACATTCATTTTATTTGATGTAAATGTTCTTTTTATTAAATCAAACTTTCCTTATTTTCACAAAACATAAGCTGTTTTTAGTTACACCTATTAATTTACAATTAGTATTCTCTCTCCTATTAATTAGAAATTTTCAATTACATTCATTTCAATTGATTAAGTTTCAAAATGGACTAAATGAATGTAATGAGAATTAAACAATTTTTTCTATCTAATAGTAACTTAAACATATTTACATTATTGGATACAAATAGTAATTACACATTTCTCACTAAATAATAGTTACTCATCCCTACAATCAATCTTTCAGCTAACAAACATTTCAAATAAATAAACATATGTTTACCGCTTTATTAAACTTATTCTTTTTTATTCTTTTTGATTTACACTCCTACTATTAAATCAACAATACCTTATGAAATTATTAACATAGGTTTCTATCTTTTTATTTCATAAAACATTGCCTTGTAAATAAAGTTTACATTTCTATACCTTTTATTATGTTGACACTACAATTATTGTCTTATTCCTCATTAATGTAACATTTATTTACGTTCAATTGCAATATGTCCATTTATTATAATGTAAACTACAATAAATTGATCAAACATGATTTCCGTTCTTTTTATTCAAATCAATAGTCATATTATGATTAAAATTTTCATTGGTTACATCCTATTGAATTAACATTGTCCGATTACCAAATTAATCTACATTAATTTGCACTAATTAAGTAAATTAACTGCAATTGATTTCAAAATAAATTTTATGAACAAAATAAATAACTCATAACCATTGTTACCCTTAACTTTTAATTACATTCAAAATTTCATTAATTACAACAAATTTTCAAATCATCCATATAATTCTAATTTCATCTTTTATTTGTGTTAACTATTTTATTTCCATTATGTTGAGATTTAGTCACTTGTACACACGTAATATTCCAATTCATTTATTTATATTGGTTTTTTTATTAAACCAATTGCCATCTTAGGCATATAATTAACGTTTCTATTGATTTTGCATTCAAAAAATTTCAGTTATTATCTTAACTTTCATAACGTAATGTTTAATTTCGTTTAATTGCTATTGATTAAATACATTGGTAACGAACAATAGTTGTCACCATTATACATTTTATACATTTGTAAGTTTATTCTTTACAACCAATTATTACAACAACTCTCATTAAAAATACATTTATTCCATTTCCACCTATTACACATTACTTTATTACCTTTTACATCATACAAAAATCAGTGCACACAATAACCACGCGTAGCAGGTTTAAATACAATGTATTGGAGTTTCATTAAAATTATTGACAATTTACTTGTATTAACATTGTTTCATTTTAATTTAGTTGTTATTCCATTATTAAATTGCAAATTTTTATTTCTTTCAATATTAACCCATAAAATATTATTAAATTAACAAAATTTAAACATCGAAAATTTATGGGTCGTCACAACAAAAATGCAAGCATCCACTTGAAAACTAGCATAGCCAAACTCCTACATGCCACAGACCCTTCATACCCCTCTCAGCCACCACTAGCACCACCTACTCCAGCCTCTACCTAACCCTAGACCACTGATGCACCATCACTTGACCTCCACCATGCATGGCCGTGCCACATATAGCCATGGCCGAACCTTATTGATGCACCAAAACTCCACATTCTGCCTTGACTTGTGTTTGTTCATGTCATCAACCATAAGCACCTTCTCTTCCTCACTAGGCCGACTATATGGACCCATACCCGACCCATTCACACTACCATGGCCGTGTATTTTAATCCCTAGGCCGAGCATATGATTGGTTGAAACATGTTTATGTTGTTAGTTCTTTATTGTGTGTATATTTCAAGTTGTTTAATATTAATTTTGTGTTGAAAATTCATGTGCAATATCTTATTATGTTTGATATGTACAAGATAATCACTTTGGCTCTCCCCTTACTTGAATCCATAGTCATGCTTTTGTGCTTTCCGGTCTTTATTTGTGTGTCTAAATCTATTATCTCCAGCTTGTAGAGGTGAGTATTTCACACACGACATATGTACTTATATAATAGTAAATTGATCCTATGTGAATCTGTAAATTTTATTATTATGTTATACCTTCCTGTGATATTATTTACATGATGATCACCCATTTTATACACATATCATATCATTTGTTACTGCTAAATGATGTTGTACTGTTTATTTATATCAGTTTATCACACTGCAAGTTCCTTGTAGAATAGAATCACTATGGGTTGAAATGATACATACCCGAACGGACATTAGAATAGGGAAAAAATCATTATGGGCTGAAATGATAGGCCTGAATGATTTTTATTTATTTTTATTTAATTAAGGTTGCAGGTTTGAAAAGATAGAACCCGGGTTTTCTTTGTAAAATAACGGATTGAAATGATATATTATCCGTATCACCTGACTTAGGTTATAAAATTATATACAGATCCATGATTAATATGTATATTTTTTCTTCTAGAATTTATAAGTATTTTATAAATGTAAATATTATGATATTTTGATTTAAGTTTAATTAAAAATGATTTTTATAAAGTATTTGTGATTTTCTACAAGTTAAATAAATGAAATAAATAAATGATTAAGTAGAATTTGAAATATAACTAAATTTTTGAATGTATGATTTTGTTTATAAATGGAATTTAAGCTGAGTAAGAAAATATGATAATTTGATTTAAATTTGAATATAAAATGATTTTTATAAAGTCTTATTGATTTTTCTATAAATAGTTAAATAAATAAATGTTTAAAATTGAAATTTGAAATATGACTTAACTTGGAAAATGTGAAATGTGTTTTGTAACGACCCGTTAAGTTCGACCATTTAAAATTGTTTGTTTAATAGGATTTTTGTAATTTATTTTAGTTGAAAGAATAAAGGTGGTAGATAAATATTAAAATGAAGGCTAGAATAAATTATATAGGAGTGACTTAGAAACCTATTTAAAGACATTGAATAAAATTCAAATGAATTTAAGTAGAGAAAGAAAGAAAAATTCTTACCTGGACATAAAATTTAATATGGGAATATTAAACCAAATTAATGCAATAAAAGATTGTGAACGATAAATTGAATAGATTAAGAAACCCTGTTATTGCAAGTCAATAAATTTGTAAACCCTAATGAACATCTCAAAATTTATAAATTTATTGAAATTTAAGACATAGCATAAGCGTAGAACTATAGGTATGATGACAAACTTTTATAAATTGTCTAATTAAGGGTCAGCAAATTTATTTGGAAATCAAACTCAATTAAGGGTAAGTAATTATGATGGATTGATGGCATAAACGTTACTAATTTTTATCATAGTAACGGAAGTGAAGATGGAAGGCAACTGTAGAAATTTAAGTACGTATTAACAATTGAAAGGGACTGTCGATTGAATGGAGTACTTTAGGTTGTCTTACTAAATTTAGAATTTAACATAAGACAAATAGAAATAAATCAATAAACGTATAGATTTTAAGTTTATTATGATGAATTATTTTAGTGATATGACTTAGAATAAATGAAATAATTTGGGTTAATTGGTATTTAATGGAATTAAAGGTTGCAATATTCATAGGTAAGGATTTAGATGAAATAGATTGATGTATGAAATTTAATTGGATAAATGGAAATTAATTCCTTTAATTTGTGCAATTAATATATGTTAATTGATAACGATAAAAAGTTGATTTTTTCAGTGTAACCAACGTAAAATATTATCATAGCATGATACTTGGTTTGAATAGAAGGATTTGATTTAATGTGAAAATTTTTGTTCTAAGTATTGAATAAAATTGGGAAGCAATTTTTTTATGATAATAACGTTAGTATTGGTTAATAAATAGATTTCAATGCAGTAACCAAATAAATGGAATAAGATGAGTATATATTTCATAGAAATGAAATGTAAATTGTCACATTTGGTTGGAGCTAATTTTTAGAAACATATAAATGTTGAATCAGTAAATATTAAATTCCATTTAATATAAGAATTCAAAGGTGGAAGATTTACATTTGGATTGGAAATTTGATAGTTATTAATTAAAAGTGACCATTGAATAAATTTATGCAAACGTGATATAATGTAAATAGATGGGGATCAACTTTTATTTATGTGGTTAAGGGAATTTAATTTCTATAGTATGATAATCGAAATTAATGGAAGTTGGAATAGCTAATTTATATGTTAGTTGAAATTAGCTAGAATGTGTAGATATTGAATGATAGTAAAAAAAAAATTTAAGGGATATAAAAGTTTCAATTATACATGGAAATTCATACTCGCCATAAAAGGTTAATTGAGACCAAAGAAGTAGTATATGAATCTAACCTTCTTTATAAATTTGGATTTATTGCAATAGTTAATTGCATAAAATAAAGGTAAAGCTAATTCAAATTTAACTGGACCATTGTTGGTATAAGTTTAGAAGCAAGATTTATTTATGATTTGAGTATTTAATTCAACAAGTGGTATTTACGACAAATGAAATAGAATTGAACGTAAAATATTACGTTATTAAATGGAAATGGAATTTGTAAACATTGAGTGAAATCTTAAACTAATGTTAGTATTCGTCGTATTTACAACAATAACTTTGAATAATAGAAAGGAAGTGAATATAATAAATTAATCAAATTTATAGTGTTGAATTCAATTGGATTGGAATTAATAAATAGTTAAGAAAAATAAGGGTTATTAATAATTTGGAATTTAATCATGGTAAAAAGGCTAATTGCAATCAAGATAATGAGTTGAAATGGAAATCCAATTATTTATTTAGTTAGATTTTGTTGAGAGTATAAGGGTATAAGTTTTAATAATTGGGTTTTAGAATAAAATTTTAAATTTCCTAATAATAAGAAAGTGCGGATATTAACGCTGCAAATTAATATACTTATACATTTTAATTCAAATTCAAGCGTGTTAAATCAATTGGAACTGATTGAATTATCTTAGTAATGAAATTTGGCTAATAATAGAAGTTGAAAAATAAAATTTGTTTTTATGATTTATTTAATTTATTTAATAAATATTAAAAATAGCCATTTTTGTCACGGACTCGGATTTCGACGAAACTAGTTTCATCGGATCCGTAATGTTGAATTATAATAATGTTTCAATTTTCGTAGCGATCGGACTTGTCGTTTGATCGTACGGACTCGAAACGCCTTGAAATTTACGCATTTTGAAATCAATTTGAATTTTTTGTTTTTTTAGCATAACTTCTTCATACGATCGAATTTGGTCGCGAAACTTTTTCCATCGCGTTCAGAATATTTTAAAACACCTATTTGGATATATAGTTTTAACAAATTTGGCTCCGGAGGCATAGCGGGCTTTTTGGACCATGGTTTGTCACGCACGTTCGCGTATCCAGTCTAGCTACCCTACCTCTAGCCTATCTATAAATATACATCTATAAACCGTAGCTCCTTTCTTTTTCATTTGCTGTTAGTTCATTTCTTCACTCTTTTCTCTTCCCCAAATGTATACATCTCAGATCCAATTCCAGATCCATCCACAGTTCAAAATCAAAAGTCAAAACTCAAAAATTTCAGAAAATTCCAGAAAAAATATATGTTGAAGTATTCGATGCACGTAATATACTGGTGCAATTCGTTTTTCAATTGGAGCTGTCGTTCATCCAGAATAAATTCAAACAGCCCCAAAACCGTTCATCATCGTCGCACAAAACTTCGTCGGATCGAGATTTGCTTTCTGGGTTTTGACGAGGGAACGGAGGGGAGTACATCTATGTAATTTGTTTGGCAGTTCAACGGCTAGATCTTCGTCAAAAATTGAATTTGGGTTCGGTTGTGCGTTGCCTGTAGCGTGCGTACGGGGGGTTGGTTCGTGCGTTTTGGATCTGGGGAGAAGCCTGTGACGTGGCAAGTGAAAGTATGCAATTTTTTGTTCCATTTTAGTTTATTTTTTTTTATGATTTCAATCACCATTTTTCGCCATAACTTTCTCATACGAAGTCGGATTCACGCGAGATTTTTTTTGTTAGGTTCGTAATTAAATTCCGGACTTGATGACGATGGTTTGGACGAATTCTGAGACGGGCGAATTTTTGGGTTTAAATCGAATTTAAATTCGATTTAAATTCAAAAGGTGAGTGTTTTAACCCACTCACAACTACTAGAAGCTTTTATGTTTGTTAAATAAATTTTAGAAATGAATAGAAATTTATTTATGAGCTTTTGGCATGTTATTTCATTCATATCTGTTGAATTGCATTTTTTTGAATGTAACTGTTAATTTAATTGATTTATTGCGTGTAAATTGGCTGTTAGAAATTATTGTTTGCATATGAACTGCTAGTTAACAGTTATGTCAATTATCACTGAATATAAATTGTTAGATTAATAGTTGATAAAATTTAATTTGAATAAACTGCCAGTTATCACCTGTTATATATGATCATATATATAATTGTTATTGATTGATATTGATCGATGTTGTGATTGGATGATGGGTGTGTTGTTGAATGAATGTTTTATTTGGATATCATTAAACTGCAAGTTAGTATGCATTTACATTTCATTCGGGATTGCGGTTTGAAATGATATACAACCGCAGTTTTATTTTTTTTAAATTGCGGATTGAAATGATAAATATCCGTATCACTTGACCATAGGATAGAAAACTATATACAGGCACCGTGGTCTATATATAACTATTTTTAATGTGATTTCTATGGTTTGGATGGAATACGGTTTATAAAAATCTTAAATTTTTATACTGAATAAATGTTTTCTTCCATATTTATATGCATATGAAGTTGAAATTTTGAAATTAAAAGGTGAATAAATTTCTTTATTAAAAATGGAAGAAAATTAAGAAAATGGAGTTTGATGATTTATATCCTATATTTAAATATTAAGTTGGAAATTTTAAAGATATGATATTTATAATTGGATTTTTCCCAAAATATTTTGAAATGAATATTCTAGTAAAAATTGAATTTGGAAATATATATATATATATATTTTACTAGAAATTGAAGTCTTATTAATTATGGATTTTATGTGAATGGTCAAGATTAATTAATAGAATATTGATTTTGAAAGGATAAAAATCCAACTTTAGTTGAAATATTAATGCTCAAAAATGGATATAAATATATATAAAATTGAAATGGTTTTGGGACTTGAAGTAATATTTTGGATTTTGGTTTAACTTTAAAAGAAGAAATATTTGGAAAGCCATGTAATTTATTTCTTTATAAAGCAACAGTAAAGTTAAACCTTTTTAATTCGCAAACCGTTGAATATCCAAACCATTTAGTTTTGAAAATAATGGTTTTAAAATACTATGGATTTTCGAAGAATTATGTTGAAAGTTACAAACAGAATATTGGTTACATGGGATATTAAATAATAAAAAGTGACATAATTTTTGAAAAGGAATATTTTATTTGGGAAATGATATCATTGATTTGGGTTTTATAAAAATAATATCAAAATGAATCTTTTTGGGTTTTAAAGAAGAAATGATATCGTAATATTATGGTTTTGAAATGGATTATATTCTGGTTTTAAAGTACAAACTATTTTTAAAATGACCGCAGTGTTATAATAACGATGGGTTGGCAAAGAGACCGGGATCGGATATGGACATACTCTCTGTCGATACCGAAAACCACTTTGACTAACCGTGTACGCGGTGGAGATTCCAGAATGAAGTAGGTGGTGGCGACGTTTCCTGTAAGGTAAATACGTGGACCCAACTCCCGTGAGTTGGCATAAGGTGGCTAAAACAGGAGCGATTCTCAGGCCAATGAGGTCATTCCTCTGATCGGACGCTCCTCTTCGATATTATACTTTGACTTGGATTTGATTCAGTGGCCACTTCTATATTTTGATTTTGGGGAGTTAGTCTGAGGTGGGCGGTAACTGCGGCTACGCGTTTCCACCAGCCTGGATAGCAATTGGTATATCTACCCTGGCATTGCCTAGTTGTGCCGTGTCACCTACCATATCGAGCCTTTACTACGAGTTTCTATTTGTGTCGTACCTATGGAGTATCCTCTGGTAGCCTCCCGATCAAGAGGTATTACGGTACTGTATAGACTATTGGCATTATTTGTGTTAAGGGGAATATTGGGTCACTCCTTAACGCTATTTAAAAGTAAGTTTATTTTATAAATAGACACTATTATAATAGCGCAATATACTACATAGTAAATAGTTTAACGGATCCTTAGGAGATGTAAATCCCGAGCATCTTTTGAGTTACTGTACTCATATTTATTTCTGTTTATTTAACTCACATAAGATATTCTAGTCTGACTCGGGTGTTTTTGTCCTTTCAAATTCGCTCGGGCCAGTCCGAGCGTTTTCAGGATAGCAGATTTTAGCTTTGGAGGACAAAGACGAAGAATCAGTACTATTTTATATATAGTATTGCACTACACCATTTAATTCCGCTGCATTGCTTGTATTGGTATGTGTAACTCTGATATTTATGGTAAAAGAAGAATCGAGCTTTTGTAAACTGTTTATGAACTGTATATTTGTTATTATATTTTATCCTTCCGCTGTGAGATTCTATTTTCGTTTTAATTCTTCTCTATTTTCTTATTTACCCCATAACAATCCGCCCTTACGTATGCTTTGAATTGGCACGTGTGTCGGTTTAAAGTGTGTGGAAAGGCGGGATGTTACAGTTGGTATCAGAGCTTTGGTTTAGCGATAAACCTTGGTTTTGTGGGGTTTGACTCTTTGTTAATAGGGTAGTAATATCCTATGGGAGTCGTTGAGTGTATATATATGAGAGAGCGTATTTGTTAGTATTAATAAAAGATTTTGATATTGTGTTAATCTATTCCGCTTTGTATTTATAAATTCTGGTTGATGCATGGGACGCTATGTCATCAATAGGGATTTCTAAACACTTAATAGGACAGACCGACATAATATTTGTTTTTAATATAGGTGAATGAAATAATTTTGCCTATTATATTTTCTATATATAAAAAATAGTTTTTTAAAGATATATATATATATATTTGGTTGCTATAGATTGGGTGTTAGAAAATAAAAATATCTATAATAACTGAAGCTAAGTTGAAATTATGATAAATCAAATTGGAGATTTTAGAACTTAAGTCCGGGATTTTTCCAAATATGTTTTCAAAGAATTTATGAAAAATAATGGTTCGGTTTATAAGTATTTTCTTATATAAATATTTCGTATAAATTGGAAGAATTGTTTTAAAGAAGATTTTGGAAAAGAATTAAATTCTGTACTTCCCTCTCTGTCGCTGGAAAATAAATTCGGTGATGACGGCCGCATCATCGACTTTCATTTTCGAGTTTCGAAGGGGAAAGGCCACTGTAGTAAATTCTACTGCAGATTTATTTTGAAATTTTCTAAAAATTTTCTTTTATTGTTCTAAATATAATTAGAGATATAAAAGTTGTAAGAACTTATTTATCTATTATTTTGAAATAGATTAAAATTTGACCCGGTATTTAATTCTTAATTTTTCCGTTAATTAATTGTTTAAAATTTGTTAGTGAAATATTAAGTAAGAAAGTTAATGCTAGGTATAAGGGAAGTAAAAGTTTTTAACTGATAAATAATGGAAAAGATTTATTGAAGAACGAATGAATTGAAACCTCTAATTGAAATAAGAGAATAATTGCAAAGCTATAAAGAGGAATTTGCATACATATGAGACAAAGAGTAATATGGATAAACATTAAATTTAATTAAAAGAATGGAGATTAAACTTGTATAAGTTTAATTGCAATTTCCTTAACATAAATAACTTACCCAAATATAAAAGTTGAAATGTTAAATAAGAATTTTAAATAGGATATTATACAATTAGAATTTTGGAAATAATGAAGTATTCAATAAACTACTGTTATAATAAGAATTAAATGCTATAAACTTAGGTTATATTTGAAATTTTATTGAAGATAAAGTTAAGAATTATTAATAGATGATATGAACCTGAGTATATAACATGAAATTCAAAATAAGAAATTATTATATGATTATTCCCTTAAGTACGTTTTAATCTCCCCTATTCCAATATAATGGAAAGTAGGAAAAATTGAAATGTCTGCAATCCATAGTTAAAGAGAAAATAAAAACTTCCACTTATAAGAATGAATGGTAGCAGATTTAGAATTTAAGGGAAATCTTACAAGTGAAGAGTAAGGAAATGAAGATATTCAAAATATTTGTTGTTATTAATGAGAATTTATTTTATAAACTTAGGTAATAAAAGGAAACTTAAGTAATAAAAGGAAATACAATTATAATGAATTTTGGGATAATTGGAAAATAAAACTTGTAAGAACAAAGAAATCCCTCATAAATGAAGGGAAGAAAATCAAACCACTAAAGTATGAAATAAATGTATAATAAGCTATTTTGGTGTTGATTTGAATTGTTTGGTTGATGTATGGTTGTTGGGTAAGGAATTTTGAAGTTGTTGGATGGAGAAATAATCTATCTTTGTTCCATCTAAGACTGTTGAGTAAATGATGCACTTGATAGTTATTTTACATTTCGTACAATTTCGGAATTTGAACCTAACAACTAATTGTTTGTTTGATTGAATGATTTTGTTTGCGGTGTGTGCTGTTTGTTAAAATGTATGGTTGTTGCATTTGATTGGATATGAATGATTGAATCCACTAGAATAGTTCATTTTAAAATAAATATTTAACCTTCTAGGCTTATAAGAAAATACATGTTATGGAAGCAACTGCTACTGCTTTTGGTTCCGTAATAATAAGCGTATTGCCCGACAAATAGGTACGTTTCCGGATTACGTATAAAGCGCTATTTTATATATTTTCCCGTGTTGTAATATTTTATTTTGGATATATATGTAATATATTGTATATTTGGATATTATACTTTCTCCAGAATCCCTCCGTACAAAGGAGAATCTGCCAAAAATTTTCGTAAATTTTGGACTTAGAATTTTGTTAAAGATATTTTTCCAACTTTAATAATTCAAGTATTAAAGAATAGAATGATTATAAAACAAGTATATTTCATTAAAGGAAATTAATCCAGTAAAATACTGTTTATAAATTAATATTTGAAATAAAATGTACTGTTTTATTCTTCCTTCTCCCTTCCTTTTCCTTTTCGGGGACGAAAAGTTTTGAGTGGGGGAGAGTGTAACGACCCGTTAAGTTCGACCATTTAAAATTGTTTGTTTAATAGGATTTTTGTAATTTATTTTAGTTGAAAGAATAAAGGTGGTAGATAAATATTAAAATGAAGGCTAGAATAAATTATATAGGAGTGACTTAGAAACCTATTTAAAGACATTGAATAAAATTCAAATGAATTTAAGTAGAGAAAGAAAGAAAAATTCTTACCTGGACATAAAATTTAATATGGGAATATTAAACCAAATTAATGCAATAAAAGATTGTGAACGATAAATTGAATAGATTAAGAAACCCTGTTATTGCAAGTCAATAAATTTGTAAACCCTAATGAACATCTCAAAATTTATAAATTTATTGAAATTTAAGACATAGCATAAGCGTAGAACTATAGGTATGATGACAAACTTTTATAAATTGTCTAATTAAGGGTCAGCAAATTTATTTGGAAATCAAACTCAATTAAGGGTAAGTAATTATGATGGATTGATGGCATAAACGTTACTAATTTTTATCATAGTAACGGAAGTGAAGATGGAAGGCAACTGTAGAAATTTAAGTACGTATTAACAATTGAAAGGGACTGTCGATTGAATGGAGTACTTTAGGTTGTCTTACTAAATTTAGAATTTAACATAAGACAAATAGAAATAAATCAATAAACGTATAGATTTTAAGTTTATTATGATGAATTATTTTAGTGATATGACTTAGAATAAATGAAATAATTTGGGTTAATTGGTATTTAATGGAATTAAAGGTTGCAATATTCATAGGTAAGGATTTAGATGAAATAGATTGATGTATGAAATTTAATTGGATAAATGGAAATTAATTCCTTTAATTTGTGCAATTAATATATGTTAATTGATAACGATAAAAAGTTGATTTTTTCAGTGTAACCAACGTAAAATATTATCATAGCATGATACTTGGTTTGAATAGAAGGATTTGATTTAATGTGAAAATTTTTGTTCTAAGTATTGAATAAAATTGGGAAGCAATTTTTTTATGATAATAACGTTAGTATTGGTTAATAAATAGATTTCAATGCAGTAACCAAATAAATGGAATAAGATGAGTATATATTGCATAGAAATGAAATGTAAATTGTCACATTTGGTTGGAGCTAATTTTTAGAAACATATAAATGTTGAATCAGTAAATATTAAATTCCATTTAATATAAGAATTCAAAGGTGGAAGATTTACATTTGGATTGGAAATTTGATAGTTATTAATTAAAAGTGACCATTGAATAAATTTATGCAAACGTGATATAATGTAAATAGATGGGGATCAACTTTTATTTATGTGGTTAAGGGAATTTAATTTCTATAGTATGATAATCGAAATTAATGGAAGTTGGAATAGCTAATTTATATGTTAGTTGAAATTAGCTAGAATGTGTAGATATTGAATGATAGTAAAAAAAAAATTTAAGGGATATAAAAGTTTCAATTATACATGGAAATTCATACTCGCCATAAAAGGTTAATTGAGACCAAAGAAGTAGTATATGAATCTAACCTTCTTTATAAATTTGGATTTATTGCAATAGTTAATTGCATAAAATAAAGCTAAAGCTAATTCAAATTTAACTGGACCATTGTTGGTATAACTTTAGAAGCAAGATTTATTTATGATTTGAGTATTTAATTCAACAAGTGGTATTTACGACAAATGAAATAGAATTGAACGTAAAATATTACGTTATTAAATGGAAATGGAATTTGTAAACATTGAGTGAAATCTTAAACTAATGTTAGTATTCGTCGTATTTACAACAATAACTTTGAATAATAGAAAGGAAGTGAATATAATAAATTAATCAAATTTATAGTGTTGAATTCAATTGGATTGGAATTAATAAATAGTTAAGAAAAATAAGGGTTATTAATAATTTGGAATTTAATTATGGTAAAAAGGCTAATTGCAATCAAGATAATGAGTTGAAATGGAAATCCAATTATTTATTTAGTTAGATTTTGTTGAGAGTATAAGGGTATAAGTTTTAATAATTGGGTTTTAGAATAAAATTTTAAATTTCCTAATAATAAGAAAGTGCGGATATTAACGCTGCAAATTAATATACTTATACATTTTAATTCAAATTCAAGCGTGTTAAATCAATTAGAACTGATTGAATTATCTTAGTAATGAAATTTGGCTAATAATAGAAGTTGAAAAATAAAATTTGTTTTTATGATTTATTTAATTTATTTAATAAATATTAAAAATAGCCATTTTTGTCACGGACTCGGATTTCGACGAAACTAGTTTCATCGGATCCGTAACGTTGAATTATAATAATGTATCAATTTTCGTAGCGATCGGACTTGTCGTTTGATCGTACGGACTCGAAACGCCTTGAAATTTACGCATTTTGAAATCAATTTGAAATTTTTGTTTTTTTAGCATAACTTCTTCATACGATCGAATTTGGTCGCGAAACTTTTTCCATCGCGTTCAGAATATTTTAAAACACCTATTTGGATATATAGTTTTAACAAATTTGGCTCCGGAGGCATAGCGGGCTTTTTGGACCATGGTTTGTCACGCACGTTCGCGTATCCAGTCTAGCTACCCTACCTCTAGCCTATCTATAAATATACATCTATAAACCCTAGCTCCTTTCTTTTTCATTTGCTGTAAGTTCATTTCTTCACTCTTTTCTCTTCCCCAAATGTATACATCTCAGATCCAATTCCAGATCCATCCACAGTTCAAAATCAAAAGTCAAAACTCAAAAATTTCAGAAAATTCCAGAAAAAATATATGTTGAAGTATTCGATGCGCGTAATATACTGGTGCAATTCGTTTTTCAATTGGAGCTGTCGTTCATCCAGAATAAATTCAAACAGCCCCAAAACCGTTCATCATCGTCGCACAAAACTTCGTCGGATCGAGATTTGCTTTCTGGGTTTTGACGAGGGAACGGAGGGGAGTACATCTATGTAATTTGTTTGGCAGTTCAACGGCTAGATCTTCGTCAAAAATTGAATTTGGGTTCGGTTGTGCGTTGCCTGTAGCGTGCGTACGGGGGGTTGGTTCGTGCGTTTTGGATCTGGGGAGAAGCCTGTGACGTGGCAAGTGAAAGTATGCAATTTTGTGTTCCATTTTAGTTTTTTTTTTTTTTTTATGATTTCAATCACCATTTTTCGCCATAACTTTCTCATACGAAGTCGGATTCACGCGAGATTTTTTTTGTTAGGTTCGTAATTAAATTCCGGACTTGATGACGGTGGTTTGGACGAATTCTGAGACGGGCGAATTTTTGGGTTTAAATCGAATTTAAATTCGATTTAAATTCAAAAGGTGAGTGTTTTAACCCACTCACAACTACTAGAAGCTTTTATGTTTGTTAAATAAATTTTAGAAATGAATAGAAATTTATTTATGAGCTTTTGGCATGTTATTTCATTCATATCTGTTGAATTGCATTTTTTTGAATGTAACTGTTAATTTAATTGATTTATTGCGTGTAAATTGGCTGTTAGAAATTATTGTTTGCATATGAATTGCTAGTTAACAGTTATGTCAATTATCACTGAATATAAATTGTTAGATTAATAGTTGATAAAATTTAATTTGAATAAACTGCCAGTTATCACCTGTTATATATGATCATATATATAATTGTTATTGATTGATATTGATCGATGTTGTGATTGGATGATGGGTGTGTTGTTGAATGAATGTTTTATTTGGATATCATTAAACTGCAAGTTAGTATGCATTTACATTTCATTCGGGATTGCGGTTTGAAATGATATACAACCGCAGTTTTATTTTTTTTAAATTGCGGATTGAAATGATAAATATCCGTATCACTTGACCATAGGATAGAAAACTATATACAGGCACCGTGGTCTATATATAACTATTTTTAATGTGATTTCTATGGTTTGGATGGAATACGGTTTATAAAAATCTTAAATTTTTATACTGAATAAATGTTTTCTTCCATATTTATATGCATATGAAGTTGAAATTTTGAAATTAAAAGGTGAATAAATTTCTTTATTAAAAATGGAAGAAAATTAAGAAAATGGAGTTTGATGATTTATATCCTATATTTAAATATTAAGTTGGAAATTTTAAAGATATGATATTTATAATTGGATTTTTCCCAAAATATTTTGAAATGAATATTCTAGTAAAAAT
Source organism: Allium cepa (assembly GCA_030765085.1). NCBI lineage: Eukaryota > Viridiplantae > Streptophyta > Magnoliopsida > Asparagales > Amaryllidaceae > Allium > Allium cepa. The sequence goes on along the minus strand of CM060939.1, from coordinate 840,591,709 downwards.
TGAATTTGGAAATATATATATATATATATATATATATATATATATTTTACTAGAAATTGAAGTCTTATTAATTATGGATTTTATGTGAATGGTCAAGATTAATTAATAGAATATTGATTTTGAAAGGATAAAAATCCAACTTTAGTTGAAATATTAATGCTCAAAAATGGATATAAATATATATAAAATTGAAATGGTTTTGGGACTTGAAGTAATATTTTGGATTTTGGTTTAACTTTAAAAGAAGAAATATTTGGAAAGCCATGTAATTTATTTCTTTATAAAGCAACAGTAAAGTTAAACCTTTTTAATTCGCATACCGTTGAATATCCAAACCATTTAGTTTTGAAAATAATGGTTTTAAAATACTATGGATTTTCGAAGAATTATGTTGAAAGTTACAAACAAAATATTGGTTACATGGGATATTAAATAATAAAAAGTGACATAATTTTTGAAAAGGAATATTTTATTTGGGAAATGATATCATTGATTTGGGTTTTATAAAAATAATATCAAAATGAATCCTTTTGGGTTTTAAAGAAGAAATGATATCGTAATATTATGGTTTTGAAATGGATTATATTCTGGTTTTAAAGTACAAACTATTTTTAAAATGACCGCGGTGTTATAATAACGATGGGTTGGCAAAGAGACCGGGATCGGATATGGACATACTCTCTGTCGATACCGAAAACCACTTTGACTAACCGTGTACGCGGTGGAGATTCCAGAATGAAGTAGGTGGTGGCGACGTTTCCTGTAAGGTAAATACGTGGACCCAACTCCCGTGAGTTGGCATAAGGTGGCTAAAACAGGAGCGATTCTCAGGCCAATGAGGTCATTCCTCTGATCGGACGCTCCTCTTCGATATTATACTTTGACTTGGATTTGATTCAGTGGCCACTTCTATATTTTGATTTTGGGGAGTTAGTCTGAGGTGGGCGGTAACTGCGGCTACGCGTTTCCACCAGCCTGGATAGCAATTGGTATATCTACCCTGGCATTGCCTAGTTGTGCCGTGTCACCTACCATATCGAGCCTTTACTACGAGTTTCTATTTGTGTCGTACCTATGGAGTATCCTCTGGTAGCCTCCGGATCAGGAGGTATCACGGTACTGTATAGACTATTGGCATTATTTGTGTTAAGGGGAATATTGGGTCACTCCTTAACGCTATTTAAAAGTAAGTTTATTTTATAAATAGACACTATTATAATAGCGCAATATACTACATAGTAAATAGTTTAACGGATCCTTAGGAGATGTAAATCCCGAGCATCTTTTGAGTTACTGTACTCATATTTATTTCTGTTTATTTAACTCACATAAGATATTCTAGTCTGACTCGGGTGTTTTTGTCCTTTCAAATTCGCTCGGGTCAGTCCGAGCGTTTTCAGGATAACAGATTTTAGCTTTGGAGGACGAAGACGAAGAATCAGTACTATTTTATATATAGTATTGCACTACACCATTTAATTCCGCTGCATTGCTTGTATTGGTATGTGTAACTCTGATATTTATGGTAAAAGAAGAATCGAGCTTTTGTAAACTGTTTATGAACTGTATATTTGTTATTATATTTTATCCTTCCGCTGTGAGATTCTATTTTCGTTTTAATTCTTCTCTATTTTCTTATTTACCCCATAACAATCCGCCCTTACGTATGCTTTGAATTGGCACGTGTGTCGGTTTAAAGTGTGTGGAAAGGCGGGATGTTACATGTTTTAAAAATAAAAGTTAAGATAAGAAAAATAAATTGGAATTTAAATTTAGTTTGTGAAATGGCAAATTTAATTAAAATGTAAAGTAAGTGAAATGTTATAAAATTGTACATTAATTTAATAAGTAAATTATTAAAATTTGAATTTGTATGAAAATTTCACTTTATAAAAATCATAAATTAAGGGGTTTTCAAATGATCATTTCTAAAGTGAGAAAATATAATTTTATAAGTTAAAAATGGCTTAAATTAAATTTCAATTGTTTGTGAAACTATATTGCAAATTTGGAATTTAATTAACAACATTTCAGCAATGTTATCATTTCTGAAGTAAAGGATATTACAGCATTTCTAAGTGATGTAGTTGATACAAATGAACTAAAAGGCTAAAGTAAACCAAGGGCTATTACAGCACTTTGTAAGTGCTGTACTTGTAGAAACAAAACTTGAACACTGTTACAGAAGTTTTAAATGCTGTCTTTGCGTAGTTGAACTGTTTTCAAATATAACATTCCGTAGCATTTTCTAAATGCTGCGCAAGCTGAAATTTCACCGTCTTAATAAATTTAAGTGAATAAATGAATTCTGAAAAGACTTAATTTTTGAGAATTGAATATTTGATTTTTTTTTGCATGATAACTTTATTTTAAGTGGTTTAAATGGAATATTTGATTTGAAATATAAACCATTTTGAAATATGATTTGGAATGGTATTTAAATTAAATAAAAATGAATGAGGTTCTGGAAGGATATGATATTTTTATATTTTAAAATGAGTTGGAAATGATATTGAATTTTTAAATGAAATTGGATTTTTAAAGTATAAATACCTTTTGGAATGTTAAACACAGGTACACTTCTTTATATGCCTTGTGATTTTTGGATGTATTTAATTGATGGTTTAAAAGATTCTTAGAGGATGGGCGATCCCAAGCATCCTTTAAGTTACTGTACATTACTACCGCAGTTCACTTGAGTTGGTTTATATTATATAAGTATGTATGTCCTGACTCGAGTGTTTTGTGTTTTACTTTAAGCTCGGGTCAGCCTGAGTATTTATAGCTTAGCTTTGGATTTCTTTTTCTGGAGCCAGGAATCGCTGGAGATTTTGCTTATCTAGTTATCTATCCATTTCAGTTTCAGTTGTCTATATCAGCTCTTGTATTTATAAACTTCTATGTATTTGGGATTTCTATTATATATGTTTCAGACTGATATTATGTATTTTTTTTTGATATTTTGTTATAGATGCTTCATTGAACTACTATGGTATTTTAATTTCCACTGCGAGTTATTCTGATATTTATGTGTCTGTGATTCTGTATGATTGATTTTATTTGCTCCAAATTTATTTACAATGCGGTATTTTGAGCAATTAAAGTTTGACATGTGTGGATGCGAATGGCTGAAAATATCAGGTTGTTACAATTTTTTTTCATAAAACAGAGAATCGAAAAATAAGCGATACCATAGAATTTTAGGCTATTTTTAGAGAACTGCTTATTTCAGACGTCTGGATATGGATCTCAAACGTCTGACACTATGATATACGTCTAATTTTTAAGCACTGTGCATATGTCAAACATCTGTTATACCCCCCAGACGTCTGAAAATTTGCTCTATCTCATCGAAATGCAAATCAGAAAATTCAAGACGTTTGGAATTCGACCCGACGTCTTGAATTAGTTCTCCGCAAAATTTTTTTTCAAAATTAACTGATTTCAGACTTCTGTTTTTTAACCCAGACATCTGGTAAAACTCTCTTACTATCAAATTTTATAAATTCGACCAAACCAGACATCTAACCCAATAACCAAACGTCTGAATTTATCTATTGTACTCAATTTTAGGGCAAACCAGACGTCTGATTTGGATTTTAGACGTTCGGAATTTAATCTACTCTTTAAATTAGCCCTGATAACGTCATTTTTTCTTTCATCTCAAAATTTTCAAACTTTCAATTTTCCTAATGATGATTTTTTCTCAAAATATTCCTCTTTTTGTTAAGAAAATCACAATGCCTCTTCGAACTAAGAACCTAAGATTTCCAAATAGAAATAAGGCCAACCAACATCATCTTCAAATCCTCAAGTTTGCTCGGATGATCAAATTCAAAGATGGATGAATAAAGCACCACATTCAATCAAGAGGTATGAAGATATATAATGGAAAAAGCTTCACACAGGTCCATTCTATAATCTACTTAAATTTCCAATGTATGATTTGGATGAAATATATGAGAATGCCTGGTTAGAAACCTTGATTCCATTCACTCCTAATGACATCCAAATGGATCAATTGGCAATATTTCTTTTCTATGCGAATTTGGATAGCACTTCAGTGTGAAATGCTGAAGATGAAGATAACTGGCTATGGTCTAGCGTGTATGGCAACACGATTAGACTAATTCCTGGCATAATAGGTAGAACCCTAGGATGTTTTGACATGGGGGAAGATTTATACAACATTCTCGATATGCGCTTCAAGCCATGGAATAGTATAACTCATCAAATTTGGGCGGATGAAATGCCAAAATTTGCCTCCAAATATCTATGTCCAAAAGCTCGACACCTAACTCGAATGATAATCAATACCATCGTTCCACATATGCGAAGCCACGAGCAAATAACCGAGTTAGGGCACAAAGCCTTATATGCTCTATTTAGTGGAACAAGGGTGAGTTGGGCCAAATTCATCTTCGACAAGCACAAACATTTCTGGACTCGATCACGACCATTAATTATTTACCCAAAATATATTATGAGAATTCTTCGTGCACATAACATCTCGTCCTACCTATTGACCTTCGAAGAAATCTCACCACTATATGCTTCCACCAAATTTTTCTCCCTTATGAACCTACCTGAAATTCCCCCATAATTTATATCTTTCGAAGATTGGACGCACAATCGTAAATCTAGACGTGTTAAGCCTCCACCTCAACCACGCATTGAACCATCTCAAGTGGAGGAACAACGTCAAGGAGCAACTCCACCTCCTCCTGCACCATTTGATTATTTAGGACAGGATGAGATTACGGAGACTCGAACGGATACAAATCCAAATGAAAGTGTTTGAGATCTTACTCTTAGAAATCAGCATATATTATCTCAAAGAATCTCTTTTGACTGTCTTGTCGATTGTCAAAGAACTACTACAACGGGTTCGCGGTCCAACACCACCCTTTGAAGATTGGCCAAACCCAGTACCTTCTCCTCCCATAAAACGTTCCAAACTTTCTGAGGATGAACCCCTCAAGCAAGCTTTGACATCTCATACAAAGGCAAGCACTTCTGAAAAAGAAGAAACAAAGAAAGATTATCAAGATAAAGCTTCTCCAAAGGAATAATAGATTTTGGGAATCATAGATTTTAGATTTTTGGGATATCAACTTTTGTAAATTTGACAAAATCTATGTATGCAATCACTTTCGAATTATTAATGAAATTTTCCTTTTTGTTTGACGATTGGTTAAATTACTTATAATTCTTTTTTATAATGCCAAAGGGGGAGAAATATAAGTATAATTATAAAACATTAAGAATAAGCATGTACTCAGGGGGAGATTTATAATTTATATATAAGTACATTGAATAGTTGCCATCATTAAAAAGAGGGAGATTGTTAGGAAATCAATTATATGGTTTCGATGAATGCAACTATACAATGGAAATTGATTATGCACATATATTTTTATTCACAGGTAATTTTTAAAGTAACATCACCAAAGAGACAAGAACAAGACTCAAAGAAAGTATCAAGAGTTTACAAGTCGTTAGAATCAGAAGAGCAATGACACAGACACAAGAAAAGCAACATGCACAAGTTCAGACGTCTGGGTGCACTAGCCAGACATTTGAATGAATCTTCGAGATCACAAACCAGACAGAATCAGACGTCTGGTTAATGTACTCAGATGTTTGAAATGCTAATATATACAAAATATATATAAGAGCCAGACGTCTGAGACATATTCTAAACGTCTGATTTTGAACCCGGGTGTTGACATTCAAAGTACAACTATCAGAATTAAAAAACACTTATACTCCTCTTCGCTACAACTCTTCATCACCATCAGAAGCGACCATAGAACACTTGTTAATGGATGCAACTACTCAAGGAATCTCTCTACCGCTATAAATGGCATCAAGAATTCAAGAGAAGATATTACATTACTTACTTGTGCTCTTTACTCTTTCACTCTGATACATTCTTGATCTCTAGCAATCATATATTTGTATTTCACTCTTCCATATATACATAATTTTTCAATCAGTATCCTCTAGATATATTTATATTGGAAGCATTTGTACTTAATAGTCAATATTCATGTTATAGAACACACACTTGACAAGAACAAGATTTTGTAACCAAGCCTATTCCTCCGGGCGAAGTGAGGGTCTTTAATAGTCGAATTTCGAAGAGGAGCTTCGGGACTAGACGTAGGACGGGAGGTCAGTACCAGTATAAAATCCTGGTGTGCTTATTTTCATTTACTTTTCTATTATCATCTGTTAATTTTATATTAGATATATCATATATTTAGTCACCTATACTTGCATATATACACTACATGATCCATCATATAGACTTTCAGATCGATAGAATTGCAGGATTTGATACCAAATGAAAGTGTGCTATGGATCGTGTAATATGGATATAGGATAATGTAGAGTATAGTGGTTATAGAAATACAGTGAATAGTGCAGAATATAAAACCAGTATAATAAAAAATAGCACCACAGATTTTTATACTTGTTCGGAGATCCGTCCTACATCTAGTCCCAGACTCCTTCTTGAATTTAACTAACAACAATACCCTCGACTAACCCGAAGGAATAGGTATACACAGCCTGAGCAGCAGAACAGACACATGAACAGCAGAATAGGATTTTTGCCTCAGCAGCAGAAGAGGACTTCACTAATACAAAAGATTGTTTTGACCTTGTGTGTTCTAATAACACGGATTTGTCACTTGTAGTACAACCTTCCTATAATCTTTTCCTCAAGTATGATGTGTTTAGTTGTGTGTATACGAAGATTAGAAAGTTTCAAATTGCTTAAAGAATATGGAAATGAATACGTAAGCAATGAATGTATGAATTCAAGAGAGTAGTTAATTCAGAAAATATGATTCAAGTATAAGCAAGTAAGTGAAGTGATTTGATCTTGAAATTCATGCATGTATATAATAGTTAAGAATTTGCAACTGCTGGTGAAGAGATCTCTACGAATATCAATGGTTGCAACCCTTAGGGAGGAAGACAACTATTCAGAAAAGAAAGTGTCTTTTCACAAAAAATGACTATTGTAGAATTCAGTCGACTAGCTCAGATCTTTCAGTCGACTTAATTTAAGAACATGCATATATATGTTAAAATGCACAAATTCAGTTATCTGACCGACTGTATTCAGCCGACTGAATTCATTTGTTAATAAAAAACTACAATAGCTCATTTGGTTAAAGTATTTGCCTTCCAAACTAGTGACCTTAGTTCGAGCACCGCTCCATGCATTTTTTGGAAACTTGATTTTGATTAAAATATGCATGCAAGTTTATTTGAATGTAAATGACGATTCTTGAGGAAATATTTTAACAAAGCACTATAATAGACTTTATATACTCATTTGATGACTCTTGTTAAAATATATAACTACACAAACCATATAATGAGCCGATGAGTCTAGATGTTATCATAGTCGTAGATTTGTGAATTATTGTGTCTTGTCAGCAATCAAACCTATGATCCAACATGCTGTTGTTTCAATGATTTATGCAATGGATGCACTTCCTTTCTGAAAGATCCATCAACAATAGATCCTAGGATCGAGAGCACCTCTATAGGATAAACTAAAGAACCATCTACCCTGAAAAAATATCAAGAAACTCATGAGTTTAAGTCCGGACGACCATATCAGTTTGAATCATTTCTGAATTCACCCAAGTCCATTAGGGTTAATCGGTCGAGTTCATTCCTGGATTCTCTAAGTCCATCTGGGCCGAAGCATATCATACTATACTTCTTCACGGAGGGTACTTCCCCATAGCTCTTACTTCAAAATATAATATATGATATATAGTACCCTTTCAAAACCATAGCTTCAAATATTGCACTTATATAAATTTCATTATATATAAGATTTCATTTCAGACAAAGTACTTTCCAAAATCAACAATCTCGAATATATTAAATCATTCTTATATGAAATCCATTATGTATAATATTTATCTCTTTAGACCAAATACCTTCCAAAATCAACAGTTTCAAAATCGCTTGTACTCATATAAGGTCCATCTTATACAAGAATCAAAATTTTCCAAAATCAATTTCGCTGTGTGGAAAGCCATACGAGATTCAATATCTTTGCTTTATAAAAGGTTTGGAATTTAGAATAGTTTTGTATATAAAATCGTTTTGTGAAATAGTTCTGTATACAAAATGGTTGTGTAAAATAGTTTGTAAAATAGTTTTGTAAATAAAATGGTTTGTAAAATAGTTTTGTAAATACAATAGAATAAGATAGTTTGTATAAGAAAACAAAATAAACTTTTTTGAAAAATGGTTTTAAATCAATAGTAGTTTTGCATACAAGAAGATTCCAATTTAAATTACAAAGATATCCCACCCAACAACTTTCGATTTCAGCATCAAAGCATATCAATAATATTAGAACATAAGATGTACATATGTCATCATTTCACAAAATCACATTCGATCGCTCGCTCGATCACACAAGTTCGCTTTCGAACTAGTATTGTCAATTCAGCTTCCCTAGTGCGGACTTCGATATGGTTTCTTAAATAGAAACCATCACTCTCCTTGCATAGCCATAAACTATGATAGAGAATTCTACAATCAAACCAAAAATCCATATCAAATATTTGCCATCAAGAATCGAATGAAAAATCTTAACACGGAATGGTGTAATTCATCTCGAACTTATGTGCCCAAATCCGGATCAAATTAATTTTGTGAATAAAATAATGTACATAAACTTATGTAATTATTCCAATTTGATTCATCACAATTGCATTTCAACTAAATTCATTATTAATCTCATTGAATAACACAAATATCACTTCATGCTTTAATATTTGTTTCACATAATTTCTCCATTTAATATAAAAATTTATATATTCATCCTTATAATATTTCTTATATTTCTCTTCAATTTAAATTACATTAATTTCACATTTAATACTACACTTAACTACAAATCATTTCATAAGGAATTTTCCTAAATTTATAACCTATTTATAAAAGCTTAATTCCTTTCTATAAGACATTGTTCGAGTTTAAAGTTATTACAACTTTATTTCTAACCATTTATTGCAACATCCAGTTATTTCACAACAATTTACAAGTCATAGATTTATTTATAATCATTTTACTTTTAATTCATATTTGCTTACAAGAAACGAGTTACAGGTCCCTATTTTTGATGTTGTTATAATAAAAGCCCCTGTATATATAGGTATGTAAATTTAATCCCTATTTTTTGAAAAATAGAAAACGCAAGGTGCTTTGCACTTTTCTGACAGAAAATGCAAGCTAACTTGCAACTTTTTTCAGAAAAGCGCAAGTTTGTGCTTTTTTATTTTGAAATTTTTATAAAAATTTTAAAATTTTCAAAAAAATTTAAATTTTTGAAAAGCGCAAGTTAACTTGCACTTTGTGACGCCCCACCTCTATACCCACGCTAGCCAAGAACATTACGGTGTAGTGCTGTCAACTAGCGCGGAGAATAAGGCTGTTGAGGAGCGGCCATCAATAGTTAGGCCTTACACTAGTATTGGTTATCTCGATAAGAGTGGTATATATATATTCTTTCATTTTTCATCTCTGATTTATTTTCTCCCATCGAAATTCCCCAATTATAGTACAAAACGAACTACGATGGTTCATAATAGTTTAGAACAGTAAATATAAATAATAACACAGATAATATAAATGCGGGACATAGATAAAACAGAAAGTCTCATATATACAATAACTGATGTCAGTTACAATATATTTGACACGGTACATATGATATAATACATATGATACAACTACAACTGTCGACTCTGGAAGTTACATATACAAGTACATTATCGTTAATAATATACATGAATATACAACATCCTATACAAATACACTGGCTACAAAACATGATGACAACTACTCCAAAAGATATGAAAAGACTTCATAGCTCTAACAGCAACCCAAAGTAAGATATCAACAACCTGTAAATACTCGGTCTGACTCAAGTATTAAATTCAAAAGAAAATAATACACGGGTCAGTCTAATTCAAACTCAGTTATTAGTGCACAGAAGCAATAATAATTAAATAATGGATAGACGACAGTCACAATAAATCTCGTTTATCCGATCCTTGAATAAAGAAATCGGATAACGATAAATATAACACGTAGTAGTGTTAAACAACAAATCGGCAAATTCAGCCAACTCAGAATGCATTTCAGAATATTGAATTGAATAAACAAAACAGTTCAAACCATTGAAATATCAATTAAATATTAAATTCGAGTAGGGCTGCAGTACACGCACGCGTGCACTGCCTCGCCACTACATCATATGAATATGCAAAGGATCAATAAATCGAAACAAGATAGAATATTATAAAAGCCGTACCGTGTGACTGCAGTTCACGCTTGCGTACACTGCCTTGCCACTACAGTGATGATGTACACAAAAACTCAGTACCGTGTGGCTGCAGTTCACGCTTGCGTGCACTGCCTTGCCACTACAGTGATGATGTACACAAAAACTCAGTACCGTGTGGCTGCAGTTCACGCTTGCGTGCACTGCCTTGCCACTACAGTGATGATGTACACAAAAAGATCAACGAACCAAAAATCAAGTGGCATCGACCAAAATCAAGGCAACAAGAAGTCTGCAGCTCAACTTAACTGCAGTTCCAAACTGAAACATCAAAGAAAACAGCACATACTCGAGCTCAAGGCAGTATAATCCAAAAAGGCAACATGGATCTGGACAGTGTAAATGTGAGACTCGACTGGACAGCCACACAATGAAATGGTCATGTACAAAACTTGATATAAGGAACTACATGATTAACAAGGATCCAAGTGAATGCAACATGAACCAACAGTGCACGAAAGATACGACATATACGCGACTGTAAATCTGGACAGTGCAATACACTACAATGAATGCAGAGGTGCAGACGACCAGTAACCAACAACAAGCCTTGATGAAGATACCCATTTACACCTTTCTAATTCACAAAGTGCTTTCAAATGCAACTGGCAATATTTTACACCTTTCGAAATTTTAAAAATGCTTATATGTTCCACTGTGAATTATAACAGAGGCAAGATTTAACACTTGTTCAATTATGTTTTGTGCCATTTAATAAAACAATATTAACTATTAACTAATAAGTATAGGATGTCTACATACTCCATACTTATGCTAATGAACAATGAACCAGATACACAAAGGCCATGGTATAGACAAAAGCATATTCACTCGAGCATGCCATTATAACACGCAGTACACACGAGTGCACAGCCACCACAAAGCAGAATAGGAACAGACAGAGGTGTACAAGATGATAACATGTATGTGCCTATATGAATGCATTTATATATACATGCTAATACTCAAGTGCTGTTTCGAACCACAGTGTGAAGTTGTAGTGCAAAGCATGGGAAGCAGAGATGTGAGAATCACAACAAAAGAGAATTCGAAAATTAAAAGAAAATAGTGTTTCAAAAAATGTCAGAGGCTTGAGTACTACAAAGACCATGTCAAACACATTGACACCATTAAGCAATGCAAACAAATCGACAGGTCGAACCTACCAAAGTCAAAAGCATCAATATTCATAGCAATATGTGACTAAAAGTCTGAGCTAAGAAAACAAAACCCAGTCCACAATTGAATCAAGTCAGTATGTCAAACAAGTCGAGATGAACAAAGTCACAATTTCAAAACCGCGTGAAGCGAAAAAAATCAGAGAAATCATCAACACTCACATGAAATCAAACCATACGCAAGCATGAGACTAATTCGACTTAGATGTGAGTAATAAAGATTACTCACTTTAGTTCGAATGAAGCAGCCGAAGTCCCCTCGAGCACGACCAACATAGATAAAATCAAGTCGATGCCGTTCGAATTGGGGAAGAGTTGATTGCCGAATCCCTAATTTTCGAAAAGAGGGGCGAACGTGAAGGAGTGAACGAGAGTGAGAACAATGGCTGCCATTTATTTTCTTTTGTTAGGGTTTTAAGTCTTGAACGAGAATGAAAAAAAGGGGGATAAGAAGCCGGTTGAATAAAAAAAGGGGGATAAGGCCAAATAAAATAAAAGAAAATATTTATTTAAAGTCCTAACTATACTAACAAATTTCTCAAGAATTTTAAACCTGATTACAAACTCCTGACAACAATTAGCAACAAGATTAATCGTTTAATGTCAATTATTAATCGATGCAAATACCGGGTTGTTACACACTTTTGTAAGAAAAGCGCAAGATAGTTTGCGCTTTCTAATTTACAAAAAACAGGGACTTGATTTACATATTTATTATAGGGACTTTTCTTACAACAACATCGAAAATAGGGACCTTTGGTGCAAAGCCCCATTTGCTTATCCTATTTCGTTTTCACCTTTACATTTCAATTTATTTATAACACATTTCATAAATGTTAACTAAGTTTACAATTTCAGTTTTTAAATATTATTACTTTACATGCCATGTATACAATAATTCTACTCAACTATAATAGATTGACTTTGTTTCACTTGATTTCAAATTAAGGTTATAAAATTCAATTGCAAAATTCAATACAATTATTAAGTTTTGACTATCCAAATAACCAAATATTCCATTTTATTTCAATAGTTAAAACTACCAATCAACGATAATAAGTTTCACAACAAAACATTTCGATTCCATAAACGAAATATCCAAATTATTTATTTTATTCTCTTTAATACACCATTATTAAAGTAGTGCTTAGTCCATTAATTCAGTCAACAATAATTAGCCAATGTTTTTAAACTGACAAAAACTCAACTAATCCATAATAAATGATAATAACTAATTATTACCATTTCATAAATCAAAACACATTACAAATAACTATAATAGTTATAAAAATTTATTCCTTTATATATATATATATATATATCACATAATACTAGGAAAAATATAATTTGATTTCAAAACTTATATAAAACATTTTTTATACACTAACAACTACGCGCTCTCGCAAATACACATAGAAAACTAATTTTAGGGTATTACTACCCTATCTCTAATGAGTTAACCCCAATAGGCTAAGGTATGTTTAAACCAAAGCTCTAATACCAACCGTAAAAGGACGTCGCCAGTAGGGTAACGCCCACCGTAGCATACAGTTGTACCTATGTTTCGCTTTTACGGTCAACCTTTCGACTACACCAACCCCATACGGACATGTAGGAGTAAGGGTCATCTAATCGCTACCAAACCCAGAAGCGAGAACCCCATATCATGCTGCACCCACCAAGTGCATAAGCAGAGACACATGTCATGTAAAAGGAAGGATTATTAATGGGGTAAATAATAAAAAAAGAAAAAAAACATAGAATCTCACGGCGGAACGCCAAAATATAATTATAAAATAAACAGTTCATGAAGCTGTTTTACAAATAACATTTGATTACACTTTTACACATTCAAATCAGAGTTATACATGCATCATAAATAAATAAATACTACAGTGGAATACATGATGTGGTGGAATAAATATAATAAATAGTAATAATATACAGAATCTTCATATTCGTCCTTCAGAAAATAAAATGGTCTTCAATACACTGAAAAAGCTCAAACTGACCCGAGCATATTGAAAACAAAACACTCAAGTAAGAACTAAAAGATCTTATGTAAGTCAAATTAATCTAAAATAAAATGTGTGTGCAATGGCTTCAAAGATGTTATGGAATTTTCCATCTCTTATCAAGTGTACAACGTTAATATAATTATTGGAAGATCTCAAATAATTCGAGGTATAAATTTTAACCACTTTATTAGAAAAATTCTAAGTTTAACTTAAACCATTAAAATAATTCATTCCTAACACATAGTCCAAATTCAAGAATTTATATGGACATATGTATCATTTCAACCATTACCAAAAATCATCATTTTCAAATCAATGAAAACCGTTCAGGTTTATCATTTCAATCCATAATTAACTTGCAATATTATAACGATATAAAATACAACATCAATTCATCTAATATCAACAATCAAACATCCATCACAAAACCATCCAAATTAATCAATAAATATCAATATAGAATTGAAAATCAATAACAATTATTAACTGGCAGTTTATATTCAATAATAAATTAAATAACAATTAAAGCCAAATAAATTCAAATTAACATGAATAGCAATTTAAATACACCAAACATGCATAAATGAATTTCTAATCACACTACAAATTAAATTTAACAAACAAAAGAAATTTTAGAAGTTGTGAGTGGGTTAAAACACTCACCTTTGAATTTCAAATCGATTTGAAATTCAAATAAAGGCCCAAACTTCAATCGTTTCAGAATTTATCCACACAAGTCCAGAATTTCGATATAATCCCAACGAAATAAACCGCGTGTGAATCCGAGCTCGCATGTAAAAGTTATAACAATTAGAATATTGAAAAATTATGGTCCTGGGTCGACTTCATGTTCAACTTAGGTCCGCCACCTCAAATCCTCGTTGCTTACTCTGAGCTTTTGCCAAAACTGCTGCAGGGTTTTTGCCTTTGAAACCCGAAATGCAACCCAAAGTTGCTGCAGATCCCTTTTTTTTTGAAATAGAAATTATATTTTGGAATTTGGAAATTAGGTTTGATGTTCTATCATTTGAGGAGGAGGAAGGAGATGTACTGTGACATCCCGGAATTTTGACCCTATTTTTTTATAATAAGTTTTTAGTCTAATTTAAATAAAATATAAGATTTTCACTTATAAATAAATAAGAATTTGGATATTATTAGTTTTATATTGATTATAAAGGAATATAACTTCAAAATATAAAGTAGACTCTTTAACAATATTCAAAAAAATTAAATCTGTTTTATTTATTTAAAATAAAATTTAAGTATGAAAGACATTTAATATCAGATTTATGTATGCAGTTAATAATAAGAACAAGCTCAATAACATAATCATATTCATAAATAAATTAATGCACATATAAGTTACAAATCAAAGATTTGTGATATTTAACTTTAATGAAAAATAGGATTAATCTGAGTTTATCATAACGGTTTTATAATTAAATTAAATATAAGCTTATACAAGTAGCATAAGTATAGTATAATTATATGTTAACATAAGTTTGAAGACAAACATATATTCTGTCAAAACCAATGTGCAGTTTGTGTTTTAGATATAGGATAATAAAATAAAGAGCAAGAATACACATCAATAAAGCATTTTGTTCAGACCAAAAATTGCAAGCAAACTGTATATCCATAAGCAAATAAATATTTGCAGCTAAAATAAGATAAAACAAGTTTGTTAGTAAAACATAATAAGCATAAACCTTTATTAATATATCTTTGTACAAAATAAAAATAAAAATCTAGAAATTTCTTTGTACAGGGAAACTCAATCTCAAGTGACAACAAATAATAATTAGTGTTAGCCAAAATGAAACATTTTAGTACAAATAAAAGCCTGCAAGTATCTTAGCAAAGTATTATAGTATAAGCATATGAATACATTTGTACAAGCACAAACAAAAGCCTACAGATATCTTTGTACTTAATATATGTGTCAGTCAGCATATAAGTATATGTTAGCATAAGTTAAGACATAAATACTAATTAGCACACATATTTGTCTGGAAAAATAAATATCTCAGCCGAAATGGTTGAAATATCTTAGGCTTTAGTACATAGGAAATTAAACAAGATAATTATTATGTCAAGCTTATGCAAGAAGACACTTTGTTCAAGTTATATATATTTGTATACATTATTTCTTATACCTTAATTCATCTGTATCTTCAAAAACAAAAGAAACTTCACAAAACTGAGTAGAAGCAAAAGAATATAAACCAAACTTTATATTTGCAAGTTCAAAATAAAGTTCAGAAAGCAAAGAGGTTACTGGAATTCAAAAACCATTTTGCCACTGCAGTCTTCGGTGTTCTTCAACATCTAACCTCTGTTTTCAAGTTTCTACAGTTTTGGTGAGTAAACATATTGTGAAATTTCACTCTTAATATGAATTTATGAAGTATTATTGATGTGGGAAGTTCTGGATGGCGTTGCTATGTTTGACAGTGATTTTTTTTTTAGTAGCTGTGTGGTAAAAATACTGTAAACTTAAAGTTACAGTAAATATAAAACAAGGGTTAAAATTCGAATATCTCGAATTACAAACTTGAACTTATAAGTTGAAACTACATATAAAACCATGAATTTTAAGACAAAAATCAAAATTTTTAGTCAACTAATCACAGTGCAATTAGTCAGTGAAGCAAAAATTGTATTTATGTGAATATCAAGTGTTTCATCCAATAATTGTTGATAAAAATTTTCATGTAGCTACTATATTGATAGGAGATCACCAGAAAATTGTTGAAATAATTTTCGAATGCAAGAATTGTGGAGGGGAATCAGTAGTAGGGTTTAGTGCTAATAATTTTTCATGCTCTGTAACTTTTTGATTTCGGCATCATCATGAAGCCGAGTACTATGAAATTTTGGGCGAAGTTTGAGTATGATGACAGTGATGTATGCCCGAAGTTTTGAGACTTATGGTGGTCGCGATCACGATCGCGAGGTGGATATGTGATTTGGGTTTGAGTTACAGTTCGAACTTTAGGTCGAATTTTGATTTCTTAACTTTGGGTTTGATCTGGGTTTCGATTTCGTGTATGGTGAGGAATTGTGATATGTTGGAGCCGTCGCGAAGTGTAGGCGCGGTGGTGGACCGCCGTGCACGTGCACGGCGGCGGAGAGGATCACGTTTGGGGTCGACTCGAGTAGAACGCGAGGATTGTCGTTCTTTTCTTCGGGTTTTGCTGGGTCGAGTTTTATTCGCGCGTGTGTATTTTTATGCTTCTGCAGCTTAAAATTTTAAGTTTAAAAAAAAGAAACAATTGAAGTAAGTAACAGGGAAGAAGAAGTACAGGAGGTAACGCGAGAGAGGTTCTGGGTGAATCACGAGTTCGACCCGAGTGAGTCACGTTGTTTGCTTCGAGTTTTATGATTCCTGATGCTAGCCTATTTTAATTGTTAAGTTAAAGTTAAATAGGTTAGTATAAATTATGTTATTGGGTGTTGACAAATTTGTTTAGGTCCATATGAACTTTAAACAAGTTGAGTAATTAATTTAAATCAAAGTAAATTATGCATGTAATAAAAATTTGATAATTGTAAACTAATAAGTAATCTCAAATTTTGATCAAATTAATAATTAACGATTTTACTAATAATTCTGTGTAAACCAATTGTAATCAGGAATTTAATCAATCATTTGAAATTGGTTAAATACAAACTCATAGATAACTGATTAAATAAATAATTACTGATTGAACGATTAATTAATTAATAATTAATGATTAATTAAACATTTAGTAATAATGAATTGTGTAATCGAGTTTTATAATCAATAATCAAGATTATTGATTCATAATTAATTCATTAATTAAGTGAATAATTAATAGGTAATTAATGAATTGAAATAAGTTAATTTATTTGTAATTAATTAAGCAAAGAATAAAATATGATTTATTCTTAGGCAAGTAATTAAGTTTAAAACAAATCAAAACTGTTGATATGAATCGATGATTATATTGATTGCCTCTGATGATTATTTATATCCTGTGATGTTCTGTGATATCCTGTTTATATCTGTGATGATTGTGCATGATTTATCTGTGTTAAATTGATATATGATTTATCTGATGTTAATTATCTGTGTTAAATGGCTATATGAATTCAATTGTTAAATTTAAACTGTTACGTTAATTAGACAACTTGGACTTGAAAATGGCGTTTGGATCCGATGAGACCGGGATCGGATTTGCTACACTACAGCGTGATAGGGGGTTCTCGCTTTGCGTTAGGTGGCGAATGGGAGACTCTTACCCCTACATGCCCCCGGGGATAGTATAAGGTCTTGCGGGGTTGGTTGCGACTCGAGAGGGTGGTCGTAAAAGCAAATTCGAGGTATCATTGTGAGCCACATCGGGGCTGGGATGGTTGAAAAGCCTACCGGTCGTGAGCCGTTGCTGATGGTTGAAAAGCCTAGGACGTCACAGGTGGTATCAGAACGCTAGGTTGAGTGAATACCTAGGCTCATGAGTGATTTCTTTCTTGAGAGAGCGTATTTGTAATTTTGATATATATATATATATATATATATACATTTATTTTTTTCTACCTATTCATTAGGTTACCTGTTCGGGTATTCCAATGTAAGTTATAAGGTAGATAGGGTAGTGGTGTGTGAAACACGACTACCGATGGTTGGAGTTTTGAATATTTGTGGTGGGAGTGTATTTGTCGAGACTATAGACCTATTACCGTCTCGAGTGAGCTTTGGATGATGTGATAATTTCATGGTTGGAATGTAATTTTGGATGAGCTTGAGACTGGATCTATCGGATGTTCATGACCAAATCATGATATCTTGATATCTCAAGGTGTTGTAGCTGTGTGAGTTTGGATATCTCTGAAGGTGTTTCTTTGGAACAAGTTAAGGAAGTAAGTCCGTTTCGGAATTGTGACTAAGTTCAGTAGGATATTTTTGTTTGATTGAGGCTCGAGTTTCTCAAAGAGCTTTGAATAGAAGTCTTTGGACATTGAGGATTAGCCCTATAGCTTGAAGTGTTCTGTGTGCTGTTGAGAAAGTTTGTTGGTTAGCAGTTTTCTTGAAGTGATTTCAGAAGTAGCAGAGTGGATTCATTTCTTCGATGGATTGACCTGAACAGTATATGGCGGTTCTGGATTATGAAGAGAGAACAAACTTATTTGGGTAGAATTGCCAGAGCATTGTGCGACAATTCTGGAATTCATTTGTGTAATCTTTTGCAAGGAGTTGAGACGTCTCAAGAGAAAGTTGAGGAAAATCGAAGTGGTTTAAGATTTTTCTGATGTTTTTGATGAAGTTTAGTGTCTTCCGCCACATCGAGAGATTGAGTTTCGTATTGATTTGATTCTAGGAGCTGTGTCGGTGATTCAGCCAAGTAGGAGAATGCCTCCTAGAGAGAGAAGAGTTGATTAAGCAGACGCAAGATCTTTTAGGGAAGGGTTTGATAAGACCCAGTTTTGCTTGTTGGGGCTCTGCTGCTGTGTTTGTCACCAAATCGGATGGTTCGCTAAGGTTCTGTGTTGAATAAGTTGTGCTGGTATTCATTGATGATATTTTGGTTTACTCCAAATCTGAAGAGGAGCACGGACAGCATTTGGGAGTTGTATTGGAGACTCTGAGGAAGCATGTGTTGAAGGCAAAATTTTCAAAAGTGCCATTTCTGGAAATCGGAAGTTATTTTTGGGGCACAGTATTTTGGGTGAAGATATCTCTGTAGCCCGACGAAAGGAGAATCTATTCTAGAATGGAAGCAATTGATGGAAGTTCGTAATTTTCTGGGTTAGCTGGCTACTACAGAAAATTTATTAAGGATTATTCCAAGATTTCTTCGCATCTGACCAAATTAACAAGAAAAGGAACCAAATTGAAATGGACACCTCAATGTGAAGAAGCTTTTTAGGAATTGAAGATAAGGTTAACCAGTGTACCAGTACTTGTTATTCCTGATGGGAAGAGAAAATTTGAAGTATATACGGATGCATGTTTAGTTGGATTGGGAGTAGTTCTAATGCAGAATGGCAGAGTAATTGCGTATGCTAGTCGACAATTGAAGTCTCATGAGAAGAACTATGCTACGCATGATTTAGAACTGTTAGCTATTGTTTTTGTTGTGAAAATATGGAGACATTATCTTTTGGGAGAAAAGTTTGAGTTATTCACGGATCACAAACCGTTGAAGTATATTTTCTCTCAAAAAGATCTTAATTTGAGACAGCAGAGATGGGTCGAATTTTTTGGCATCTTATGATCTGGATATTTTGTATACGCCAGTGAAAGCAAATGTCGTGGCTGATGCTCTTAGTAGAAATGCTATTTTATCTCTTTTGGAAGTCGTTCCATCTCTCCAAGAAAAGATCATTAGTAAGCAAATGGAATATAAATCTTTTGAGAAAATAATTCTTGGAACTAAAGACGATCGGAATTCAGATTTAAAGGTGTTCTAAGGATTAATAGTCGTTTGTGTGTGCCTAATATTGATGGACTGAAACAAGAAGTTTTAGCTGAGTGTCATCGTTCCAAATTGAATATTCACCCGGGAATTTCGAAGATGTATAAAGATATGAGGAGAGTTTTCTGGTGGCCGAATATGAAGAGGGATGTAACTGCTTTTGTAAATAGTGTGACATTTGTTGACAAGTGAAGGGAGATCAACAAAAGTCTGCTGGATTATTGCAACCTTTGGAAATTCCAGATTGGAAATAGGAAATGATCTCGATGGATTTTATTGACGGTTTGCCTAGAACCAAGAAAGGAAATGAAGGAATATGAGTTATTGTGAATCGTTTAACGAAGAGTGCCCATTTTATTTCGGTTAAGGCGACTCGTACTGCAGTTTCCTTGGCGGAAATTTTCTTAAAGGGGATTGTCAGAGTACATGGTGAAATATCAGCATAGTAAGTAACTGTGATCCTATTTTCACTAGTAAACTTTTGGGAAGCTCTGCAATCAGCATTGGGAACTAGTTTGAGATTGAGTACAATCTATCATCCTCAAACGGAGTGACTTAATCGAATTCTGGAAGAAATGCTTCGAGCTTGTGTATTGGACTTTGGTGGATCATGGGAGGACCATCTTCATTTAGTGGAATTTTCTTATAATAATAGTTATCAAGCAAGTATTAAGATGACTCCTTATGAAGCTCTGTATGGAAGACCCTGTAGATCCCCATCTTGTTGGATTGAATCGAATGATCGACTTGTACTTGGACCCGATCTAATTCGTGAAGCTTCTGCGAAGATTGAGCTTATCAAGAAAAGGGTGGAAGCTGCTCAAGATCGTCAGAAGGAATATGCAGATAAGAGATGAAGACCATTGGAATTTGAGATCGGAGAGTTAGTTTTTTTTTATTAAAGTTTCCTCATTCAAGGGTGTTATAAGATTCGAAAAACGGGAAAACTTGCTCCGAGATATATTGGTCCATTCCGAGTATTGGAAAACATTGGAACTGTAGTCTATAGGATTGAATTGCCAGAACGGATGTTTGGAATTCACAATGTATTTTGTGTGTCTCATGTAAGGAAATTTGTTCATGACCCATCATTAGTAGTAGAACCAGTACTCAGGAAGATTTAGAAATAGAACCCAACCTAACTGTAGTTTGAAATCCTATTCAGATTGTAGATCATGACGAGAAGCAACTCAGGAACAAAGTGGTGAAACTCGTCAGGTGCAATGGAGTGAGAATCCCAGAGATTGTGCCTGGGAACTCTTGATTGTTTTAGGAAAGTTTATCTAGATTTATGTCCGGATAACTAGTAATGTAGTTAGGATTGACTGTTAGATTGTTTGTTTTTGTATGGATGTAATGTATGTTTAGATTGTTAATACTAAGTTTTTAAATTAACTGTTGTTTAAATTTCGGGGACGAAATTCTTTTAAGGGGGGAGGAATGTGACATCCCAGAATTTTGACCCTATTTTTTTATAATAAGTTTTTAGTCTAATTTAAATAAAATATAAGATTTTCATTTATAAATAAATAAGAATTTGGATATTATTAGTTTTATATTGATTATAAAGGAATATAACTTCAAAATATAAAGTAGACTCTTTTAACAATATTCAAAAAAATTAAATCTGTTTTATTTATTTAAAATAAAATTTAAGTATGAATGACATTTAATATCAGATTTATGTATGCAGTTAATAATAAGAACAAGCTCAATAACATAATCATATTCATAAATACATTAATGCACATATAAGTTACAAATCAAAGATTTGTGGTATTAAACTATAATGAAAAATAAGATTAATCTGAGTTTATCATAACAGTTTTATAATTAAATTAAATATAAGCTTATACAAGTAGCATAAGTATAGTATAATTATATGTTAACATAAGTTTGGAGACAAACATATATTCTGTCAAAACCAATGTGCAGTTTGTGTTTTAGATATAGGATAATAAAATAAAGAGCAAGAATACACATCAATAAAGCATTTTGTTCAGACCAAAAATTGCAAGCAAACTGTATATGCATAAGCAAATAAATATTTGCAGCTAAAATAAGATAAAACAAGTTTGTTAGTAAAACATAATAAGTATAAACCTTTATTAATATATCTTTGTACAAACTAAAAAAAATCTGGAAATTTTTTTGTACAGGGAAACTCAATCTCAAGTGACAGCAAATAATAATTAGTGTTAGCTAGAATGAAACATTTTAGTACAAACAAAAGCCTGCAAGTATCTTAGCAAAGTATTATAGTATAAGCATATGAATACATTTGTACAAGCACAAACAAAAGCCTGCAGATATCTTTGTACTTAATATATGTGTCACTCAGCATATAAGTATATGTTAGCATAAGTTAAGACATAAATACTAATTAGCAAACATATTTGTCTGGAAAAAAAAAATATCTCAGCCGAAATGGTTGAAATATCTTAGGCTTTAGTACATAGGAAATTAAACAAGATAATTATTGTGTCAAGCTTATGCAAGAAGACACTTTGTTCAAGTTATATATATTTGTATACATCATTTCTTATACCTTAATTCATCTGTATCTTCAAAAACAAAAGAAACTTCACAAAACTGAGCAGAAGCAAAAGAATATAAACCAAACTTTATATTTGCAAGTTCAAAATAAAGTTCAGAAAGCAAAGAGGTTACTGGAATTCAAAAACCATTTTGCCACTGCAGTCTTCAGTGTTCTTCAACATCTAACCTCCGTTTTCAAGTTTCTACAGTTTTGGTGAGTAAACATATTTTGAAATTTCACCCTTAATATGAATTTATGAAGTATTATTGATGTGGGAAGTTCTGGATGGTGTTGCTATGTTTGACAGTGAATTTTTTTTTTTAGTAGCTGTGTGGTAAAAATACTGTAAACTTAAAGTTACAGTAAATATAAAACAAGGGTTAAAATTCTAATATCTCGAATTACAAACTTGAACTTATAAGTTGAAACTACATATAAAACCATGATTTTTAAGACAAAAATCAAAATTTTTAGTCAACTAATCACAGTGCAATTAGTCAGTGAAGCAAAAATTGTATTTATGTGAATATCAAGTGTTTCATCCAATAATTGTTGATAAAAATTTTCATGTAGCTACTATATTGACAGGAGATCACCAGAAAATTGTTGAAATAATTTTCGAATGCAAGAATTGTGGAGGGGAATCAGTAGTAGGGTTTAGTGCTAATAATTTTTCATGCTCTGTAACTTTTTGATTTCGGCATCATCATGAAGCCGAGTACTATGAAATTTTGGGCGAAGTTTGATTATGATGACAGTGACGTATGGCCGAAATTTTGAGATTTCTGGTGGTCGCGATCATGATCGCGAGGTGGATATGTGATTTGGGTTTGAGTTACAGTTCGAACTTTAGGTCGAATTTTGATTTCTTAACTTTGGGGTTGATCTGGGTTTCGATTTCGTGTATGGTGAAGAATTGTGATATGTTGAAGGCGTCGCGAAGCGTAGGCGCGGTGGTGGACCGCCGTGCACGTACATGGCGGCGGAGAGGATCACGTTTGGGGTCGACTCGAGTAGAACGCGAGGATTGTCGTTCTTTTCTTCGGGTTTTGCTGGGTCGAGTTTTATTCGCGCGTGTGTATTTTTATGCTTCTGCAGCTTAAAATTTTAAGTTTAAAAAAAAGAAACAATTGAAGTAAGTAACAAGGAAGAAGAAGTACAGGAGGTAACGCGAGAGAGGTTCTGGGTGAATCACGAGTTCGACCCGAGTGAGTCACGTTGTTTGCTTCGAGTTTTATGATTCCTGATGCTAGCCTATTTTAATTGTTAAGTTAAAGTTAAATAGGTTAGTATAAATTATGTTATTGGGTGTTGACAAATTTGTTTAGGTCCATATGAACTTTAAACAAGTTGAGTAATTAATTTAAATCAAAGTAAATTATGCATATAATAGAAATTTGATAATTGTAAACTAATAAGTAATCTCAAATTTTGATCAAATTAATAATTAACGATTTTACTAATAATTCTGTGTAAACCAATTGTAATCAGGAATTTAACCAATCATTTGAAATTGGTTAAATACAAACTCATAGATAACTGATTAAATAAATAATTACTGATTGAACGATTAATTAATTAATAATTAATGATTAATTAAACATTTAGTAATAATGAATTGTGTAATCGAGTTTTATAATCAATAATCAAGATTATTGATTCATAATTAATTCATTAATTAAGTGAATAATTAATAGGTAATTAATGAATTGAAATAAGTTAATTTATTTGTAATTAATTAAGCAAAGAATAAAATATGATTTATTCTTAGGCAAGTAATTAAGTTTAAAACAAATCAAAACTGTTGATATGAATCAATGATTATATTGATTGCCTCTGATGATTATTTATATCCTGTGATGTTCTGTGATATCCTGTTTATATCTGTGATGATTGTGCATGATTTATCTGTGTTAAATTGATATATGATTTATCTGATGTTAATTATCTGTGTTAAATAGCTATATGAATTCAATTGTTAAATTTAAACTGTTACGTTAATTAGACAACTTGGACTTTAAAATGGCGTTTGGATCCGATGAGACCGTGATCGGGTATCCAATTGATATTCCGAAAACCACATCGATCTAAATTAAACGTTAGGTCGTGTAATCTCAAGTGAAGATCAAGATGGTGTTTTCAGAATGCAAGGGTTATCGTCGTTGACTCTGAGGGTGATTCCAAAATGAGTGTAACGAGATAATGCCTTCGTTTTCGTTCGAACCCGGAACGAACTTGTATGGATTGAATGCTTTCAGCACATCGTCAGGCGGACGATGAGCATTCTAAGTGATATGTTCTAAAAAGGTAATCGCAGCCTCAAGCCTCATCAACCGGGAGTGGCTAAAACAGGGGAGGTGCAGCAAGGTTAGGTGGGTCATGCCCAAGCAGGACGAGATATACCCCTGTCTAGATGTCCCTTTATTCGGCTGTGTGGGCGGTTGGATGTACACCAACTGCGGGGTTATCTTGTTCGGGACAGTTCAGTAAGGAATGGTTCCGGCCTTGTGTTGCAGGGGAGTTAGGGTGGCTCCTCGGTACTGTGATCTAGACCACGTACTGTGACGGGCGGTATCCCAGTAGCCCTGTCATTATATGGGATCCAATTTCCAATAAGCGCCGTACGTTTTGATTGTGCCCAACTATGTTGAAATGTGAGATGTAAGCATTTCAGCTATTTCTGTATTTTACTTGAAAACCCTAGACACTATTATAATATCACTGGATTTCCTATAAAATGTTTTGGTTAGCGTAAGGTAAAAACTTACCCGTATTTATTTGTGGGGAGTCTTACGTGATACCTTTCTTTTAAATGATTTTCAAAGTTAAACAACTTTAACCTGTTTACTCATACCAGACCCATGTCTGACCCGGAGTTTATTTTTGTTTTTCGTAAACTTTCGGGTACCCAAATTTTTACGGGTAGCCAAGGGATTCAGGTTAGCTTTGACGACTACCGGAGGAGCAATGGAGCAGGAGGCTTCAGCGTTGTAGGCATATATATCTATATAGTTCCGCTGTGTTAGTTAGTTTATGATATTTGGATGTATGTCCTGACAGATATGTATGTGTTAGTCATGTTGTATGACATTGTATCACTCTGATGTATATATAACTATGTAATATTCATGTTGATATATTATATTTTATTCCGTTCCGTTGTGAGATTCTGATGTTGTTGTTCTTTCTTTCTTTTCTTTTCTATTTCTATCCCTTACTTTCTTATTGATGACACGACTTTCTGGGAATAGAAAGTTGGGTCGTCACATGTACATTCAAAAATAATGTAGTGAGAAACAGTTAGGGGTTATAACAGCCTATATATAGGTAGGGTTGGATCGAAACGATAACAACGACCCGAAAAGCCCGTTTCATTCTCGAAATGGAAATGGGTCATCCAATATATCGAAATTTAGGTTTTCAGTATTTTAAAACTCAATGGAACTTGATTCAAATCCAAATTCCATTGTATATAGAAGTTAGCTTAAAAATCAGCATATTGCAAATTGATTTCTATGCATTTCGAGTTCGTACGATCAAACGACAAGTCCGATCGATATGAAACTTGAAACCTTGCAATAATTCATCTTTACAGTTTCGATGAAATTGGTTTCGTTGATATACATGACAGTTGCTAAAATGGCTATTTTCACGTTAATTTTATAAATTAATATTAAACTAATTTAGTCACTTTTTAATTCAAATTTAATAGTTTACAATTTCTATCATTTTGGATTACTTAGTAATTTATATTCCTTTTAAACAAATTTCTATATTAGTTTATTATGAATATTTCACAATTTATAGCGTTTAATTTCCATTTCAATAAATTCAGTAATTATAATTCAATAAATTTCCATTTACTGCAGTAAATTCATTTATTTGACTTTCCATCTTATTATACAATCAATTGTTACCATATGGATTTGTTATCATGGTTTGTATCTTATTACACTCATATTCTCCAATTTCATCTTTTATTTGTATTAACTACTACATTCCAATTATATTGAATCTTGTCAACTTTACACATTAATTAAGTAAAAACCCCAATTAATTATTTATCCTGGTTTCACTCTTTTATCAAATCAATTTATTTCCTAAGCAATTGTAATTACATTTCTATTATTTTTATTACATTCACAAATTTCAGTTATCGTCTTAACTTACATTAGGGCAACATTTAATTGCATTTGATTTCAATTGATTAAATATATTGGTAATAAACAACATTCGTCGCCATTATTACACTTTATAACATTTGTAAGTTTATTATTTACAACTAATTGTTATAACTACTGCTACATCACTACCATTATCAATTATTCCTTATTCCACTAATTAACAACATTCGCATTATCAACTTACCTACATTAACTGTACTAATTTAGGGAATTAATTGCAATTGATTTCTAATTAAATTTAATAGACCTATGTAACATATAATAATTATTACCAATAACCTTTCATCACATTTATAAATTCATTATTGACAAAAAAATGTTACAATTTCTTACCTAACTGTAATTTTATTCAATTACCATTAACAATATATTATTTCATTAGTTAATTAAATATTTACATTTGTTTTCTTATATTTCAATTTAAAACTAATTATAACATTTACCTTATTTCCTTTATTGGAATTTCATTTTAATTGTTAATAATTAACTTTAATTAACATTGTTACCTTTCATTTTTAGTTATTATTTCAATAATAAATCCCAATTTTTATTTCTTCCAATATTTGATCACAAAATCTCATTAAATTAACTATTTTTGATTATCGAAATTTAAGTGTCATTACCCTCCACATCCACTATAGCCAACAATGCTCTATCGATCGAGCACAACACTGCCGTCTCTAATCAACTCTTTACATCTTCGCCTCGATCCCAGCGACCAAACCATGTGCTAGCCCCCATCGAAGTTGTCATTAGCGTGGCACACCACCAGCTAAAGGTTTGAACACCAAATTGCCATCCCCTATTTAGTTGCATGAGCCATCCAATTCATGCCGCTAGCTTCACGAACCAGTATTTCATTATATTTTTCATTTTTTTGCAATTTTTTTTGGTTTTCTTCCTAAATGGAAGAAATTAATGCTTGGGCTTTAAACATAATAGAGAACAAGATAAGGATAAAGGGATGGGATGAACTGGTTAAGGAAGGTGCGGTACAATAAGAAGAAAAGAAGAATTTTATCATTCTTTTATATATAAATACCTCTAACCACTTATTAACTCAAACTGTCTCTAATCATATTTTGATTCGATCGAAAATCCATTCGAGATACTTTAATCTAGATTTTTTTGTAACAATTTTCCTGTAGTACAAATTTTACTTCTCAATTTTCAGCAATTATAAAATAATTGCTTTGTTTTCAAAATAAATTTTCAAAATTTCAAAAATAGTATTTATTTTGTGAAAATAATTTTCCCAACGTCTTTCAGATTTCAAGTATAAATTTCAAATTTCAAATTTGAATTTCAAATCAATATTTTATTTTCATTATTAAATAAATCCAAAATTTTAATTTATTGGAGTAAATTCAATAAAATATCCATTTTAGTATAAACTTACTTTGTTTCTCTAGAATGGGATGTTACAGGTTACACAGAAATTCAAAAACTAGTTGCTAACCATATATGTAATTGAAATAACTCTGAATTTAATAAGAAGCTTATCCGATATCAATCTAGAAACAATCTGAAATTTGATAAAAAGTTATTTCATTACAAGTGATGATACTGCTACTACGATTTTGATCATCCATCTCGGCTTGCTATTTCTTGACGTTTTCTAATTGCTTTCATAGTCATCATAATACTCTATTACCATATCAACCTAACATGATGCATTCAATCTTCACTTATTGGCATAGATAGAACATCAAATCATCCCGACATCTTCATTTTGTTTTAAAAGTTTATTTTGTTCAATGCATTTGTATGTCTACGAAGGCAATAAAAAAATTAACAGATAAAAAGCTTACGAGACAAAAAATGCAGCCATACTAAGCAACAAAAAGGAAACAATATATATAGTGTGTTGCTAAGGGCGCCTTGTTTTTCTCTTGCTAATACCGTTTCTAAAAATACCATAAAGTTTTACGCTATACTCTTTCTAATATCATACTTTTTAAGCGGCTAATAAAGACATCATTTTTGACTTTTTTTGCAGGATGAACAACCGTCGACTAACACCATTTTCCACGACGATCAACCATTGAACAACAATGTTCAGTGGTTGGTGGCCATAAAAAGTTGTTGGTCAATGGTAGTTCTCTATGTGAAATGACTTTACATCGTGGTTGATTATTATGTAAAATGACTTTAGTATTAGAAAGCACATAAATTTTATTTCATTCACTTTTTTCAATGGTACTAAGAAGATAAAAACTAGGTGCTCTTAATAATACATGGTACATAATATCCTACAAATACACACAATGCTTGTAAGGGCTTTATAATATATTTGGTTCGTTCCATTTTGATTCTTTTAGCTATGCATCTACCAAAATAAAAGCAAATGTAAAAAACTCTGATAGTGTCGTCCAAATATAGTATATAACTAGTCAGTTAAGCATAAAAAATTTGTTAAGAATTTGCATGGTTGAAACTCCACTATATTGCCAATTGTTGCTTGTTTATTAGCAAGCTAATTAAACAAAGTTGGCATATGTCATTATTTTATTCCGAAGACTAGCTCTTTTTTCACCTTGATATGTGTCATACACTTTATGCTGATGTTAACAGGTATTTCAGTGTTTAGATATCTTCATTCTATTACATATAAACACTACTATTTCATTTGGCTAAAATACTAATCTAAACCATAATAATGATGAGCAATTAATATAAGAGCATCATTAATAAACAGAAAAATATAAGGATAAGGTGGATTGTAGGAATATAGCAAACTTATGTAATGACCCAGAATTTCTGTCAATTAAAATTTGTATATTTAATTGAATTTAAATATTAATAAGTGAAATTCATAAGTCGAATAAATTTTATTTCGATTAATTGGATTTAATTGTATAATTAAATCGATAATTTAATAGTTGAAATTACAGAAATAATTGAAAATTGGGTTTAATATGATTGAAAATGATTTGTAAAATTTTATTTAATCATGTTGGAGTTAGAATGATGTTTGTGAACTTTTAAAATTGAATTTAAAGTTAATTTGTGAAAATTGAATATTTTAATATTTAATTGACGAGTTAAAATAGCCATTTTTAAAACAGTCTCGGATTTCGACGAAACCGGTTTCATCGGATCCGTAATGTGATATTATTGTATGGTTTCAAATTTTGTGTCAATCGAATTTACCATTCGTCCGGGTCAAGCCAAAACGCATAGAAAATCGTTTAATCGGTTTAATTTAAAATCGATCGTTTATTGTCGTAACTCGCACAGATGAATGAATAATGTTCATTAGAATTTCTATATAAGCACGATATTAATTTCATTTTGCAAACAAAAATAAAACCTTAGGGTTTCAACAGCCTAGCCGCCACTCTAATATTCAATGGCCGAAATATACTCTTCTTCTCCCTCTGTTATCATTCAATCCATCAATCTATGCAAGAAATGTTCAACTACAATCTTGTAGAGGGTGGTGAGTACGTCATATCCAACGGCTATGATCTAAAACAAGTTAACGAATCAACGAAAATTAGTGATCAAAGGGCCGAGCTTCGTACACTTTTTTCGAGCACGGTGGAGGGCCGAGTGTCACGTCCTTCAGGGCGGTGGCGTTTGTGGAGTGGGGCTTCAATATGCTATTGTCTGATCGACTTCTCGACGAACGTAGGGTGATCGGCCTCGAGGGGAAGCAAACGGGGGATGGGTTTGTTTTCGCGTGGATTACCTGGAAGAGGAAGGAAGCTTTACGCGCTCACATCTATGCTAACAAAATTAACGGCCGTGATCAAAAGTGTGAAAAATAAAATAAATTCGTAGTTAATTTATATATTATAAATTGTTTAAACTTTAAAAATACATATCTTTTTCATACGAGGTCGAAAAATTACGAAACAAATTGCAATGGGTTCATATTGACGAGCACTACCCAATGAAATTTGATTGGAGTCATTTAGAGCGAGTGATAATTTCTGGTAAAATTAAACGCGTGTTTAATTTTATTCGAAATAAAAGCTGAAAACGAAATTGAAATCACGGTGGGAACTTCTCACTCAATCGAATCTGTTTCGATTTATATTTTAAATGGTTAGATTTAAAAATTTTGATTGTATGTCTGGATGATAAATTTATTATCTGTTATTGATTGAAATAGACATTATGTGCCGTTAGTAAGCGGATGTTATTTATTAAAAACATATATCGCGAAAATTTCACTGAAAAGTGAAATTGGTATTATTTATGTTCTTGGAGTTGATTTCCCGCATTACATAGCAGATGAGACCCTATTGCGCCGTCTATTAAGCGTATAATATTTTATAAATCCCATATACCGCGATATTCTGCTTTGAATGGAATTGGTATTGTGCTAATGTTTGTGGATGCAAGGAAACACGTTGGAGGAATCCAACTGGATTCCTCACTAGTATTTATTTGATTACAGATATTTTGATGTCTGTTGATTATCATATGATGATATATGATGTTTGTTGTCGTGATTGACTATTGGGTGCTGTTGCACCATGAGATCCATTTTTAAAGTTTAAAAATAACGATCTTGATTTTAAAAGGATTTTTAAAATGATTTTTCAATGTATACGTTTTATTAAATTTTTGAATCGATTCATTTTAAATAATTAAAACGTTATAAATTTTTGTGTTATAAAAATTAAGATTTTTGTGAAATATAACCAAAAGGTGATTTTTAAATAAATAGATTTATAAAATAGTTTAAATTTGGATTTTTGAATTATTATAAAGGATGTATATAAAAGATTTTTAACATTGATATTTATAATAAAAAAATATAATATTGGAATTATAAAACGAGTTTATTAAATGTTAAAATGAAGTATAAAATGGATTTCATTAAAAATTATAGATTTATAAATTGTGAAGATTATAAAATGAATAGATGTTGTAAAATAAAAGATTTATAAGTAATTAACTTATAAACTGGATTTTTAGCATTTAAATGGGAAATTAATAGAAATTGTTAATAAAGGAGATTTTATTAGTTGAAGTTGTTATAAAATATAAATGAATCTTATAAGTAATAGAAGTTTTAAAAAGAATGATTTTGTAAATAAATGAATTATAAGTATTTAACTTATAATATGGACTTTTGGTATATATTTGACATGTATAAATTGAATTGGATTAATAAAGGAGATTTATAAATTGAAGTTTATAAATAGAAATGGATTTTATAAACATTGTTTATAAATTCGAAATCAATGGAATTTGATAAATTGAATATAGAAATTGATTAAAAGAAGTATATTTGCGATTTTGGATAGCGAACTATTCTTTATATAAAATGTGTAGAAATATTGAAATTTGGTTAGTGAAGTATATTCACGATTTTGGACAGCGAATATATTATTAAATAAAATGGTTATGTTTTGGGAAAGCGATACTATAAAATGAAGTTAATTATTTTAAAAAGATGTTTTAAAATGTATTATGAATCGAATACATAGATTTCAACATTCATTGTTGAAATAGACGTTTTCAAGAAATAGAAGGAAATAATGGACTATAACACTGTTGTTATAGTAGATGATTTCCGAAAGAAAAAGTTTTGTATAGTATCGGGATTTATATATCTATCTAAATTTCGAATCCCTATACTAGTGATTTTGGGTCATCGTAACGATGTTTTACGTAACATTCATTTTGGCCCAAATAAATGTGTTTAAGAGAATGTTTTCCTTAAAGAATGAAATATATACTTAATTTCGATTTAAGTATATTGAATATTTTCCAAGTGTTGAAAATAAATGGATTTGTGAATTACTTATTATTAAATAAGTTTAGAAATGTTTTCCAATATGAAGTGAATATTTTGAGATTTTATCTTTTAAAGATAAATTGAAAATGAATAATAGAAATCGATTTGGAAATCGTATATTCATAGATATTTTGGAATTGTAAATTCACTATGGAATTCATAAAAGAAAGGGAAATTTGTTTAAAAATAAAGGTTGATTTATTTTTGAAGTGTGGGAATAAATTTACAGATTTGGACCGTAAATATAAAGTAAATCGTTAAGGATTTATTTAATTGGTTTAAATGAACCATGTTGAAATGAAAGTATTTCCGCGTAAGGAAAATGTTTGGAATTTGTTTTCAAAAGTGGTAAAGGTGAAAAGGATTTGAAAACTGTTTCCAAATGGTTGAAGTGTGGAAAATATATATATCTTGTAAAGATGTTTTGGAAAATAAATAATTTGGAAAATTATTTGGAATCTGATGATGTTGAGCATACCTATTGATGTTAAATAACCGACTATCAATATTTACCTTTGAATGAGTATTTGTTGTGATTTGCTTGAATTTGAATGCCACACTTATTTTCAAAATAAGAGCTCACTATTCGGGTTAGCCGGGAAAAGATCTTGGGGTTGTATAACCCATTCCGGGTATGTGATACGTCGTTATGGATTGCATTTGATGACCGGTGTTGAAGACCGGATATTTGTGAAAACGGAAGGATTACCATCGAATGTTTCTGCATCGGCCGATCTCCGATATAGAAATTTATTACCCTTTGTGATGGGAAATCCGGTCGTGATTAGTGAATATCCGGATTGCAAGGACTTCTTTGTAAGTGCCTTCGGTTCCGTTCGATCAACGGACTTGTATGGATGTGTGTCTGACGTTACAATTTGAGATGTAAAGCTGGTTTCTATCAAATATATTCCCGTTGGTGGCGGAGAATTTATTCTCTTAGCTTAACACCCTTAGAGGTTATGTAGTTGATGGTTACTAGTGATACATTCCCAAATTGGTAAAGTGGCATATGAAGTGCTGTTGAGCATTTGATGATCAAAGCACAACTTTTGTATAAAGCATGGCTTTGTGGACGAGACTTTGTCGGACCTCACACCCCAGAAATGGTCAAAAAAGGAAGGATGCGGCAAGGTTATTAGGGGGTAGCGCCCCTTTAGTGTATGTCATTCCTTCTGGATAGAGGTGGTATCATGGTATGGAGCCCAGATACTTAACCTCTGTTGTTGCTGCAAATTTATTGCTTTGTGGTTGTTGGATATCGAGGATCCTTGGATATAGATCGGTTACGATCGGGGAATGACATATTCGTGTCAGTAGTTACCCAGTTAGGGGTAACCCGGCCTTGTGTTGGCAGAGATCCGGTTAGGTTCTCGGGTCGTCATTCCAGAGGCGTACCCATGAGGCAATGGGAAGTTCCTTGGCCTGACCATTTGTTGAAAATCCAAAGAAACAATACTATCTTGTACGGTTTTAGTTGTAGAACCTATCATTCACTTATGGTGGTGCCCCACTGTTTGAATGGTAGTTATAGTAGGCATACGATAATGGTCGTATGTTGGCTAAGATTTATATCTTTACTTTCGAAATGATTTTTCCTACACTATGCACTAGTAATAATATCAAATGTTTCTTTTTAATGCGTATTAAGCATTTTTGACTATCATAAGGAGAAATCTTCTCCGATTCTGCGTTTGCATTGTGTGTGTATGCGGGAGGCCTTATGGTAGTCTCATTTTCTAAAAAGCATTGCGAATCTATTTTAAAACTATCATGTTCTTTATTTTAAAGATAAACTATTTTAAGTTCTCACACCAGTCACATGACTGACTCGGAGTTTATTGTTTTCCCTCCTAAACTCTAGGTGCCCACCAATTTCCACTCTTGACAAGAGTTAAGTTATCAGGATATTCTGGAATTCAGGAGTTGCTGGAGGCAAGCTGGATGGCAGGGCGTATTCACTAGTATATAGTATTTCTTTTCCGCTGTTTGTTGTTGTTTGTTGTTGTACACTCTGATGATGTAATGTTATCTAATGTGATGTGATGTAATAACTGATATAGTTCTTTGATTAAAGATTATTCATTTATCTATTATATGTTGTTCCGCTGTGATTATGAGATTCTGATATTGTTTTTTGTTTCTTTTTCTTTCTTCTTCTTCTACCTTTTTCTTCTTCTTTAACCCTAACAGTACGGTTTTCCGGCCTTCGATTTATCGGCAGTTGATACAGTGGACGTATTGATGTCGATTTTCGAGCGTCGAAAAGCCGTTTCGTTACAACTTATTTGTCACAGAAATTTTTTTGAAAAAATTCGCTACTTACTAATTTAATTTGAATTCAATAATACATATAATGATTATAGGGCTGGCATTTAAACCCGACTAGAAAAACTTGGACCTGTTGGGTCACGATTATAGGTAGGTCGAGTTCTGTAAGATCCAAAGTATACATTTGAGAACCAAGAACTAACCTGATTTGAGCTATGGTTTGAGCCGGCTCGGGTCCATTTGGATTCGATTGTGAAACAACACAAAATGTCGATATTTCAATGTTTTTGCCATGGACTTTCAGGTCGAGTCGGTTCGTGTCGAGTCGGTTCGGGTCGGGTTTGATCGCATCTTTATAGTATTTTTCATCACCCAGTCCCGACCGGTACCTATCTGGTTTGGTTCGAGTTTGAGTCTTTCGGGGTCGATTTGGTTTTGATTTACGATTCTCGACTCTAATTGCCCGACGTAAATGTTTCCTTGCTTTTGGATTATGTGGTATATGCATTTAGGAAAAAGCATATGGATTTGATAGACAATAAAGCCCCTGGGCCATGAATTCCAAGTTCATTCCACAAGGGTTATTCATTTTATGCAAGAACATTGGAAAATGAATTTCAGTATGGTTTGAGGGGTTGTGTAATCATTTTTCTAGGATAGATAAATGTATATCTTATGCTTCTATCTATTTGTACTAGTACCATAAACATACATTGGACATGAGCTCATATGTTCCATCTTTCTCTTTTAAAGAATTGTACAAAACCTCTTGAATTTCACCCATGGGGCAACTAGTTAGATATAGCTCCGTTTATTTTGTCTCTACCTATAACCCATAATTTTGACCATAAATTTAATTAATGGTGTAACATCTAAAGAGAGAAATCATAAAAATACAAATTCGTTGATGAAATTTAGGCTTACACACAAATGCAGTGTGTATTAGTGCACAAGTAAAGTGGCCATATCTCTAGAGCAAGACCTCTTGCTTTGAAAATGTATGATAAAATACGTAACCATACATATGCGTAAATATGTGCCTATATATGTGTATGCATCATTCTAGGTTCACTGCAATTCCAATATTTAGCATCGCTTATGCATTTGTTTTAATGAGTAACATTAATGCTCACGTGTACATATTTTAGAATATATAAAGTGTTAATAAAACCAACAATTAGAACCGAGAACCATACACCCTAATTGAACCGATTCAAGTATATTCGAACCTAAACTGACCAAGATGGGTCTTAGGTTGAGTCTGATAATGAAAAATACCATAAAAACCCGATTAGACCCGACCCGAACCAATCCAAAAGACCCAACCAAAACATATTAAAATACATACATTTTTAGTGTTACTATTGAACTAGTGGGAACCAAAAAACCTGAAAAAACCTAAAAAAACCTGACAAAACCTAAAAAACCAATCTCGGAATAGATCAAGTCTAGATTTTAAAATGTAGTGTTTGGACCCGACAAAACCCACCCATCTAGAATGGGACCCATCGGGTTGGGATTAGTTCCATGGGTTGGGTCTGGTTATCACCCCTAATTATAAGCCCCAACTTAGTGCATATGCTCCACCACCACAAACATAAAACATAAACTAATATAAATCAACTTTTTGGAGCCATTATAGAATAATCGAAACCAAGTAGTTTCAAAAATAAAAGTTAATTGAGCTATTGAACTAAGATGAAAAATAATTAGGAAATAATAGACAATAAATTGGAATATGATGGACTATAATTAACTGGAAAATAAAGAGCATATTTGTTGAAAAAAATATATGAAAAGAAGTTGCATGACAATCGTTTTTTGGAAGATGTTGTGAACGGAATTTATAATGATGTTAGAGACAATTCTACTCTTTCAAATTATCTAGTAGCATGAAAGCTTTCTAGAACAATATCTTTCCCAACAATAGATTTATCATTACATTATCCAGTTATTCTTTTCAACTGATATGCACCTATGTTTCTCAATTCTCATATGTAGTTAACCATGTAAGTTAGCATTCACTTCAAACAACTATGTCTAAATAGAATATGCAATGAAATACAATAATAATTTCATCAAATAGCAATATAAATTCAATAAACCAACATTTATTTAAAGTAACATAGGTCGTCTGACATGGCATGTAATATGCATACAATTTAAACAATATTCACTATGGCCTTACTGTTATATACTCGACCCGCGAAGCTACAACCCAACCACTAAACTTGAACATAAACATAAACATGACCACAAAATTCACATAAATTTATCCACACACATGAAGTAGAATAAATTTACGTACATAAATTTGAATATAACTATTTAGGACATACAATAGAAGAGTATAAGCCAAATTCATTGAATAGTTAGAGTTAGTAATCAACTTGTGCAATAAACATGCAAATAAATATACCAAATTAGTCCAGTAAATTAAATCTAAATAAACCATCGTTTAACTTACCTATTTAAAAATATTAACTCCTTTACTTTTAAGAAGAAGAAAAATACACCAATCATCTCAGCACTTAAGGCCATCTATTCCAAATAATGCGTACGATTTGGTTGTGCTAATTAATGGACATAAATAATTGCATTTGCAACTTGCTATCTCAATTAAACAGTTGAAATACATTGTTTTTTCATTGTCCTCCTGAAGCAAAAGCACCAACACTTATCCAATAGTTCAATACAAAAATACCAATATACCATACCTACAATGCCTCAATTCATAAAACCCCCACCATTGTAACATGATATATAAAAATATGAATATACCACACCTACAATGCCATAAATATTCCACAAGCCTTTTTTATTTCTTAAAGAATTGAATATTACTACGATAGTTTAGTGCTTCATGTTATTTTTTTCTAGCCTTCTAATTACCCTTGATGTACAGGTGGAAGTTTTTCCAACTAGGTAGTTTAATGTCTGTGTAGATTAGGGATACATTAGTATTTTCAACAGAGGTTTCTTTACATATTCATAGATTCAAAAAGGATGCTTACATGTGCCTCCATCTATCATAATTGTTTCCAAGGTCTTATTTTCATAAAATTTTTAAGCATAATGTTACCGAAACAATAGATTACGATTGTACTTTATTACATTAGTAAATAGAAGTACAAGAGAGAAAATTGTAATCAAATTAGAACTGTGGAGTTACCTATTATTAGATCATGATCCGTTTCACCAATAGATTTCACACTCAAAAACTCAATTACAGTACCATGTACAATATTTTATCAAAGTCATTTCTAACAGTTGGAGGAACA
This sequence comes from Allium cepa, assembly GCA_030765085.1. NCBI lineage: Eukaryota > Viridiplantae > Streptophyta > Magnoliopsida > Asparagales > Amaryllidaceae > Allium > Allium cepa. Next base: position 840,553,647 of record CM060939.1, on the reverse strand, counting down.
TCGTCTAACGTTTTATAACTATTAAACATTAAACTAGGTTTTGCTTTTTTTCATGCCCCATCTAAAAAGTAACAAGTCCAACTATGACAACTTTAATACTACAATTAAAATACAGGTAATTTTTCAGTATGTATTATACATAATACTAGAGGTTAATGGCGCAAATATTCAATTTACTGATGTTATTTTATGTAAATGGGTAGTTATCATGTACTGTTGTAGAACTAAAATTAAGAGCAATAGACAAGCTACTTTTTAAAATGAAAATAGCTTAGCTCCTATTACTGGAATAGAACTTGGATTCAACACCCATGCTATACAAAATAAGCAACTTATATTTCAAACATGGAAATGTAAGTTGCCCCCGATTTTATGAAAAATTTAAAGATAAAAAACCTTTGATTGTTTTTTCCAAAATTTATGTTTTATATTCATTTTCAGATTTTCTACCAACCACGCAAGGCCGTTACGTGGTACCCTGAAGGCACCACGTCGAGCTCCTACGTAGTGCCTTCAGGATACCATGCAAGGCCATTATAAGGAAGGATATTTTCAGCTTTTTTCCGAAAGGGGATGCCTGAGGAAAATAAGGTGTTTCTTCATTTACTTAGAGGCTACTCAGCATTTCCCAGTGTTCAAATAGAATTTTCCTACAAAATACAAGAAAAGAAATTAAATTATGCAATAATTAATAAAGAAAAAATCATTATTGTTTTCAAATAATATCATCAAAAAGGTCATAGAAAAATAAGCCGATTCTGGCTGATAACTTCGCCATTAATTGGACTAGTTTTTTTAATTTAGAAAATGAAAAAAATTGCCTCAAAACGTTATTTTCTTAAGGATAGAGTGTATTTGCAAATAAAATCAGAAAAACAATAAAATAATAAAAGTAATATTACGATAAAAGGCAAAAAAATCATACTGGGTACTACTCAATCAACTCCAAGTGAGTGACACTGAATTATAGTTTCGTAACATTCATTTATAAATTGCTTGAACCATTCATCACTGAATTCAAACAAGAAGATATCCTTGCATATCTAGATCTAACGCTATAAATAAATATCGGTTGATAAAAGTTTCAGTAGAGAAGTTGGCATCCAAAAAATACAAAGTTTGTTATTTCCGTTGAGTACAAATCAAAATATTACAAAGAATATACACAATCTTTCAATCCTTTTTGATATCCATGATTATTTTGCAAACCAAATCGTAAAAAATAATATGAAAGGAACGTGTCCCAGTTATAAAAGGCCTAGAAAATCATACCGACTAATCTATCAAATCCCAACGAGTGTAACTGGAAATATCCTTATATTTTCGCAAGGTTTATTTTTAAAGTTGTTTCAATCATATAATACTGAATTCAAACAAGAATTTGAACTTACTTATGCATAATTCAATGAGCAAAAAAGACAAATGAAGTAGATTTTGAAACACGTGGGAAGAATATGGAATTACCGGAAGTTAACAGGAAAATATTTTGAAATATCTGAAGGAAAAGCAGATGATGTTGATTGATGAAGCTGAGAATTTATACCTGGTAGTTGGGTTTTGTAAATCTGAAATTACAATTTTACCCCAAGTCGAAGACGATGGACCGCCAATTTTAACTAATTACCATGTGACGCTGCTACTACTCTTATTTTACACCAAGTGAAATACTATATATGAAAATAACCATATATGTTATATGTTAATTTATTTGAATACTCATTTACTACATGTTAATGCTAAAAATGTACACTAACAACCCGGTGTAAGTTGTGATATAGCGAAAGCACCACCCGTTGGTACGGGAACTAAAAGTAAGCGGAGAATAGCAAAAAATAGTAAAGAGACGATAATTTTTATAGTGGTTCGGCTCAAAGTCAAGCCTACATCCACTTTATATCTTTTGTTATGATCTTTGAGTACACTTCGTTACAACTAGACTTCAAGTACAACAAACTTCAGAGACTTGAGCTTCCAAAGTAGAATCGAGTCAACTTTATGAGTAAGAGACCATTAGTGTAGTGTATCCACTATAATCAGATTCAGTGAAGAAGTTTCATCCATTATGGAATTGATCTCTGAAGTTGTTATGATGTTGTAGGACTTGGAGAATGAATGAGTTGCTTGAATTTCAAAGTGACAGAGTCTCGGCCTTCCAGGAAAATCCCCCCTCAAATGAGAAGTGTCCGGGGTATTTATAGGAGAAGTTGGGTTTAGGTCGGCCTTGTCATAGGTCGGCCTTGTCATAGGTCGTGAGCGACCTAGGGAGTTGCGACATAAGGAGTTGCGAGATAAGGAGTTGCGACATAAGAGCGGCAACATAAGAGTGATCCTGACGTAGCATAAGTCGTTAACGAGTCAATGGAGCCATCTTGGACGAGATACGAGCTGTAAGCGACTTAGCATGTGTAGTATAGGAGTTATCTCGGCTTACTTAGGTCGCGAGCGACCTAATGGAAGAGGCAGTGGGCATGCGGCTTTACTCTGCCTTAACCCGTTAGGTCGTTAGGTTACTAGGTCACTGCCTTTATTAACCTGTTGAGTTGTAGGAGCCTTTAGGTCGCTAGGTCGCTAGAGCTCCTTAAGTGGTTGAGTCATGCCATGCTGAGCCGCTTTGTGCTTTAGCTCATTAAGTCACTAGGTCGTTAACCCTTTGAGTCGCTCTATGCTTTAGGTCGTAAGGTCGCTTATTTCATTAGGTCATTGAGTCCCTAAGTCGTGAAAAAGAGGTGTTAACACTTTCCCCTCGAAGTATACGCCTAGGGGCTAGGTCGTGTGCTTCGATTTAACCCTGCTAAGTCGTGGGCGACTCAAGGACCTTGCTAACTCGCGTGCCAATTCATCTTCCCCTTTTTCTTCTATATAAGTTGCTAAGACGTTTAACCCTATTCACTTTACTATTATCATCTTGCCGCCATTATTGATTTCAAGCTCAAGAACTTAAAGCATTATTCCCCTCCTCGTTATTTTCTATCATCATTTCCAACAGCCAACCTAGGTAAATCCGATCATTTGTTCATCGTACTCACCATCGATTCTCCTATAACCTATTTCTCGTAATTTTCGTCACGATGTTGAAAGATTATGCTCTGACCCGCTTTTCGATCATCATCGAATGTTGGCAATTGCATCATTATCGAAAATTAATCGGCCTAGGGATTCATGAAGTTATTGGGTAAACGTGGAGTTTTTGGAGGAGACGAGGAGGTTTTAAGTTTTTGGAGGAGACGAGGCATTTCTGGTGAAGTATGGGGAATTAACACGTGGCATCGTGTAAGTGGAGAGCAGGACATAGGATTTTTAGTGGAAGAGAGCTCGGCATCTCTGGGTTACCCTTAGAGCGACCTAGGGCATGAGGCGAATTATGTAGAGCACTTACAGAATTAAACGGCTAAGGGTTTTGATGATTTAAGAAGCCTGAGCGACTTAGAGAGCTTATAACTTAACTTGCCAGAATAGCATATGAATTTAAAACAGAACGACTTAAGGAAGCCCGACCTATGTTAAGTCATTTGGGCATGATCTGGACGACTTAAAGAGTCTCGAGCTAAGCTTAAGTCGTTCCTGCAACTTAAGGAATGAATAGAACTTGAACACTTGTAGAATTTGACAGAACTTGATTGAATTTCCAACTTGAACTGCCAGAATGAACTGCTTGAACTTGTTGCACTCTTTCACAGATTGTATTAACTTTTAATCTAACAACCTGTTAAATACAGCATTTGCAGAAGCTAGGGCGAATATACTGCCACTGACTACCCACATCGAATGACAGATTAGTCGATAAAGAATAATCAACTTAAAGAAATTATGTAAACGAAGTGCTATGAATTAACAAGTTCAAGTGAAGTATTAAAGCAAAGCTAAATTAATCAACTAAAGCTGATCTGTTTGCATCAACACTAAACTTGGACTTAAAATAGCAAGCCCTGACACTTTATAATTGACAAATGTCAACTAGTTTAATTCCAGTTATATTTGCTTGTCATTTTATTAGTTTTGCACAACACTTCACACATTTAGGAAATGTGCACCTTCATATTTGAATATCCAGTTCCTTGTGTAGAACGACTTCTCAACAAATGCAAGAAGAGATAGTAGAGCGGACCGAAGAGGTCTTTCCAATAGCTGATCCTTTAGAGAATCCTCCAAAAAGAGTTACAAGTTCATTGAGCCAACGGGCTTTCTACCAGTTATGTACTCAATTCGGCATCGCTGAAGCGGATGCTCTGCTTCCAGGGGTAAATGACACTGCCGATAGGCCGCCTCCTGGCTTCGTTGTAGTCAATCGTCAAATGTGCCTGAACGGAGCTATTCCCCCATTCAACGATTTTCTTAGAATACTCCTCCTTCGATTAACGATTTCTCCATTCCAGTTGCACCCTAACGGCTATGCCATTTTAATGGGGTTGAGCGTACTGTTTAGGAGGATGCTTAACCGCCTCCCAAGCTTCGAGGAGATCTGTTACTTGTGCTCATTCAGGAGGAATAAAGATCACCCTTCCATCACTCTTGCAAGGAGTGCGAGAAATCGTATACTGATTACGGATCTTCCCGAGAGTGCTCATGGGTTTTTAAATCAATTCTTCTTTGTCCACTGCCTCCCGGATTCTACGGTATCTGGAGAGTAGGAAGTAAGACTACTTATCTCCGTTTACTTGATTTCTGAGCCTTTCAAAATTCAAGTCGTCAAGTGCTAACTTCATTCTTCACTTTTGCAGCACTTCCTCCTCCCTCTAAAGATTCTAGCCATAAACCGACTTTTGGAAGATTGAATGCCGTAGTTGTTGATGAGGGAAGTATTAAGTTCCTACTGAAGGATGAGTTTTTTCACCAATTCGGACTTTTACACTCTTCTCGATCCATTCAGCCCCGTGATGCCCCCAGTCCTCAGGCAGAAGCATCGGATTCCCCAGCCTCCGTAAAGGAATCCGCACCGAAGGAACCTATTGTGGAGGCTTCATTAGCGAAATGCTCAAGTTTCGTTGACGATGCGGGATTATCTGGCAAATCTAAACTTCTCCCAGTCATTGAAGAAGAGGAATTTCCTCAACATTCTGGGAAGGCTACTGGAAGAGCTGATGAGGGAGCTGAGAAAGAAAGTTCTGTTACAAAGAGTGCAGAGCGTGCTGAAGAGGGCATGACCCAATCCATTGGGCACGATGGTGATGATGTCTTTGAGGGACTGAGCGACCTTATGGCGACTTCTGAAGAGCTTTTTAAAAATGACACCATCACCTCTAAGCTTGTTTCTCCATCAATTGAAGCAACATCCGTTTTGCAATTAACTCCATCAACCCAAGAGTTGACTCTTGCTGCAAAAGCTGACATCACTCCTAAGCCGAAGAGTGGTCTGTAGCTTGACACGCGTAGTTCACATGCCACACACATTAGGATTTTTGGCAGTTATGTGCACTTAGCTTATTTATTTCGGAGATTTCTAAATTTTGTCTCTTCTTCACTTTCAGGTTCTCCCATGGGACGTAGCGGCTCATATTATGATGACTTTCAGCGCTATGCAAGGCGTGACTCTTATGACCCTAAGCGCTATCTTCCTGCCCCTAAGGAGACTGATGTGGAGAGAGCGGCTGGGAAAGCTCGCGAAAGGCAGGCTTATGAGGAGCGGTATGGGAGAAGGGACGACCGCCATGACTCTCACTAAAGGGATGATGACTCCCATAAGAGAAAGTCTCATGACGACAAGGGGAAGAGTCATGAAGCTGAAGATTCCAGAAAGCGAGCCAAGCTTAGCGAAAAATCTACATCTGAAATTTCCAAGTGCCCGCTGCTTCTATTTCTCTAGACATCCTTTCTAGCTCCCCTGCCCTCAAAAGAGCTGAGATTCAAACAATCATTAATAGGCCTCCTTATCAAGTTGAGAAGCCTCTGCCTGCACTTCAAAGCCGATTTCCACATTGGTGTTTGAAAGGAGTACGCTTTGATCTGGACTTGGTTCCCATTGACAAACAAGCCATGCTGAGAAATCTCGATGCTGTTAAGCTTGATATCGAAAGAATGTTCGGCTGCCAAAAACTAGTTGATGAGCTTCAAAGAGTAAATCGCTTAATCTCGAGGCTATGCTAACCATGGAACGCGATAAATCTGAGTGGCAAAATGTTCTTGAGCAGCATGATACAGAGATGAAGAATATCACCGTATATAATAAGAAACTTGAGGCTGAAGTCAAGAAGCTGAAAGATGATCTTGCCACCTCTTCCACTTCTTATTCTCAAAAGGAAGAGGCTCTTCAAAAGCAAGTAAGAGATGCCGACGCTAGTCAACGAGATGCTGAGGCTAAATTTGAGGCACGGCAGAGAATCGTGGAAAACTACCACAATGATGTTGCTCAGCTGCGGGAAAAGACTAACTCCCAAGATTTGGAGATTGAAATGTTAAAGGCTCAGCTTTCTAAAGTTGAAAAGGAGCATGACTAGGCTATTGCTGGAAAAGCAGCAGCTGAACAATCTCATGAGGAGACTAAGGCCAACGTCAGCTCCACTTTATTCGAGTTTTACATTCCAATCGTCCTGGGGGTTGACAGTCTTTAATTTTTGGGCCCAAAGTATGAGATTACCCTTGCTGAAATGTGGGAGGCAGCAATTGAAATGCTTAAAGGTGTAGGCTACGCTGAGATGGGATTGAGGCTCATTTTTTGGATGATGAGGGTCAAGCCGCCCTTGCCAGAGGGAAAGAACAATTCGCCAAAGAACGAACCGAAGCGGCGGAAGGAAAGCATTTAGGGAAGGCACCTTTGAATGACCCGACTCGTCCTTCGGCTTCGGTTGACGTCGATATTATTGGCTCTAGTTCTCACTCTCCGCGTCCGGCCAAAGCCGAAACCGGAATTACAACTGCTCATGCTGAGGCCCAGGAAGACATTGAAGCCCACGATTTCGAAATTTACGTGATAAAGCCAACTTCTCAAGGTAACTTCAACACTGATCCAGCTCAAGTGGACTACTTGTTTGTTTCACATGAGCTCAATGAACTTCTTTCTTATTACTTAAACCTCGACGTGCCACTGTCTCCTCTCTTTGCGAGAAATACTGATGTTTAATTCTTCTTCTTCTGTAGTGAAAACAACAAGTGTTGTACATGCTTCGCCTCTTCCAGCTGTTGCCCCTCCATTTCTTCAAGTTACTCCTTCTGCTTCTCAACCGGGGTCATAAGAAGAACAAATAGAAGCTCTTCGAGGCTTAGATGAGCCGGCCGCTTCACAAGAGTAGAAAGCTGAAGAACTTGAGGAGGGTGAGAGGACCCCGGAGGAATTCACTGTCGATGATACAAAGCTGATTGATCTTATCATTCTGGGTAGCGAATCTTCTTCAACGAAGAGGGGAAAGAAGGAGTTTCGAAGAAAAGGAAGGACACTCCTGCTGGTGATGAGAAAGCAGAAGAGGACCCAATTGCACCTCTTTCTCCTCTTTCCCCGACTCGTTCAAGCCGACTTAAGAAGTTAACCATTAGGCCAGGCAAGGGCTCTAAAGGCGGCGGGAAGAAGAAGCAATGGGTCAGGTTTTGTCCTTCTTGTTCTGCTTTTTTGCTTGTATTTAAAGACTTGCATCGACCGGAGATTGTGCAGGTACCGGCCCCTGCTTTTTGAAACCTGCACATGTATACAAATCTTTTATAGTATGGAATAAAATGACTCCTTTTACTTGTACAATCTTTTGACTGTATTTGTGAATGCATTTATTCCTTATTTTCACACAAGTTTCTTTGTTTTTTTTTTGTGTGATATTGCAGTGAGCTCGTGGTGTGTTCCTTGAGCGTTGCTTTTATTAAGGTAGTTATATTATATTGCCCCCATACAACTGCTTATTGCAATCTTCTCCACTTTGAGAAGAATTGCACTCTTACTTTGGAGAACAATTCTTCCGTTTTGAGAAGACTTGTACTCTTACTTTGGAGAATAATTCTTCCATTTTGAGAAGACTTGTACTCTTACTTTGGAGAAGAATTCTTCCATTTTGAGGAAATATTATTCTGCTCTAGTAGAGTGTGCTTCGTATTGGAGAACTCCTCTTTTTTTAGAAAGAATTTTTACACTTCAACTTTCAGAGATGGTCACTTTTTGAGACGTGGATTCTCTTACGCGGTGAAGCGGGCATCCAAAGAAGGCTTTGATTTGGCACTTCAACTTTTGGGGAAGAATGTTCTCATTATGGAGAAATTAATCTTCCTTTGAGAGTTGAAGTGTGGCTCCGAAGAGAGCTTATTTTTGGCACTTCAACTTGTGGAAGTGTTGTGGAAGTGGGCCTCCGAAGAGGGCTTGGTTGGGCACTTCAACTTGGTGTAGTGGGCCTCCGAAGAGGGCTTTCTTTTTTCCCTTTACACGAGAAAGCGGGCCTCCAAAGAGGGCTTTGTGCCTCCGAAGAGGGATTCTTTTTTCCCTTTACGCGGGGAAGCGGGCCTCTGAAGAGGGCTTTGTGCCTCCAAAGAGGGGTTCATTTTTCCCTTTACGCGGGGAAGCGAGCCTCCGAAGAGGGCTTATTTTTTCCCTTTACGCGGGGAAGCTGGCCTACAAAGAGGGCTTTGTGCCTCCGAAAAGGGCTTCTTTTTTCCCTTTACGCGGGGAAGCGGGCCTCCTAAGAGGGCTTTGTGCCTCCGAAGAGGGCTTCTATTTTTCCTTTACACGGGGAAGCGGGCCTCCGAAGAGGGCTTTGGCACTTCAAGTTGGTGAAGTGGGCCTCCGAAGAGGGCTTTGGCACTTTACCTTGGTGAAGTGGGCCTCCGAAGAGGGATTTTTTGCTTCGTTTGCCGGGAAGGTTGAATCTCACAGTTAAGTGGGTCCCCGAAGCAGACACAAGCTACCTAACTGGATGTTCGTTCGCACAAACGTTCACAATTAACTAGCAAGGGCCCGGAACCTTCACTTTGGGAAGGTGCCTATAAAGACCCGATTCTTCGACTTTCGAAAATCGACATTAATACGTCCACCGTATCAACTGCCAAACAATCAAATGCCGGAAAATCGAACTCTTAGGGCTTAAGAAGAAGAAAAAGGTAGAAGAAGAAGAAGAAGATAGAAGAAGAAAACAGAAACAATAACAGAATCTCACATATCGCAGCGGAACAATATATAATAGATAAATGAATATCTTTAAAACAAAGAACTATATCAGTTATTACATTACATCACATTACATTATCATAGTTTACAACAACAAAAAGTGGAAAAGAAATACCATATACTAGTTGATACGCCACGCCATCCAGCTTACCTCCAGATCTCTACAGTAACTCCTGAATTCCAGAGTGACCTGATAACCTGACTCTAGTCTGCCCGTGTGGAAAATTATGGGCACCCAGAGTTTAGGAAGGGAACAATAAACTCCAGGTCAGTCATAGGACTGGTGTGAGAACTAAAACAGCTTATCTATCTTTAAAACAACAACATTCCATGGCATTACGCAAAATAAATCATTTTTTGATATTATTATTAGTGCATAGTGTAGAAAACATTTCAAAAATATAAAAAAAAAACCCTAGTCAGCATGGGCATTACGCACTTATGCCAACTATAGCTACCAAGATCAATAGCAGGTTACCGCCACATTATATGGCAGGTTATACAACTAAAACCGTACAGGGTACGTATTGCTTCTTTGGATTTTCCAACAAATGATCGGGCTAAGGAACTTTCCATATCAAAATGGAACGCCTCTGGAAGGACGCACCCGAGAACCTAACCGGATCTCTGCTAAACAAGGCCGATGCTACCTCACGCTATACAGCAGTGACTAGGTAACTAACACACTGACGCTACCTCACGCTATATAGCTGTGACTAGGTAACTAACACATGGACGCTACCTCATGCTATACAACCGTGACTAGGTAACTAACACACCGACGCTACCTCACGCTATACAGCTGTGACTAGGTAACTAACACACCGACGCTACCTCATGCTATACAGCTGTGACTAGGTAACTAACACACAAGCTATGACATCCCCCGGTCGTTACCGATTATTATCCGAGGATCCTCAACCACAAAGCAACACCCGCAAAGTAGTAAATATGTAGTAACCACATAAGTTCGATATCTGGGCTCTATACCATGATATCACCTTCTATCCAGAAGGAAATGGACATACCCTAGGGCGCTACCCCTAACAAAAAAACTTGTCGCAACATTCCTGTTTCGTCCACTACCGGGTTGTGAGGCCCGACGAAGTCTCGTCCACAAAGCTACGCATTTTCACAAAGCCATGCATCGATCAACAAATGATCGGCAACACCTCATACACCACATTACCAAATTGGGCATGTATCACTAGTAACCATCAACTACATAACCTCTGAGCTCGTGCGTCTCAGAGAAGGGTGTTAAGCTAAGAGAATAAATTCTCCTTCACCGACAGAAATGTATTTGATAGAAACCAGCTTTACATCTCAAAATGTAACGTCAGACATACATCCATACAAGTTTGTTCGGGGTTCGAACAGAACCGAAGGCACTTCCGAAGAAGCCCTTGCAAATCCGGGTATTCACAATACCGATCGGACTTCCCATAACTTAAGGAATCTCTATACCAGAGCCATGATGCAGAGAAAACGACAGGTCATCCTATCATTCTCGCAAATACCCAGTTTTCACCACCGGTCTTCAACGCTATCCATATACGTCGTATCACTATTCCGAATGGGTTATATGACACAAAGGTCCTCCCCCGGCTAAACCGAATAACGAGCGCAATATTTTAAAAATAAGTGTAGCATTCAAATTCAAGCAAATCACAACAATTTTCCACTTCGATCTTTTAAATAAAAGATTCATCACAATCACAAATGTTCGATGTGGTTTTCGGATATCCACTTGGAATCCGACCCCCGGTCGAATCGAAATTCAAACGCCATTTAAAGGCAAATATCGATAGTCGGTTATTTAACTATCAATCAATATTTGCAACAATTTTCAGGTTTAAATAATTTCCCAATTATTCATTTTCAAAATATCTTCGCAAGATATATTTTCACACTTCAACCCTTTGAAAACAAATATCAAATCACTTTTCAATCCTTTGAAAACAAATTTCAAATCATTTCCCTACACGGGATATATTCACAAATATTTCTTCATTTTCATTTCAAAATGAATGATTTAAATAATCAAATAAATCCTTACCGATTTATTTTAATTTTACGTTCCAAATCCGTAAATTATTTCCGTACTTCAAAAATAAATCAATGTTTATTTTTAAACAAATTTTCGTCTCCTTTATAAATTCCATGATGAATTTAAATTTCCAAATATCCACTAATATACGATTTTCAAATCGTTTTCAAATATGCATTTTCAATTTATCTTTAAAAGATATAATCTCAAAACATTCACTACATATTGGAAAACATTTCCATACTTATTTAATAATAAGTAATTCGCCAATCTATTTATTTTCAACATTTGGAAAATATTCAATATACTTAAATCACAATTAAGTATATATTTTATTCTTTAAGGAAAACATCATCTTAACACATTTATTTGAGTCCAAACGAATGTTGCGTAAAACATCATTACGACGACCCAAAATCACTAGTATAGGGAATCGGAATTGAGATAGATATATAAATCCCAATACGATATAAAACATTTCCTTTCGAAAATCATTTACAATAACAACAGTGTTATAGTCCACTATTTCCGTTTATCTCTCGAAAACGTCTATTTCAACAATGAATATGGAAATCTATGGCTTCGATACTTAATACATTTTAAAACATCTTTAAATAGTTTTAATTCTATTTAAAATATTACTTCCCCAAAACATTCCTTTGATATATTATTCACTGTCAAAAATCGTGAATATACTTCGTTAACCAAATTCAACATTTCTACACATTTTATTTTAAAGGATTATCCACTGTCCAAAATCGTGGATATATCTCCTTTAATAATCTATAAAAATTAACTTATCAAAATAATTCGATTTCTGATTTATAAAACAATGTTTATAAATTCCATTTATATTTTATAACGACTCCAACTTATAAAATCACTTATTTACGAATTCTATCCATATCCCATTTACACGCCAAAATCCAAATTATAAGCAAATTACTTATAATTCTCTATTTACAAATTTATTCATTTTATAACTTCACAAATCGTAGATTCTATTCTTTTATAAAATCCATTTATAACATCATTTTAAAACATCTTTAAATCTCCTTTATAATTTCATAGCTTTGATTTATAAAAATCCAATTTTATGAATCTTATATATAAAGCTTTTATAATAAATTCAAAAATCTTTATTTAAACTATTTTATAAAATCATAAGCTCCATATTTTTCAAAAATCAATTTTCAACTATATTTCTCAAAGATCATAATTTTTATAACATTAAAATTATAACGTTTATTTATTTAAAATGAATCAATTCCAAAATTCAAATAAAACGTATATTTTTGAATATCACTTGAAAATCCTTTTAAACTCGAAATCATTACTTTAACATTTTTTTAAACTCCAAAAATAGACCAGTGCTGCAACAACACTAAATATAACAATCACGACATCCAAAACATCATATATCACATGATAACAGAATATATCACAATATCTGTAAATAAATCAATACGGGTGAAGAAGATAGAAGAAGAAAACAAAAACAATAACAGAATCTCACATATCGCAGCGGAACAATATATAATAGATAAATGAATATCTTTAAAACAAAGGACTATATCAGTTATTACATTACATCACATTACATTATCAGAGTTAACAACAACAAACAGTGGAGAAGAAATACTATATACTAGTTGATACGCCGCGCCATCCGGCTTGCGTCCACATCTCTACAGCAACTCCTGAATTCCAGAGTGACCTGATAACTTGACTCTAGGCTGCCCGTGTGGAAAATTATGGGCACTTAGAGTTTAGGAAGGGAACAATAAACTCCAGGTCAGTCACGAGACTGGTGTGAGAACTAAAACAATTTATCTATCTTTAAAACAACAACATTCCATGGCATTACACAAAATAAATCATTTTTTGATATTATTATTAGTGCATAATGTAGAAAACACTTCGAAAATATAATAGTAACCCTAGTCAGCATGGGAATTACGCACTTACGCCAACTATAGCTACCAAGATCAATAGCAGGTTACCGCCACATTCTATGGCAGGTTATACAACTAAAACCGTACAGGGTACGTATCGCTTCTTTGGATTTTCCAACAAATGATCGGGCTAAGGAACTTCCCATACCGAAATGGAACGCCTTTAGAAGGACGCCCCCGAGAACCTAACCGGATATCTGCTAAACAAGGCCGACGCTACCTCACGCTATATAGCTGTGACTAGGTAACTAACACACCGACGCGACCTCACGCTATACAGCTGTGACTAGGTAA